>OX578274.1:59988324-60345811 GCA_951217065.1 Baccha elongata
TTTTAGGAATTTTTTTTTTAATTAAGGTTTTTCATAGGGTGAAATAGGGTAAACAAAATTTTTTTCGTCAGGGCCTTTGATCCGATTTGAAATTTGTTTGTGTTTTAAAGGTTATACTTATAGGATGGTTTCAAGCATATATTTTTAAAAAATTAGCTTGTACATAGAGTGAAATGGGGTAAAGCAAAAATTCGTTGTTTTGGGCTAAACTCATAAACCGCTTTTCCGATTGGAATATTTGTTTGTATTTGAAAAGTTATACTTAGAGGATGGTTTTATGCGTCCTAACGCATCTTTTTTTTTTAATTTACTGATTTCATAAGGTGAAATGGGGTAAACCAAAAATTTGTTTTTGAGGGCTAAACTCAAACCGCTGGCGCTGGTCCAATTTGAATTGTTTTGTATTTGAATGTTTATACTTAAGAGTTCCGTGACTCCCGACATATTTTTTCAAAATTAAGTTATTTCATAGAGTGAAATGAGGTAAACACAAAAAGATTCTCGCAAACAATTTTTTTACACTTTATAATAATATATGGTGAAAATAGGAAAAGACATCTATAATATCGTTTATAGATAGACAAAATGCCAGCCGTGCTAGCGATTTCTCAAACACCCGTTCAGAAAGTTTATCTGTTCAGGTTGTGGGTGCAAACGAGAACCGTGCTAGAGAGACAAACGGTGAACAATCTGCAAACTTTTCGCAATAGTGTAATTACAGCAAAAGAATACTGTGTGCAGTGCAGTTGAACGCAATATGCTAGGACAACGATCTGCTTACAATAAAACACAATAATACTCAATGAATTCGGCATTTAACTATGATTCATAAGATTTATTATTGCAAAAAGTTTAACTTACAGAAACCAGACTTATCGCATTTTTTTTTAATAAAACGCTGCTTCAAGGATTTATAAAACTACCTAGGTATGAAGCAACTGCAGAAGCCTCGACGAAGAAAGTTTTATCCAAATCGTTTCCAGTTTTTTTTATAACATATTCAGTGATTTCATAATATAGGAGAAGCAAACATTTTGCTCTAGCCTTTTGATGCATGTGCAATGTGCATCTTATGTCAATCACCCTGTACAACCTTCTACAGTTTTTTCACTTTCCATTTACCTACTTATTTATATGTATCAACCTTAATAACATAGTATTTTGTTTTTATTTTTTACAGGATTTTAATGAGCAATGCCCATACTCGTTATCACCAGTCAGTACTAAAAGCCA
Source organism: Baccha elongata (assembly GCA_951217065.1). Classification (NCBI taxonomy): domain Eukaryota; kingdom Metazoa; phylum Arthropoda; class Insecta; order Diptera; family Syrphidae; genus Baccha; species Baccha elongata. The sequence goes on from OX578274.1 coordinate 59,989,558, forward strand.
AAAACTACTGAGGTCTCCTAGAAAAGCTACAAGAAAAATTTCACGGATTCCATTTAAGGTAAGTTTATAATAGTAATTGTTTAAACTCTAAAGACACCTTATTTCGCGTATACTTTCCTGCACAAACGAAGTTAAAGGGAAAGGGAGTTAAACTCGCTTGAACCCGCAAAGCGGTCCACTCAGGTACTGTTTAATAAGAAAACTGTTGAAAAAAGCGCCTGACGTCTGGACATACACAGGGTGTGTCCAGGAGCGGTAAAGAACTACTTCACATACGAGACATTAGGTGTCTGTAAACAGACTCTCGATAATATTGTATTTTATAACCTTCCTTTCTACTACCTGACCTATTTAATGTCAAGTATAAGCGCAACAATATTTAGTTTGCTATTCAGGTACGTTTTGAAAGCAGAGTGGCTCTCCTCGACTGCAAAAATTATTGATAAATCTGTTGAACTAAACTGAAAATTCAAAATTACTGCCACAAGATTGTTGGCTCCATAAATATCTGTACATCTACCGAATTCATAGAAAATCTCATAATATTGTTTAAATATATTAATTTTTTAAATGGCAGGGATTTTGTTCACTTTGGTGGCACCGATAGTTTGCAGCTTATTGGCATAGATCTGTAAAGTAAAGAAACCATAAAGTTTAAGTCGCCGTGAGATTGCGTATTAATAATTAACTTTTCAAAATGAAGTTTCTATTTCCAACAGTAAAAGGAAAGTGTCGCATGTTTGCGGAGGAAGGTTATTTAAATCAAAAGATCCTGCTATGAAGGTGTGAAGTATGCAGTTAGTGTGAATTAGTTCTCAGCTTTGGAAGAGGAATTACCATCTCTCTTGAAAACTTGGAAGCTTGTGAGAAGACCAGAAAACGAAGAAGCCTCAAAATGAGAAGCCACGATACAAAGCACAAGTTGTTGCAAAAGGGTATTTTCATGTTCAACAATCGATTAGGTATCGATATATATTATTTATCGATTACGATGAGGCATTTAGTTCTGTAGCTCGTTACCATCAGTCCGAATTCCGTATGAAGTTAGCCGTAGCTGCCACGAAAGGATTAAATATAAAGTATCAAATATTGCCTCTATTGCTTGCTAGCCTAAATTCATACTTGGCTTTTGTGTTTAAATATTTGCATCTCTATATATACATATATCAGTATCATTTACAAGAGAGGAGCCAACTGTAATTTGTTCAAGAATTCAATACACAAAGTAAAGACATTCAACATGGATTCATTCAAATATTATTTCCTGTTAATTAACTGATGTCCTGTACTTTGGGGCCAATTCTGGTTCTGTAAAAATGAGAATCGTTTTCACATTCGCTTTTAGGCATTTCTTTCACCTTTTCAATACACTTGGTAAAAAAAACCGATTCTCGTTCAGTAAATGAAAATATAGTGATTATTTCAATTTTATTTGATGTTGTGAATGTTTGTTGTTTTTTTTTTTTTTGCGTATTTTCTTTGTTATTGAGGTTGCTAGGGGCCGATTTTGATTATATGAAATCGTCAATCGACTAAATTTATACAAACTTTGAATTTCTTTCACTAAAGGTGGGTGTTCATTTGATAGTAGAAGAGCTGCGAGCAGGTCGCGAGAGCAAACTCGCAAGTCAACACAGTCGCGACTCGCGATAGTACCTCGCTGAGAGTCGACTTTTTACTCTCAACATTCGAAATTTTTGAAAGTAGCTCGCAAGTGGACACAGGGCTTAATCACTGTCCAAGACTAGTTTTGCAGAAATCCAACACGTTTCGTATTTTGAGAGCAGCTGTCCGAGGCGTGAAAACGATTTATTTACAAGCACAATTACCCACCCACCTTCGTTTAGTGCCACCACGTTTATTTATGTTAAATAACGGTTATTTTGATGAATGTTTTATATCAGGTGATCTATTTTAAGCAAAAACAGTTATTAATCTCTCTTCTTTTATTTATGTTTTTAAAGCATTTTAATGATTCAGTCGTAATTTCACGTTCTTTGTGATTTCATTAATGTGATTTAAATTTTGTTGTCTCTGGACATTTTAAAGTGTTTGTTTATCGAATCTATACTCGGGTATTTTAAATTTAAAGGGCTGTCGCTTTCGCGGATGCTGGATATAGCCAACGTCCGATTGCTCAGACACTTGGTATGCTTCGAACCACTGTTCGGGATGCAATCAGAAGATTTCGGGAAACTGAATCTTACACTAGAAGGCCAGATCAAGGCACACATCAATGCACTTCCGCTCGAGACGAACGCTTTCTCAGACCATTTCGCCCAGCCAAGGCCCCCGAACGACTCCCACAGCATCGGACAGCTAGACTTTGTTTTGCCCGAGAATATTCCGATTGTACGATTGATCAATGGAAGAACGAAAGCAGAATAGCCTTAAGAGGTCCAGATGGTAGACTTTAGGGGACCTCAAGACAGCTGTGATAGAGGAATGGGATAACATCCCCCAGTTTGCCATTTAGAACATTATGGATGGACTTACAAATAGACTCCAGGAAGTCATAAGAGCCCGAGGAGGTAATACTTATTACTAAAAATAAAGTAGCCATTAAATAAACGACCAAATAAACTAAAAAAAACAAAAGTTAAATTTATAAAAAGTTGAAAAAAGTACATTATAGTGAAAAAGGTAGTTAAATTTATGTCTTTAAAACTTTAAATGGTTGTTTTTATTACTGGGGCATTGTTAAAAATAAACTGCAGCAAAAATTTCATCATTGTTATAATTAATTGTGCCTGTGAGTGTAGCTCCGTAGGCTAGGCAGTAGCAGCCTTATTTCTTAGCAAATCCAGATCTGTGACCTCGAAACGATGACCCTGATAAGAGGCTTCTAAGCTTGATATCTTTATTTTTTAACTATTACACTTCCTACCTAAAGAGGAAGGAGCATGATATGTTGCTCCTCACATACCATTTTGTTCGACCCAAATTTTGCCTAGCCTTACTTCGCATTTTTCTCGAATCATCCTTTATGGATTTAAATCAAAATACTTTATTGAATTAAAATAACCAAAGCTACTGAACTATTACCTTATATTTGTATTTCATATTATTACAATTTTTATTTACTAAACTTTTTTTATGTTTTGTATGTATTTCTCTAAGGTGTTAGATGCCCCTGAACTACAAGATGACTTCTATTTGAATTTGGTCGACTGGTCATCCCAAAATGTACTTGCTGTTGGTTTAGGTAGCTGTGTCTACTTATGGAGTGCATGCACAAGTCAAGTAAGTAAATCTTTTATCCGAATTCCAAATAATTTTTCTATTAACAAGTTGATTATTATTTAAGGTTACGCGATTATGTGACCTTAGCCCAGATGCGAATACAGTAACCTCCGTATCATGGAACGAACGTGGCAATTTGGTAGCTGTTGGTACACATCACGGTTATGTAACTGTGTGGGATGTAGCAGCCAGTAAACAGGTAAGTCTAATATAGAAGCTTTGTTTGTTCTAAGCAAATTAATTTAAATTCATGCAATAGAGTGTGAAATAACAGTATATTTGCCTAAATTATTATCAAGACATCTTGGCCAAGACGATCTTTTAAGTGTGATGTTTTGTTAATTAATATAAAGTTTTAACCTTAAAGAAAATTTATTTGTTTTCTGGTGACTTCAAGCTTCTCTATGAAACTGTTGCTTGAAAAAATAAAAACCTTAATGTTGAGTCGCTTTAAGTTACCTACAGACACTAACAAATCACTTAATAAATTTTTGTATTTGATTCCAGATCAATAAACTAAATGGTCATTCTGCCCGCGTTGGTGCTTTAGCCTGGAATGGTGATATCCTGTCAAGTGGTTCTCGCGATCGTTTGATTATCCAACGTGACACTCGTACACCAGCGCAACAATCTGAACGACATCTAGCTGGTCATAGACAGGAGGTATGCGGTTTAAAATGGTCTCCGGACAATCAATATTTGGCAAGTGGTGGAAATGACAATCGTCTGTATGTGTGGAATCAACATTCCCTAAATCCAGTTCAATCATACACTGAACATATGGCAGCTGTAAAAGCGATTGCCTGGTCTCCGCATCATCATGGATTGTTGGCAAGTGGTGGTGGAACAGCGGATCGCTGCATACGCTTTTGGAACACGTTAACTGGTCAACCGATGCAATGTGTAGATACAGGTTCTCAAGTATGCAACCTCGCCTGGTCGAAACACTCCTCCGAACTGGTCTCTACACATGGCTACTCTCAAAATCAGATCTTGGTTTGGAAATATCCCTCACTGACACAAGTTGCGAAGCTTACTGGACACTCATATCGCGTCCTGTATCTTGCATTAAGCCCTGACGGTGAAGCTATTGTAACTGGAGCTGGAGATGAAACACTCCGTTTCTGGAATGTGTTTAGCAAAGCGCGTAGCCAAAAAGAAAACAAATCCGTACTCAATCTCTTTACAAACATAAGATAAATTAAAAATTAGAACAATTTACATTTAAAGCCTCCTGTTCTGGATATGTGCTTCAAATTTTGTTCCATCGCTATAACAGTGGCTACCGTATCCGGAAATTCCAAAACAAATATTTAAATTAATTTAGCCTTGCAATAGTTACTATCACTATTATTTTTTTTTTTATTTTTATTTTATATTTTATTTGTTAACAATTTTAGTTTGTTAAAAAAATATATCTATATATTTTTTATTTACATTTCATACGTTATGTGTGTGTGGAATATTATAATATCTTTATGCGCTTGGAATTAGGAAAAATAAAATACGGAAATTAAATTAAATTAAATAATATCATTTAAATAAAGAATTGTGTGAAATAAAGAATTATTTTATTTATTTATGTATTTTTATGGACTACCACAAGATTAAACATATATTTTTTCATAAAAAAGAGGTAAAGAGAACTCATTTTATTGAGATTAGATTTGGATCTTTTAATAAAAAATCAAAACTACAAAAAGTGGATGAAAACATTCAACAATTAGATTTAGAAAAGCTATCACTTTCTAGATTTTAAAGATTGTATAGCTTTTTTAATACAAACGAGTCTTTCTGGAAAGATCAACAGCAGCGGCAAACAGTGGAACCTTTCATATATACTAGACGTGAAAAAGTCAACGTTTTATTGTTGGTGTAATTCTAAACAATTATTACCTATAGTTTAGTACCTAGAATTTGATAACAACAATCGGATTTGGAGGCAAATTTATTTGAAAAAAAAAGGCCAACTTAAATAGTTCACATACTAGTCCAGTAGGTCAAACAGCATAAGTTTTCTTTTAAGTGAGGATTGCTTCAAAAAGCATGTGTCTTACAAAAAGATAAAATACAGTTAACTGGTCAATTTAGCAGAACCACGAATCGAACCTTCCATGGTTAAAAATTTTAATAAAGATAATTACTTACTACCTTATTAATAAAAATCAAACTGTAATTTTAATTCTTGTTTTGAAGAAAACTAATTCATGGATTACAAATGTTCTGGAACCAACTGGAACAGTAAATTATTGCCTTTACGTCGATTTAGAAAAATTCTTTATCGAAAATAAGACTAAAAATTACAGTTTTCTTATTATTAATAAGTCAGTTATAGTCCAGATAGTATAGATAGAAAAATCGAAGGCATAAAAACTAAGTATGCAGCTTTGTTTGGACTAGCGAGGACTTAGGTAAGTATACTTAACTTTTTCAGCTATGGTTAAATTTCTGGTTTGGTCATCATAGACGTAACCAGTGGTTTTGAAACTCAGTTTTCCAGGGGTGGAATCGCGTAAGATGATAGTTGATTGTCACATTTTTGATCATCGCTTGTGATCAAATTGATTTTTCCTTCTGCGTAAGGTGATCACATCCACCAATTCAACTCGATTCAACTTTGTTCAATTTGTCAGTGACATTTGTGAAAAACATTGTTGCCGTAGTCATATTTTTAAGTAAATTCTTTGAAATTGTTAATTTTTTAGTGAATAAATGCAATAATTCTAAATTTAACCATTTATTTTCCATTGTTGTATACTCATATGGTAAAAGAAATATTGTTTTTGATGATTTGGTGACTAAAATTGAAAAAAAGTTGAAAATTTTATAATGTTTTGCATGCATGTGGTAACTCTAGTCACATTGACTATCACAATATTTTGGTGATTGGTTTTTAGCTATAACTGTGATGATCACTTTACGCAGACAGAAAGTGTAGATTTTGACGATCACTTATCACAAATCACCTTAGCCGATTCCACCCCAGATCTTCGTTAAGACATTTACTGGAAAAACCATTACCTTAGAGGTTGAGCCCTCCGACCTCCGACACAATCGAAAATGTGAAAGTCAAGATCCAAGACAAAGAAAGGAGGAATCCCCCCAGACCAACAGCGTTTGATCTTCGTCGGAAATCGATTGGAAGATGGTTGCACATTGTCTGACTACAACATCCAAAAGGAGTCCACCCTTCACTTGGTGCTTCGTCTGCGTGATGGTATCATTGAACCATCTCTGCGTATTTTGGCACAGAAGTACAACTGCGACAAGATGCTACGCCAGATTGCACCCAAGGGCCACAAATTGACGTAAGAAGAAGTGCGGACACACCAACAATCTCCGCCAAAAGAAGAAGTTGAAGTAGACGACGACCGAAAGTGTGTCTGCCAGCTTTTTTTATTTTTTTTTCTATGGTCTTTGTTGGAGAAGACCGAATTCTGAAAAAGCTTCTTCATGTGGAGTTGCGAAAATTGTTTTTGTAAAATAAATTGCGTCTCTTAAGTTGACTCACAGAAAAAAAAAAACAGCTGACAAAGAAAGGAAAATCAGCTTTTCCAACTGTATGGTCTTTGATCCAAATTAGTTTTTGTTTTGATTTTGTATTTTCACTTTCCAGGACGATCAAATTAAGAAATGTTAAAGAAATACTAGACAAAGCTTATTTGGAAGAAATCACAATGAAAACACAAACAAGTACCTATCGCCGATGGTTGTTTTCATTTCAAAGTAAATACAAACTATAAAAGATAATTTTTGATAATGATTAAAGTATTTTCTAATAATCTTAGGTATTGAATCGACTGACTGCCAAAGGAAATTGGTATCTGCGATTTAATGTGCAGATAAAAGTTCGAGTAACTTTCATGCTTGGTCTCATCGGCAATCTGGTGCAAAAAGCACCAGAACTCTTTAAGACCAAATTCATGCGAAAACATATACCTAAGCTATTATAGTTGCTACCACTATCGACAAGTGGTTCTGTAAAAGCTTTTTGAAATAAGCTACTATGCCAATGATCAAAACACCAGTAACTTACCTACATTAGAATTCATCAACTTTTATCTCATTGATGGAGTACAATAAATAAAGATTTACTTTTAATTAAATAATAATAAGATTCACGGAGAAAAATGATAAAATTGTACGGAACAAAATTTTTCTTCCAAAATAATTTGTAAACGCCCGGCCATACTGAAACTGAAATGTAAAAACAAAAACATTCACTCAAAAAAAAAAAGGTAAATACTCATAGATATCGCACATTTCAATGAATGAAATTTAAAAAAGCCTTTGGGTTGCTGGAATGTGCGACTTTTTAAATTTTTAAAGACAGATGACGCGAGTTTCTACGTGAGAATTTAGTAGTTTTTTTGTTTTGCCTACAGTGGCTTACAACCCGAAAAAACGAAGTAGATTGGCGAAAAATGTAGTAGATACCAACATTATTAAATAAACACATTTTTTTTTTTACATTTCTACTACTGCAAAAGTATCAAAAGTATTAGTTAAAAAAAACTTTCAGATTTGGTCAAATCTTTCTAAAGTGTGGAAATGGACTGCAAGTTTCCGAAAGATTAAATGAAATGACTGTTTCTATATTCCTTAACCAAGAACAAATGTTTCAATGGCGATATCCGTTGTTTAACACTGGGCCCGTATTACGTATTACGAAACGAACGGCAAAAAAACGATTGTCAAGAAAACGAAAGCCGCAACATAAAGCGATTACAAGTAACGAGAATAGTTTCATGAAATTGTTGCCAGATAAAACAGAGAAATACTATTTTTTTCAAAGCGCATCTAACTTCAAGTCGTTGAATAGATGTCAAAAATTGATCAAAATAAATAAAAACTTGGGTGTGAAATTAAAGAGTGTTGTATAGTATCTTATAAAATATTAAAATATTTATTCACAACTACTTTTTGGATAGTGAATATTGTTCTGTGAGGGATTCACAAATATTTCAATGAGAAGAACATGGAAAAATGTGTATGTGAAAATGTGGAAGCAAAATAGTTTTTTTTGCAATTATTTTTGTTTGTTTAGCTTCTTAATTTGTTCGTTTAAGTTTTGCTCGAGATGGTACATAACCGGCAGCCATAAACAGAACAAATAAAATGTAGGTATGGTATGACAACGAGAGCGAAAGCTAGACGACAGTCTAATGGCACTCGTAAGACAAAATGAGTATCGTTGAAACTTAAATGATACAATCCTACGTCATACCGCAATTCATTCGCGGTATCTCGGCCGCTAACAAGTAGCGGGATGTCGTTTTACGTAATCGCATTTAAACGAGAACGAGGGTTTTCAACGATTATCGTAATACGTAATACGGGCCTTGTATTGTAAAATCCGACTATGCGAACGGAATGTAAGTATTCTATCATTTGTCGTCATTACATGAAGAAGCTCAAAAAAATTTGCCATGCAGACCTTTGGTTTACGTCTACACACTATACTGCCGCAAAATTCGTAAAGACCCTAACTATATATTTGCACTTTTCGAAGATGAAGAAGAAAAAACAAAAAATATATGTGTCTTTAAGCTCATGTTGTGCTTTATTTTCTGAATATTGTTAGGTTTTATCTAGGTTCGTTTTATTAAATAAAACTTATTTCCGTTTTAATACAACCTACTACACTTTACGTCTTTTCACTTTTAATTCCACTTAATATTTCAAAACACTCTTTATTTCCTTTTTACTTTCTTTATTTTAAATTCAAACTTACTTCTTGCCGCATGGTGCGCTCGTATTCATAGTGGATGCAGCATTCAGCACTCCGCTTTAGAATCTTCTAGTACAGTGCCAGTCAGAGCCTTCTGGAGCTTTCTAGTCTATGGTCTTTCGTTAAAACAAATGGGGTTTCGTTAACTTTGTTTTGGCTCACTTTAAGTTGGAATCACAATGGTGAGTTTACGCACCGTAAAACAAAAAAAAATGGAACGGAGAACATTTTATAGAACACGTTACAATACTAATAAGAAATTAGAAAAGTCTTACGAATAATTCTAATAACTTCCTCAAAGTTATATAAAAATACACAGTTTTATGTGTATCATTAATATTTTCACTTCTTAATTACTACCTGAAAATTAAAAATAACAAAAACTTTATGAAATACCCTTTTTAATTGCTTACTTTTCATTTTCCTGCACCAATTGTACTAGTCGATCACCCGCATCAACAGCTTATCACGATTTTGTATGATGCTAGTTTGCTTAGTTTTTGCGCATCGGCTTATGAAAATTTGCAGAACGCTTGACGATTGAAGTGATGCCAATTCTTTGCATTTGTGAACATTTAACAAAATGGTTAAGGCATCATTCGTGCAGTGGTGCGCTAATGAATTTATCCGAAAATCACTCAATACGAACAGAACAAAATTCTTCTGTATACATTTGTATTTTTTTTCTTTATTTCTCTAGCATTTTAACTCAAGAATAATTGCTACAAGAGTAAAAAAAACAAGTCGATAGTAACGACATCTTACGAGCAGTAATTGAAACTAACACAGATTTCTCTGTGTATAAGCTCTTATTTAAATCAATTTCAGTATTCCAGAGTAAAAGCCGCGAACACAGCATTTACCTGCGAATTACTTAGTACTGCTTAATAATAATGGGATAAAAGTCATTGCCTACGCAGATGACCTAGTCATAATGGCCACGGGGAAATTCCTAGACACCATCAGTGATATCCTCCAAAGAGCTATCAACACACTGAACAAATGGGCCCAAAAATGCGGCTTAGGTATTAATCCCCAAAAAACAGAACTAGTTCTATTTACGAACAAACGAATAATTCCACAATTCAATCTGCCATCAATTGAAGGCACACCCCTTAAGTTATCCGAAAGCGCGAAATACCTGGGAATCATACTTGAAAGGAAATTGAACTGGAAAATGAATGTCCAAGAAAGAGTCAAAAAGGCATCCATCGCATTCTACTCATGCAGCAGAATTTTTGGGAAAAACTGGGGCCCAAAACCCAAGGTAATTCTATGGATGTACACTGCGATAGTGAGACCGATATTGACGTATGGATGCTTAGTTTGGTGGAAAGCCGCTAACAAAGCTACAAACCTTAAGGCATTGACTAACATCCAGAGACTTGCATGTATTGGATCAACCAGTGCCTTGCGCACGACACCCACGGCGGGCTTAGAAACCATACTTAACCTTCTGCCACTTGACCTTTATATGCAGGAAACTGCAGCAAAAAGCGCTCTCAGGATTAGCCAATCTAATCTATGGAGATCCAGTTTAACTGGACACTCTGAAATTTTGAACTTCCACATAGGAACAAATGTAGAGTCTGACTACATAGTTCCCTTTACAGATTTTGAAAGGCTATCCAATGCTTGTTCCCAAGTAGAGAGAAGTGGATCAATAATGAAGTCTTACAACCTACAACCAAATCCATCTTTACAGACGGCTCAAAAATGGATGTAGGTACTGGGGCTGGCTTCTTCTCAGAAGCTTTGAATATAGAAGGCTCAATCAGACTTCCCAATAACAGCAGTGTATTCCAAGCAGAGGTTCTAGCAGTAACGAAAGCTGCCAAAGTGGCATCAATGATGGCACTACCCAGAGAGGATATTACCATTCTCATAGATAGCCAGGCAACGATAAAAGCAATTTCTTCTGTTGAAATAAAGTCCAAGCTTGTGAAAAGCTGTCGCGAAGAGCTTAAAGTTCTTGCCACACAGCATAATATAACACTCTGCTGGGTCCCCGGTCACGCGGGCATCATGGGAAATGAAAAAGCTGATGAATTGGCAAGAAAAGGCTCAGCACTTAGCCTAGAACTCTCAGAAAGGAGCGTGAAACCACCGTTATGCGACCTCAAAAATAGTATAATGTGTGAAATCCTGGCAAAAGCAAACTCGAGATGGGCAAACTTAAACACTTGTGAGGTAGCTAGGAAACTGTGGCCGCAGTACGATAAAAATAGAACGAATGCAATCATTCAAAAAGACAGGAAGTCAGTATCGACGTTGGTAGGTGTTTTAACTGGCCATAACATGCTAAGATATCACGCCAAAAAACTATGTCTAACTGAAAACGATCTATGTAGAGGTTGCAGTGACGAGGAAGAACATGAGGATATAACCCACTACCTCTGTCACTGCCCCAGTCTCTGCCATCTAAGAAATAAAACTCTGGGGAAATACTTCTTCGAAAGCATCAAAGAACTATCAGAGTGCCCAATATCAAATCTACATCGATTCACAAGAGGAAACGGATGGTTGAACACCCCGGGATGATACTAAGGAACTAAACATGGACTACGAGTATGGTAAGAGGAGGAATTGGTAAAACCTCAAATGGGCATCACAATGGGTCTACATTGACCTGAGTGCGCTGGGGCTGAGCTATTGGGTCTCCTACAGCAACCCGCAAACCTAACCTAACCTAACCTGCGAATTATTATTATATAATTATCAAACGATGAAATATTTGTCGATAATGTAGTGAATTGGTTGTTGTCCATGATTTTAAAACGGCACTTAATAAATTAATTTTTTTTGGAAGAAAGTAGCTTTGTATGTCATTACACATTTTGAAACTATTATCGATTTTGAACGATATAAGGAGCCCCGGAAAACTTCAATGGTTTATAATTATTTAATCTAAAATCTCCTTTTTCTAATTTTTTAGTGCCCGGTGGCGTAATGGTTAGTGTCAGACTATCACGCCGGAGGTCTGGGTTCGCTTCGAGAACTCCTTGTTTTTTTCAGGAGCACTGCCTATTGCGAGGAAGTGGCAAATCCTCCATTGTCACCTTATTCGTTCGGATACGACGTAAAATTGTAGGTCCCCTCCAATCCTGTTGAACTAATAAACGCACACAAAAGAATTGGTTGAGAGTTGTACGGCACTAGGACGTGGTTCTTCGGAGCTGTCAGTGCCACTAAATTTATTTTGTATTTTTTTTCTTATTTTGCGTGTTGCGTATTATAAAACATGGCTAACGTTTTACTCGCCTTTGTACCATTGTGACGAAATCGACGACTTTTTTTTAGTGGTAAAAAACTTATTTAATTTTTTCTGTTGTTCAAAAGCAACATAACAATGAAGCATATGTATTTATAACTTCCATTTATTTCATGAAATTCTTCATATACAATAAGAGAAGAATTATGCGTGTGTATTTCACAATTAATTTATCACAATTTCCAAATGTTTTAATAGTACATAATTAAATGATGAATTAAACTAACTCAATTTAATATTATATTATTTTATATTTTTTAAAAAAGCTAAAAGATTTTTTCAAACATTTGAAAATTAGTTTTTATTTATTTACAGTTTGTTTATAATAAAATTTATAAACTAAAAAAAGCTGCAGGAATCTGTACTTCAAAACTTAGATGGATGTGCAGTAGTTAAAATAACATTTGGTCAACAAACTACAGAGATTCCATCTCAGATTGTTTTTGTTCACAAACCAATTTTTATAGATGTTTACTTTTTTTCACGTGATCCTTTTTTTTTACTTGCTGGACAAGGTTTGCTAAAGTTGCCAGGTCTCTTGGGTTCATACTTCCGAAGGTTCATGGATTTAACTACAACTTTGGCGTTGATTTTAAAGAGAAGTGAGAACTTTTTCACTGAAACCGGAGCATACTTGTCTCCAATTGCAATGTGTGTGAAAATCTTTGACAGGTCAATCGATTCAGGTTTTTTCCCGTAGAATGAAAATCCTTGAGGTTCACTTTCCGATTCAAGAACTTCATAACGTTCGGCAGAACGTTCGACGTTAGTTGATTTTGTAGTTATTGTACTAAAAAGTGGTGCAGTCGGTTGTGAAAATTCTTCACATATTGATGCCTTTCTCTTCTTTTTCATATGAGGTCCAGGCGGAACTAAAAAGTCACTTAATTCTCGATCATCTCCAGCCATAGCTACAGTGCTCCTTCGTTTAGCGATTCGCTTTGATGTGGCTGTCATCGGTGGCGGAGGAAGTAATAATTTAGATGATTCTTCAAGTGATTTCTTTGCCATTAAACTGCCCATACAAAGGGGCGGAATTCGAGGTTCAAGAGCTTTTTTGCAAATCTCATCGTAAATTGCATTAATTCGCTCTGTATTACCATACTGAGTGTGTAGAAGATTTTTCTTAGTTACAATTAGGCCATTTGGAAATATTAATAACATCTGACCCAAAAATTCTGATAATTTATCAAGTTTGTATATCTCTTTAAAGTTTGTCAGCCCTTTCATGTGGTACGCGTAACAGTGTTGCATGTAGGAATTAAAATTGGTTTGAGTAATTTTACAGAAATGACAAAAGCTAAAATCACTATAGTGATCGATCATGTGGCGAAGTGTTGCTAGTTCATTGGTCGACGAATATTGGCACATTCCACAGCGGTAGATAACTTCATCTTTGATTTGCTTATAGCGGAAATTTGAATTTTTGTGATGTTCTCTTTCGTGTTCAATGATGGCGCTTTTGTCAGCACAGATCTCGGCACAGAAATAACACTGCATGTAAACCTGACATTCACCTAATGCAAGCAATTTTTTTAGCAAAATCGATGACAAGTTTTTAACATCCATTGGTTTATGCTCACGAAGGTAATGCAAACACAGAATTTCTATTCTCTTTGATGGATTAAGAAACGGACAATGGCCACATGTGTTAGGCAGAACAGGATCAGCTGCACAGAAATTCTCTTGATTATGAACATTGCTCAAATGTGTCTTCAAAGTGATATGATCGCCTACATAAGAGCATAGGGGACATTTCAAAATTGTATGAATACGGAAGAAAAATGGAATCTTGGCCACCATTCCACTATTCTTTTCAATCCAGTGACTTGTTTTCCAGTGGTTGGTTAAGGAACTCATTTCTTTGCATGTAAAATTACAATGAAAGCAACCCAATCCGCCGGGGGTCATTGAGGATTCTGAATCAGTTACTTGTGTTATTTCAATATCGTCATCATCATCCAAGTCCACGCCTGCATTACTTAAACTCTTTTGAGTACGCTCAGCATCCTCTTCGTTTTCCATAAGTATCCCGCGTATGCTTCGTACTCGTTTAGGATCATTGCGAGACCATAATGGCCGAGTGTCAGCTGCTTTATCTTGTGGCGTCTCATTGATTTTATAAAACACATATTTTGCTTCGCGAGTTTTGGTTGGATGTTTGCTGTCGATGTGATCCATGATGTGAGCCAAATGTGCTGATCCAAAAGGACAGTGAACGCATTGATATTGATGTTTAGCATTGTGCGCTGAATTTGCATGTGAAATCATTTGATTCCAAGTGACAGTGTGATGTTTGCATAGTGCACACTCCCACTTGGATTTGCTGTTGTTCACAGGTGTGCTCGATGCTGCTGGCTGTTCGGGTGAATCAAATTCACCGGATGCTTGATGACCTGTAGTTACATTCCTGCCAGGCATAAGTTGTGTCGATTTTTTCGTTTCATTATCATTCCTGTCATAAGTTAGAAGATTGACAAAAGGTGCAGTGGAATGCTTTTCATGTACATGCCTTTCGACCACGTGTTTAGTATAATGGAAGTATTCGCATTCGCTGCACTGGTAGATTTTGGATCCGTGAAATTTAAGATGCTGTATGATTCTCTCCGCGCACATGTTCTTTTTGCAGATGTCTTCTTGGCAATGAGGACATTGATAGCCTTTCTCACTTCCATGGAGAGCATTTAAGTGCGAACGTAACATTTGATCGGTTATGGTAAGGTATTTGCAACCCGGGTGTCCACACACATATCTTCTCATGTCCGGCACGAATATTGGAATTTTAACAGTATCTTTAGATTTTGTTGAACTACCTGTGTTAGAGCTACAAGCAAGATTGAGCATCTTGTCAAAGTGTTTTTCATTTTTCTCAAGGCATGGAACTGGATTGACTGGATCAACACTTCCCACATCAACGTCTTGATTATGTAACTGTAAGTGTCGAAACATATTGGTCCTGACCTTGGTCTTGTAATTGCAAACCGAGCAATAAACTTGATTATTAAAGATCGGGTTAATCGGCAAAAGATATTGCTCATTTGGTCTAAAGTGCGTTTTATATAAAGCTTTTTTACGTTCCCAATCGGCCATCAGCTTTTCTCCAAACTGAATTATTTCCGTTTCAGTGAGTTGTTTTTCACTAGCTATAAACAAAGATGGCTTATCTGAGTTATCTTCCAAAACAAAAGATTGTGTATTTACAATTCTAGAGTAGTTATGAACTTCCTTATAATGCTTTTGAATGTTACTTAAGGTAGTACAACTGCACACAGAGCAGAAATATTGATGACGTGAATGTGTTTTCATGTGAGCTTTCAATACGGCCGCTCGGTAATAATTTACTGTGCAATGTGGGCAATTTAAAGAACTTCCTGGAGATATACTAGGAAATGATGTCGGGACATGACCTGTATGTGTGGCCAGATGTGTTTGGAAATCCTTTTCCGTAACAGGTATCTGACATTCCGGATAAAAAATACATCTCCAGACCTCTGATTCACTCATCCCAGTGTCCTCAACAATTTCCTCTGCGACTTTTCTTAGTTTGTTCCAAAAACTTCCGTGTCTTTTTTCTTTTCCTTCCGGTTGGTTAGTCTGCTGCTTTTTCTCTCCAGAATCACTTTGACTTGAAGTAGTACGCAGAATATCTTGAATTTTCTGAGTCAACTCAACTGTGGACGAACATGTTTTCGTAACCGATTCATATTTTGAGTGCACTTGTGCCATGTGTTGGAAATAGTGGTGAGTATCTTGTCCAATGAAACTACAAATGTAACATTTTAATGCATCTCGATTATTATCGGATCGAATGTGAAATAAGATATGGTCATTCATCACCGATCGAACGTTTGTTGAGAAGGTACACCTCTCTACGCAACAAACAAAATTCAATTGTTTGGGGCCATGATTTGTTGGTACTGGAGTTTTACGCTGTATGGTTGAGTTCAATTGATTCAGTTTTGGAGATGCTCTCTGTAACTGGATGTCTTTTTCTCGTACTGTCAATGGAATTTCTGTATGCAAAGGCGAGTTCCGCCGTTCAAATGCAACCAGATCAGGTCGCATTTGTATTATAGGTGCAGGGGAAACAGACTTTCCACCAGCATTAAGACTTATAACCTAAAGAAATAGTATTCATATATTTAGAGTGTTTGCTGAAACAAATAGCAAGAATTTGATTTTTCAAAC
This sequence comes from Baccha elongata, assembly GCA_951217065.1. Lineage (NCBI taxonomy): Eukaryota > Metazoa > Arthropoda > Insecta > Diptera > Syrphidae > Baccha > Baccha elongata. The sequence goes on from OX578274.1 coordinate 60,005,991, forward strand.
ATATAATTCCATTTCTAATCTATCAATTTGTATGCACGTGAATATTGATTAGAAAAAGCATTAAATGTTTTAAAATATTTGAAATTATATTTACCTGACTGATTTGTATTCCTCCTGGAGTTGAGTCAGCATTATTGAAAACTAAATTCGACAAATCGTTATCGGTCACTCCTTGAGACACGTTTGTAATTGTGAACTCTTTGCTCACATTTTTGAACAAGGGTATATTCATATTGAACGCTGGTGGTGCTTTAGGTGGAATCATTGCTTTTGGTTCGCTCTGCAACATTGTCGACAAACTTAGCTCCGGAGTGGATGGTGCAAATTGATTTTCATTCAAAGGAACCTCATTCTGTTGTTTGCTTGTCGAATGAATATCATCTAAAAGAATTTCTACCTTTGGTTTGTCGGAAGATAGAATATCTCCTGTGAGTCTGCGGAATTTTATTCTTGGCTTCTCTTCCATGCATTCCATTGTTATGTTTGAGTGAACATCCAACATGTGCTGCATTTCTTTAATTTTACCAAAGCTTATTTGCTTTTCGCAAGTGTGACAGTAGCCATTCCATTTTATAGAAGAGTGTTCCAGAATAAAATGATTCTGAAGTCCATCTGGATGATCAGAAAAAAGAAATGGGCAGGATTTAACCATACAATAATATTTCAGGGAACCACCAGACAAACAAAAACCAAAGTTTCCAATCTTATGAATGTTCGATGTTAAGATAGATGAATTTTGTTGTTGAGGCTTTGAACTTATCGGAAGAAGATTTCCTAAAACGTCATATTTAGCTGAATCCAAATCTGTGGCCAAAGCAATTGCATCTTGAATGTTTACTTGCTCTTCTGGCAGGGGAAAGATTGGAGAATTAAAATCATTTAAATCTAAATGAGGGAAGTTGGTACTGTCTCCTTCGAGACCGTTGAAATTAGAAGTCAAGAGCATGTCCAATGAATCGCCTGGTGAATCTGGAATAAATTCTGATAAGCTTGGGATTCTAGATTGATTAGTTGTTGTCGATGCAGCCCCAGAATCGAATTGTTTTTCAATTATAGGTACAGTAGTTTTTTTGGCTTTTCCAATTTCGGATGGCTGTGGAGTACCGCCTCTCTTCTTTTCCTTATCTTTTAACTTTTTTGAACTTTTCTTTGGTGCTATGGACGCATAAAGGCGACTCAAAGTTTGGAAAATAGATTTATTCTTGTGTTTGTCTTTTTGTGATTCAGGTTTGGTCTCTGTAATTTCAATATCTTCCCAATTCTCGTTATCATCTTCCTCATTGTTATTGCCTTCATCACTTTCGTCCGACCAATCGTTACCTTCAGTTATCTGTTCATCTATGATAAGGTTATCGGATTCATTCAAAGACTGACTTTTGGTGTCTGCTGGCAATTGTGTTGTTTTGCTCCCTGAAGGCGTTTCTTCAGTCGACAAATCAAGTGGATCAGAAATCACAATGTCTTGTGTATTCTTTTCAACTATCTTTTCTTTGATTGCATCATCTGAGTTATTGAGCTTCTCAATGTTTTTGAATCTTAGACTTAATCTGTCAGCAATGGTCATCCTCCTTTGAATCGGCTTCTTTTGTAAATCGGACACCTTACTGACGCTGGAATCTGATGCTAGTACCTCATCTTTTTCAATTGATTTTAATCGCTCTGTTAAAACCATGGACGTTGGAGATGACGAATCCCGTTGGATGAATACTTCCATATTCAAATTAGTTGTTCGGCTTGATTCTTTTGGTTTTACAGGAGAAATAAGTTGGCTTATTTTGTCAGCAATGCTCATTGCTTTTTCAGCTGGCTTACGATTTAATTCTGAAACTTCATCGGCGCTCGAATTCATTGCGTCTTTTTCTATTGATTTCAAACCCTCTGTTAAAACCATTGAATTGAGAGTAGCCAAATCACTTGGGATGAATGCTTCCATGTTCAAATCATCAATCGTTGTGCTTGATTCTTTTGATTTAGCTGGAGATAAACATTGACTGAATTTGTCAGAAATGGACATCCTTCGTTCTTCAGAAACCTTATTGATGCTCGAATTAGATTCGATTATGTCTTCTATTTCCATTGATTTTGAACGCTCCACCAAAACCATTGAAGTTGGAGATGGCACATCACACGGGATGATAAATTCGTCCATGTTTGAACATGGGATGATATTTTCATCCATGCTTGAATCAATCGAAATGCTAGATTCTATTGGTTTTGCGAGAGTAACACTAGCAATTGACTTTTCAATGGGAGGATCACATGGGATGATAAATTCTTCCATGTTTGAATCAATTGAAATGCTTGATTCTATTGGTTTTGCGGGAGTAATACTAGGAAGAGATGAAATAGACGTGTCAGTGGGAGGAAGGGGAGTAACAGGAGCTACAGATACTTCAGGTACAAGAATATTATCTTTACTATCTTCCATTGTCGGTACTCCTGCTATATCAATTAATTTAACTTCAATAATACTTCCAATAGTTGCTGCATCTGTTAGAGCATGGTGCATTTCCAAGTGACGTATTACTCCTCCACGTAACATCTGAATAAAGTTACACATATGGCAGACATATGCAAGTATGGCCGTCCCACGTACATTAATTGGATCTCTATTGATCTTTTTTGCATTTGTACAGTGCTTTTTAATGTGCTCCGACATGTGGCTGCAACCGTTCATTCCCTTAAAGCAAATTGAACACTTAAAACTATACTCTCCAGTGTGTATGGTAAAATGTTCCACCCATGCACGAAGTGTATTTGTCCCTTGAAATTCACAGAAAGGGCAACGATAATTGTAACCCGTCTGCAGTTTCTTAGGTGTTAAATAAAGTGCACGATTACCAATATTCAGTTTCATATCTTCTAAAACAGCTGGTGGAAGTCTTGCAGTATAAACTTCTGAATCTTTATGAACAGTCAAATAATGTGGTGCTATGAAACGTGCTTTTTCTTTGCAGATGACACAGCAAGATGAATACGCAGATTTTGTGTGCCACTCAGGGTTAGTATTTTTTGGCAACACCTCTAATTTGTCTTCGAGTTTCTGGTTATTTTGGTTTTTATTTTCAATACATTTAATCTGTACTTCTTTTTCATCTTTCATTTCAATCTCTGACTCGTACATCTTTTCATGTTCCTTAGTCTTCTTAGTTTTCAATTCATCCTTCTTTTCAACAACTTCGATATCATTTTTCTTAATCTCAGCTTTAACTTTAGTCTCTTTCTGGTTATTTGCAATTTTGTTGTTCTGTGTTACTTTGTTATTTAAATTCACATCTATTTCATCCTCCTTTTTAGGTTCATTCTTAGTATCAGGAGCTGTGTTATCCTGCTTTTTATTCTGTTTAGATTTAATCTTAACTTTGACTTCTAATTCACCTGTCTTTTTAGTCTCATTCTGGTTAATTACAATGTCCTCTATTTTATTGTCTTTACTATTGATTTCTTGTTCTGTTTCATCATTCTTTTTAACCTGTTTTTTGTTATTTACAGGCGTCTTGTCCAGCTTTTTATTTTCTTTGCTCTTAAAATCTGCTTCTTCCTTATTTGCTGTTTCTTCTTGATGATTTACCGTAGCCTTCATCTGTTTTTTATTTGTCTTATTTGGTATTTCCATTTCTTTATCTTCCTTCTCTTTTCGTTCAACTTTTTTCAAATCGATTTTGATTTCTTCGTTGGCTTTTTTGTTTTCCTTTTTATCTATTCCCTTTATCTTATTCTTTAAATGGACCAACTCAATATCATCATCAGAAGAATCCGAACATGGAGTTGGAGGACGTTTAGACTTCGGACCAGGTTTCTTTTTTATGGGCTTAAACATTTCATCTTCAGTCTGAGTTTTGCTCGGTTTTTTCTTTAATGACTTTGATGTTTTAGTTTCAGTTTCACTTGTGCTGCTCTGTGAATCTGAAGAATCTTCGTCATTTTTTCTTTTGATGTTAGCACATTTTTTCTTTATTGTTTTAGTTTTAGTTTCACTTGTTCTGCTCGGTGAATCTGAAGAATGTTCTTCACTTTGTCTTTTTACGTTGACACATTTTTTCTTTAATGACGACTTTAATGTTTTAGTTGCAGTTTCACTTGTGCTGCTTTGCGAATCTGAAGAATCTTCATCACTTTTTCTTTTGATGTTGCCACGTTTTTTCTTTAATGGCTTTGATGTTTTAATTTCATCTTCACTTGTGCTCATCTGTGAATCTGAAGAATATTCATCATTTTTACTTTTGATGTTGCCACGTTTTTTATTTAATGACTTTGGTGTTTTTATTTCAGCTTCACTTGTGCTCATCTGTGAATCTGAAGAATCTTCGTCGCCCTCTGATTTTTTGCTACTGTCCTCGCCGGGTAGTTTTATTGGAGTATTCGGTTCGAGGATAGGCATTTTATGACGACGATCTATTTGAGCACGACTACGTAATGCTCTCATATTTAGTGGGCTTATTATAACCTTTGCTTTACGCATGCGACGTCTGCCTATTACAGGTGTGGATGAAGCGATTGGTAATTTTTCACTCTTAGGCGGGACGTTTTTCTTTTTAACTTCTCTTGTCGTCTCTTTGGCAAGAGTGCACATTCTTCGACCAGTAGCCGTAACAACGCCTTGACATATAAACATATCGCGGATATCTTCATTAAGACGATCAAGCTCATTTTTTTTAGTTCTTTGCACACGAGGCTTACTTTGTTTATCTTCGTCCTGGGATTCTTCGGTCTTATTATTATTATTATTTTTGTTTTCGTCTTTTTGAGGACTGTAAAGTATTTCCTAAAATAGAGAATAAAGATTAATATTATAAAATTTATAAACATAAATCTGACAAAATACTTACTTTAACTTGTTGCAGCTTCTTGTCATCCAGTACGGATTTTAACATGTCCAATATACGATCTTTGTTTGTTGTTGGATCCACAATACTCATAAGGAAGCCCTCTAACCACTCCTGCTTCTTTTTGTTTTCAGCATCGATAATTGCTGTTTGTTGATTCGCATTTGAACTACTAGGCTCCTCTGGTGATAGAGGGCCATCGGTTGAAATTGGTTGTTCATTGTGAGGTCCTTCCGTTGTGCTACTCACGGCGCATATTTGCCCATCTTCAGAAATATTCTTTTCATCATTCTTATTTTTGTTTTCTGCGGCTAATGAAGTATTTTTCTTTGCTTTACCCTTAGGTGCTGGTTTGACAGATTTTTTTGGAGTATCTGCTGCTAAAGGACTAGCAGCTGGAGTAATTGCTTTGGGTGTTGGTGCTTTTCTTGTACTTTTTTCATTAAAATTAATGGAAACTCTCGTTTTTCTTTTACCAGAAATAATATTTTGAGTTGAAAGGACAGAGTTATCTGTCGTTGGAGAAAAAATATCTGCAGCAGAACGGCAACGTGCTCGTATCGGAGAAGTACTACGACTTTTCGGTTCTTCGATTTGTGTTGGTGGTTGGTCTTTCATAATTGTGGAACGTCGAGTCATTATTCTGCGTGGTTTGTCTTCTTCTTTCGGCTTATTTTGTTTTTGATTTTCTGACTCTGTTTCAACATTGTTAGTGGATGTATCTTTTGTTTTAATTTCAGGTGAAGGAGTAATGTCTTTTATAGGATTTTTCTTATTGTTTAGCTGTCGATGGAGCATAACCCTTGGTTCAGGTGAATCTTCCCTTTCATCTATTACCAGATTACCTTCAGAATTATTCAACTGCTCTTTATCTTGGGAATTACATGTCAATTCTTCTTGTTCATTTTTGTTAGACATAGACGCTTCCATTTTTGTAGGCTGGGACTCTGTTGTAGTTTCCGTGGGTTCTTGAATTAATTGTTTTTCCTGCAAGCTTTCAGTTTTTAGTAACTTTTTCTCATCCGGTTTCGATTGTTTTTCAATTGATTTTTCTTCTTCCTTTTTCTTTTCTTTGCGTTTTTGAGGTTTTTCTGGATTTTTTATAGATTCAAACATATCTACATCAACTATTTTTTCAAAATCTTTATCAGATTTCTTAACAATACCTTCATTAGGTTTTATAACAGGTTTGGGGGGATCTGGGATTTTAACAAAATCTTCATCAATATTCTTAACAATTTCTTTATTTGGTTTTTTAACAATTTCTTCAACTTCTTTCTTTGTAGAAACACAAGAAGTTTTAATTGATATTTCTTCAAGATTTTTAGACGACTCATTTTTAGGCTCATCCGATTTTATTTCTTTTTTATTTTTATTTGGGTCCATTTTGGGAACCTCTGGCTTAGTTTTCTTCGGAATTTTAAAGCTGTTTATAGTTCCACCCATTTCTTTACCATAATCAGCATTTCTATACATTTTATCAAGCGTTGAGGGTACGATTGATTGGATTGGAGGCGTCACTGGTATTGACTCGGGTGAATAAGGTATTTTAGTTTCTTCTTGTACAAATTGTTGCCGAGACCTTGACTGTTTGTACTCGCCATAGGTCTTTGGCTCTGGAAGTTTGTTTTTCTTGGATTCTAAATACTTCATCCTTTCGGTCTTATCATTGCGTTCTGCATTAAATTTATCAGCGTATACTGTCGGTGTATTTTGTATTGTTCGTGGATCTACCCTAATTGGGGTTGAACCAGTAAACGCTAATTTTGGTGTCTTAACGCTAGTAGCAGGATTTTGCAGATGAAGGTCCAAAAGACTTGGAATCTTGGGTTGATATGGTTTATTAGACGGGAAGTTCTTTAATGGAATGTGATCTTGATTTGAAAGACGTGTGTTTTTTAAACGAGGATCAAAGTGATTAATAGCTGGTAAAATGTTTGGCACTATCGGGACAGTAACTGGGGATGTAAGTAGAGGCGGAGTACTAATAATTTTGGATTTGGAAAAACGTGGGTCCGACGAACGAAGAGGTGACACCATGGTTTCTTTCCGGGTAATTTGATCGTACTTATGGCCCAAATTATCCAAATTGAGATCAAAAGGTGATTCTTTCATTGCTGGTGGTCGTTTATCGCTTTGTGAATGGTAATTTGTTTCTATCGACACAGAATCTCGCCTTTTGTGGGGCTTATACTTCAAGGCCAAACGTTCAATAACATTTTCTATTGAAGGTGGGGGCGATTGTGGCGAAGGCGTTGCATATCTTATAACTGGTGCTACTGCTGGCTTAATAAATTCTTTTGTATGAGTTTGTGTGTCCATTTTATTAATAGGATTTTTAGTTGGTGTGCTACCTCTGCGATAAAATGGTTCATCTTCTTTTTTGCATTCTGTTTGTGTTGGCGATTCTTCTCCGGGTGAAGATGGCTTTGAAATTGCAGCCAGTTTCTTCCTAACAGCATCTAGACAATTCGTTTTATAGCCTTTTGTAGAATCGGTTAATTTTAACTTATTTTGCTTCTCAATAGCTGCTTCAAGTGATTCATTTAGCAAATCATCGATTTCTTCTGCACTGAGCGGAGGATTTTTAAGAACATCAACAATTGGTTTAGTTGGAACTGATGATAAAAGTGGTGGTGGAGGTGGTGGCGGTGGTTGTTGATAAAAAGGTGGCGGTGGTGGTGGAATATTAGGTGGTGGCAGATGAATGGGCGGTAGCTGTGGTGTGGTTGTTTGGTACTGAAGATGAAGTGGTGAGGGTGGTTTGTAATTTGGAAGAGGAATGTGAGCCAAATCTTTTTGTGTCTTTGTTGTCATCATGTCGTTTTTCACTTCAATACGGAAATTTTCAAACTCATCAACTTTTTCGCCCAAACGATTAAAGACATTGTTGGATAAATGTGCTGGCGATTGTGGTTCTGGTGGTGGAGGGTTCATAAAAGAGTCCAACACCACAGTAGGTGATTCTACTGTTTTGTATTTATAAATTGTGTCGTGGAATAGTTTTTTTTCATAAGCATCTTTGTCAATATTTATGTCCAGCATAATTGGAAAGACGGGTGAATGTTCCGGAGATGTATCTTCAAGTTCGGATTTGTTACTCACATCATTATAACGAGAACTGTGACTGTTTGTTTTTGAATCGATCATACTATTAGTCGGGGACGTTGGTTTGGGGCTTGACCTTAGTTTTGGTAAAGGATCTTCTTGAGGATCATCCCAGTTTTCCTCTTCAGAACTGTACTTTACATTGGATTCTTTTATATTCTGAGAATTCGATCTAGCAATATTCGACGAGGTGGACCATGATTTATTGTGAAAAGAAGGTGATACTTGCCTAGCTCGATCTCTAGAATCTGACCGACGTGATGGTGATACTTGTCTAGTTCGATCTCTAGAATCTGACCGACGTGAAGGTGATATTTGTCTAGCTCGATCTCTAGAATCTGACCGACGTGATGGTGATGCTTCTCTTGCTCGATCTCTACAATCTGACCGACGTGATGGTGATACTTCCCTTGCTCGATCTCTAGAATCTGACCAACGGGAAGGAGTATTTGCCCTTTCTCGATCTCTATAATCTGACTTACGGGAAGGTAGATTTTCTCTTTTTTGATCTCTATAATCTGACTTACGGGTAGGTGAATATTCCCTTTCTCGATCTCTATAATCTGACTTACGGAAAGATGAATATTCTCTTTCTCGATCTCTATAATCTGACCGTCGGGAAGGTGAATTATTTCTTTCTCGATCTCTAGAATTTGCCTTCCGGGAAGGTGAATGTTCCCTTCCTCGATCTCTATAATCTGACCGACGAGTAGGTGAATAATCTCTTTCTCGATCTCTGGAATCTGGCCTTCGCGAAGGTGATGCTTCCCTTGGTCGATCTCTAGAATCTGGCCAACGGGAAGTTTTTGGGCGATCTGAATATTGGTGATGAGCATCGCTACTATTACTGTTGTAGTAAGGTGAGGAACGATTTGCCAGTCTTGCAACACAACTCATTATGTGGGGCTTTGTTTGTTCTGAAATACTGTTGTAAAAAGGATTTGCTGATCTTGCAACATTACTCATTATATGGGTCTTTGTTGGTTCTTCTATAGTTTTCTTTAAGTTATTTTGCTCAAAATGTGGACTGGACAATAACTTTACCGGAGACGATTGCCGTTCTGTAGGAATTTCTACTGGTGGTCGAAAATACTCGTCCGTTGTTTGTGTAGGACTAGCTGGGCAGGTATAAATTTCAATTAAGTTGTTATTTGGCACGAATTTGTTTTTAGTATTTACAGCATTATGAGCTATTGGTGAGTCACAGTTAGAAATGTTTAAATTTTTAGATACATCTGAAGTTATGATAGTCGAAATTGTCATATTATTCATAGGGTTCGACAGGTTAGCTTCATCAGACTACAGAGCAAGATAAAATAATTTATTAAATAAATTCGTATCTTTAGTTTTCAATAAATATAATTAACCTTTTCTATTTTTGCATGGAGCTTCTTTAAAACCGATTCACACTTTAAAAGAGTTTCGATCTTAAGTCTAAAAGTTAAATATTAATTTTAATTTTGTATTCTTATGAATTTTACGAACTTTTTTTGTTTGTTGCTGAGCAAACTATGTAAAGTTTGCATTTTCTCTAATTGTGCCTTACGTGGTTTATCTTGTTCACTGTTCTTGAGTTTTCCAATAACACGATCCAGAAACGGAACATATTTTTGCATCTCATTAAATTTACTTTCATAATCAAAATCGTCCATTTTGATGTTTGTTATGAAGATCCTTGGTTTCGAAGAAAATATCTGCAATAATAGAATATGTTAAGAATAAACTAATTTAGAATAGAAAACACATGTAATATAATTTTTAAGCGACGACGAGTAGTACATAAATCTGTCAATACAAAACTACTAATCATTTAGAATAGGTGTAGCCTATAAGATGAGGTGCACTTGAATAATTCATATTTACAATTAATAACCTTGGAGGATTTGTCACTTATCGCTACGGGGCACTACAAAAATAGATTAGCTAGAAAATATAATACACACCAGAAGGCTTGCCGACGTATTCTGACGTTAACCCGACGAAACTCAAGGGAGATATTTTTTGGTGAACTGGGTGGTAGACTCAAGCGAGATCATTAACATTGATTCTCGAGTATTCTCAGCAAAGTTCTTAATTAATTCATGACTGTCTTCTTGCAATACTGCATTTATTGAATATCTTACTGCCGTTTGGAGACAAAACGTTCCAAACCATAAAACTACCAATATTGAGACAAGCAATAATAATACTTTTGAAATTCAACCAAAAGCGATTTGAGGCTGGTATCAACCTGAGTTGGTTTCCTCACTGGTCACTTCAAACTAAAAAGACAGCTAAAAATTCCAGGGTTTTAGAGTAGTGCAACCTGCAGATTCTGGAACGATCAAGAAGAAACGCCAGACCGTCTGCTAGGCAGGTGTGGTTCATTAATGCACAAAAGACTAGAGTATCTGCGAGGTTTCAATTACCAGATAGAAGAGAGTGAACAACCTATCTACACATTCTCCAATTTAATAATTTCTTCGTAAAATTAAGTTCGTGTAGGATACATCATTATTGATATCTATTTAGGATTTTATTTTAATCTGATAATTTTCTTGTATTGGCTATGCAGATGCCTGAAAATTCTGTTCGTGCATCTGCGATCTCTTTTGAGTCATGAAACACTTCACTTGAATGACGTTCCGCATTTTTGTTTCCACAAAATCAACAACCTCTGTCAGCACCATTTTCGTTCCCACTACTTATCTATAAGAGTAGTATTTGTAAAAGGATACGGATACAGCATAGTTTGGGATTTCATTTTGGATTTCGTCTGATTTCATCTGAAAGTCTTCTTCTATGGCCTATGAACATGCTTGAGGATTAAGTACGGTCATCTACGGTCACTCATAAATGCACATTCCGAATGTGCACATTCCAAATTTTCGGTTAGCTATATGATTTCAAAGGTTCAACAACCTTTGTCAGCATTATTTGATTTTCTCCACTCTGATAATAAAGTCTGCTAGTGATGACAAAACGAAACTGTTTTTGATTTACATATACATGACATGGTTGATTATTTTGACACATGACATAGTAAATGGCAGATACTTCATTAATGGCGATCTTTACTGCCTCATTGCACTACAAATTTGTATTTTGCAATTTAACCTTTAGAAAAATTGCCATTATCAGGAAGTACGTAGCTTAATCTTATTGCTATTGCCTTTTGGTTTGGAGTGAATTTAGAAACATGTGGCCAATTTTTATTGCTTTTAACTTTTTCATGTTATTTGTTGAACCAGCAACGACGCTTTTGTTTCATTATAAAAGTTTAGGAATTCTTATGATATCAAAATCCTAGTATTGACTACTGAATCCTTCTTGTTTCATTAATAAAACTTTGTACCTTCCTTGGGTCAGCGGCGAGACTTTTATGACATGAAGCAATTCAACCTTGCGAATCCTTGCGATACCAGTGAAATTGGAAATATTTAGCTAATTCCGACTGCGATCTCTGTTTTGGTTTAACTAAAAAAAAATGTGAAGCTTCCTTGGATCAGAAATGCCATTTTTGTCATGATGATCTTCAACCTTTATATGTTACGTTAGTGGGCTAGCAGTTGATCTCGTTTCTCCCAAACTTAGATCAATCCATTGTGATACTCGTGAGGCTTATAACTTTCATAACGTTGACTTCCATATAATAATTACCTGTAATGAAAAACCTATGAATAATAGAGCCATTCATTTATGCATTTATAAATTTCGGAAAGTTGTTTCCTTAAATGTCTGAATGTTTTTCTAGTTCCTGAAAGAAGTATCTTCCCAAGTATTCCTGTCGAGTGTTTTTGTTTAGGTATCTCTTCATCATCCCATTTACGGCTCAAGTCGTCTACATAACTTCGTTTTCAAACTTCCATCTATCATTTATTTGTTAAGCCATACTTTCTTTGTTGTGATACAAGAGCAGTCACCTGCATCTCTTGTTCGTTATATAAAGCACTTTGTTCAATATGGTCTGTTTTAAATAACAGGGTTGGGTTTTGACCCTAGATCTCCTTGGCTAAGATTAAGTGATGATCCTTTTCTTGCTATTTCATCAGCTCTTTCATTTCCTGATATGCCACTTTCTAACAAATGCTAATGTTGTGCTGCGAGCCAAGAATCTGTCAGGATTTTTATTATTCTAATGTTTTCAACCTTAAAATTCTTACGATATAAGAGTGAATTTGGAAACATGTGGCCACACTCCAGTCGTCCTCTTTACATTGTCGCATTATCTACTGCACTTTCATGGTTTATTTTACATGGTAGCATTGTATATAAATTTCTGTAGAACAATCATGGAGCAGCGCCATCTAAAGAAAGTTGTGAACCTCACATTTGGAGGTTCTTACATTTACTAAGTGTCTATTCTGTTACCCTAACAATAGTCGTCAACAAAGCTATTAACAATATTTAATGTATTTTATTGGCTCTAAAATCCATGTTTCCTTGAGTCGTAAACAAAACAAAAATCATGTATGTTTACGACTGTTGTTAAAGTAACAGAATAGACACCTAGTAAATGCACGAACCTAAAGTGTGTTATTCACAAGTTTCTTAAGATGGCCAGGCGGTTATTATTCAGCATGAAAACATTGTATATACATTTCTATAGTATTTTCATCATTGTATATACATTTCTATAGTATTTTCATGCTGAATAATTACCTCCTGGCCATCTTAAGAAACTTGTGAATAACAAATTTTTAGGTTCGTGCATTTACTAGTTGTCTATTCTGTAACCCTAATAACATTCGTAAACATATATGATTTTTGTTTTGCTTACGACTCTTGTCAAGGAAATATGGATTTTAGAGCCAATAAAATACATTATATATTATTAATTTGTTTTGTTGACGACCTTTGTTAGGGTAACAGAATAGACACTTAGTAAATGTAAGAACCTCCTAATGTGCGGTTCACAACTTTCTTAAGATGGCGCTGCTCCATGGTTGTACTATAGAAATTTATATACAATGATTTTCATGCTGAATAATCACCGCCTGGCCATCTTAAGAAATTTGTGAATAACACATTTTTAGGTTCGTGCATTTACTAGTTGTCTATTCTGTAACCCTGATAACAGTCGTTAACATATATGATTTTTGTTTTGCTTACGACTCTTGTCGATTAAATATGGATTTTAGAGCCAATAAAATACATTATATATTATTAATTTGTTTTGTTGACGACTTTTGTTAGGGTAACAGAATAGACACTTAGTAAATGTAAGAACCTCAAAATGTGCGGTTCACAACTTTCTTTAGATGGCGCTGCTCCATGGTTATACTACAGAAATTTATATACAATGATGAAAATACTATAGAAATGTATATACAATGATTGTAGTTTGTAGCTTTTGCAACAAAAACAACACTATTTTTTCATGCTGATCTTCGACTTTTCGATATCAGAGTCTATTTATTGCACGCAGCACCTACGTCACAAATACAAAAAGTATTTTTGATTGATTGGATTTTGATTTCATCTAATAATCTTCTATTAATGCCTATCCGAATAGAATACGCAATAGGTTCACCATCACACTCTCCAGTTGATTAAACATGTGACATGCTTGATTTTTCTCTGATAACACCAAATAGATAGAACTTTCCAATGCAAATGGCGGATTCATGGCCGATCGTGGATGGTAATATTTTCATTCGTTTGCACTAATATTTCAGCGACAGATATATTTTTTAAGTGAGTTAAAGAGAGAACGAAATATTGCACTTCACATTTTTTTAACCTAAGCACTTTCTTAGCCGCACAACACAAATTCGAAACTTAAAACTACTCACAATTACAGCAATTGATACATAATTTTGTTGCGTTATACATTTTTCACTCAAAATCAATAAAATAGGTTAGGTTTTTATTTGTGGAATAGACTTCTGACGGCCAAATTTTCAGCACCATTAGAATCCACTTCTACTCTTATAACAACACTCATACTCTCCAGTTGATAAAACATGTGACATGCTTGATTGTTCTCTTCTCACACCAAATAGATAGAACTTTCCAATGCAAATGGCGGACCCCATATTCATGGCCGATCATTGCTGGTTATATTTTCATTCGTTGTACTACTACATTTTCAGCGACAGATGTATATTTTAAGTGAGTTAAAGAGAGAACAAAATATTGCACTTCACATTTTTTTTAACCTAAGCACTTTTTTAGCCGCACTACACGAATTCGAAACTTAAAACTACTCACAATCACAGCAATTGATACATAATTTTGTTGCGTTATAAGTTTTTCACTCAAAATCAATAAAATAGGTTAGGTTTTTATTTTGTGGAATAAAGACTTCTGACGGCCATAATTTTCTGCCAATTACAAAGATTTTTTCTCAAGTGATCAAAATTAACTTAAAATTGTAAAACCAAGAAGAAAACTTATACATACCAACTACGCAATGTTAAAAATATAAAGTTCTAAAAAATTCCTTCAAAATCAGGGCACCATTTTGATTTGGCTTGGCAGTTTATTGTTAAACAACAAAAAAACACATTGAAGCTCAACTTTGTTGTTGTAAATGTATTGATCGATGCAGCCAAGGGTGGTCAATGTTCGGTAAAGGCAGAGAAATGCATGTGTATTTAAGATACATAGATAGGTATTCATTACCTACATATGTGCAGGTAAGTTTTATTAAAAAAATATGTATCTATTGTCGAATATCGACTACGTAATAAAATATATTAACCTTTTGCACGGGAGCAAATAATACAAAATTTAAAAATATGTAATTTAATCGCACGTTCACTTTATCGAGGCTCTAAAATAAGGGAGAATAAAACTATTTTTCGCGACAGAAAATGTATTAACTTACTTTTTAGTAGAACAAGAAATACACAATTAAAAACGTAGTACAAAAATTAATTTCTGGACACAATTAAATCAGGGAACCTGGAATACGAAATATCGTTCAAGACTTTCATTTTTTCCTCATACATCTTTCAGCGACGCAGTACAAAACCAACAAATTTTAACACAAGTTTTAAGTTTTCATTTTTTTAGTAAAATTGTCACAATTTATTTTATCGAAATCAAACTTCAACCACCAATTTACTCAAACTTTTTAATGTTATTTACTTTAAAGAGAAGTTCACTGGAATTTAAATAAGTTTTTATGTTTAATTAATATTTTATTATACATACATGAAACGAGTAAAAGAACTATTTTAT
Organism: Baccha elongata; assembly: GCA_951217065.1. Classification (NCBI taxonomy): domain Eukaryota; kingdom Metazoa; phylum Arthropoda; class Insecta; order Diptera; family Syrphidae; genus Baccha; species Baccha elongata. The sequence goes on from OX578274.1 coordinate 60,021,092, forward strand.
TTTATTTTTCACAATGATGATTATACTTCGTAGCGGCGAAGAGACAAGAGTTCTGTTTCTGTTTGTTCAACTTTTCAAGTCAAGTTTTTTTTTTGTGAGAAAACGGCGGGTTGGTTTGGTTTGGCTGTCACCTGTCATTTCTGTCAGCTGGCTGGTTCTGTCACTGTCCCATCACCAGTGCCGTCGAATTGTTTATTGGTAATTAGTCCGGAATTCAGATTTGTACGATTCAATTTTCCATTGCAATTTTTAGTTTTGGTGCTTTTGCACTTCGTCTTTCACTAAAAAAAAACTATAATTGTTTAAAAGGAGGGATGGATTATGATGGGTAATAATAGAAAAAGGGGACAAATTAATCTGTTATCTTTTTAATTGTAACTTCATTTTTCCACCCACTATTTGCTTTAACAACCATGGCGTTTGTTGCTTTTTAAAATTTGAAGCTAGAAATTTGAGCGTTTTCGTCGAATTTATCGCCAAAGTTTAATAAACAATTTTATGAACAACAGTAAAATATTTTACCACCGCTTTATGAAAACGAAATGAAGGATGAACTATATTAAATACTGCAGCCGGCAAAAAATGGTGCATGCTGCGTTTAAGAAAAGTAGCTTTTCTGATCACTGTATGATCAGTCATTTGACATCAATCTGTAATACAGTGTTTGTAAAAATAAGTCTGTATGCGTGCATTTGTTCGACAAAAAATCAAAACCCTTTTTTCGCCTGATGACTGATTAAGCGACCTTTACACGGTCAGTCATTTGACATCAATCTGTATGATGCGTTCATTTGTTTGTCGAAAAACCATATATATATATGTAGATGACATGACGTCCTCTGACTGACCATATGTATATGTAAAGGTCGCTTTATAATATGTGTAGATGATTAACGTCCTCTGACCGACCGTGTAAGGGTTGCTTAAGACATAAGTCATAATATATGTACCTACATATTTATAAAAACGAGGCTGACAGAAAATCAAAAAAAAATTGATTTTGAATGATGATATATTATACATAATACGATGAGTGACGTTGTTAGATTGAACGTGTAAGGTTCGATTGATGGTGGATTTACATGTCCCTGCACCTGCAGAACTGCAGAAAACTAAAAATCATAAGACAAAAAGAGTACAGAGATACCATCTAATATGACTTCCTATAACAAGTTGCTGTCAAAATGATTAATGCTCGTCTGCACCACAATGTTGTAAGAAAAATTCTTTCGCATTTTGTTTTCATAAAGTGGTTATATTACACATTATCAATTAAAATTTGATTGAAAATATATATTGTAGTTCATAAATAGCATTATTTTTTTTTACGTATAGGTATTTATTTCACGAAAATATTAAAGTTTCAAACTTAACATCCCAAAAATTGTTTATAATAGCTTGGTGCTACATTAAATAGGTATTAGTCAATTAAAGATGTAGACTAAGTTGCCATAATAAAGATGAACATGTTCATCTTTACCTATAATATCTAATCTTTACCCATAATTTATGTATGATAAGATCTCTGCACTTTCGTCTTCCCTCTCCATCAAACAAGCAAAGTTTTCCATTGCGTTTCTTCTTTCTCCCTTTAGTTTTCTGCAGTTATACAGGTACAGAGACATGTATATCCACCATTTAGTTTCGTTTCATTCTTTATAGAAACTTCAAATTATGGTATCCGTGTACCTATTCTTTTCGCCTTTGGTGATTTATATCTTTCTCTTTTAAGTTTTTTGTTCTTCTGGGGATAGGGAAACACCGTAACGTTGGGGTTATATATAATTTTAACAGCAAAAAAAACATGTTATAGGAACTAAAAATTAAATGGTATCTGTGTACGCTTTTATTTCTAATGGCCATATTATTATGGTATTAGGAAATACCAATGAAGAAGAAATACAGGAAGACGTGTTCTTCAAAAAGAATGCGGTACTTTTATTTTAGTGTCAGTTGTTTTTTTTATATGCATTTGACAGCAGCGGTTTGAAGTAACTCGCCTCCTCCTGCTGCTCTCTCCTTGACAAAATGACATTTAGGATGCGGTGTATGTATGCAAATATTTTGGTGCCTCACGCGTGTACACTATACGTGTGCACAACTCGTTCCTTTATTTCTTCTTCATTGGATAATACCTACTACATATTCACAAGTCATCAACTTGTAATCCTCCGTCTCCTCCAGTAGAAAATTTGTTTCGATGTTCCAATAAAGAAACATATCTACTCCATTGCCAAACTTTTTGCTTTTGAGGTGAAGATAACAATTTAATTCGCGAAATAAATGATTTTAAAAACGTTCGCTTTATGTCGATTGTTGGCTTCGCTATTCATAATAGGGGCTATATCCCTGTTGTTGTTTTGGTTAAGGGGCCAGTTATAACTATCAAAGGGGCCAGTTATAAATATCCAGTTATAAATATCAATCAAGTGGGCGGCAATGGTACAATGGATGGAGTGCTTGGCTGTTAAGCCAGAGCTTGCCGGTTGAATTCTCATTGTGATGTGCCGATTTACTTCAAATTTGGTAGGTAAGGTTTTTAAGGTAATGTTTCCGGAGCTTTATGTGAAGGTTACTGTAGGCCTAAAATAAGGGTACCTGCCATATATGTATATAACGGTTATTAAAAACCTTATTTTTCTCGAAAACGGCTCCAACGATTTCAATTAAATTTCAGATGTAATAAGGTAGTGAAAACCAAACTTTCAAGAAAATTCGTTTAATATCTAACGATAGGTAATTTTTAAATTTTTAATCTCGATAAAGACTGAAGCGATTTGAATTTTTTTTTTTTGTAAACTTACATTTAGTGAAGATTTTGGTTTTAGTTTTTGTAACGTAAGATATGGATTTATATATTTGTCTTTTTCAATAGAAAAAATAAAATACAAGCCTTGGTCGCAAGAACTTGCTCTTTATGTTGCAAACTATGAGACTATACAAACATTTTAATTAATTAAATGATGTACCATCGTTGTTGCTTAGCTAATAACTTTTAACACCTTCTTGTGTTAAATATTTGACTTAAATGCCAAACCAAATTTAAATGAAATCCGTTCAGCCGTTATTCATTCATGGGCAAATTTGTATAAAACCGTTAAAACCAAATCTCCGTTGTTTTATATTTAGATTACTTCAAGTATAATGTTCACACAGCTCATCTAATTGAAATGGGATAAACTTACACTAAAGCGGGTACTTCTCAATTTCTTATATAAAGATTTTAAGCTAAGTGTACACGATTGGTAGATCTTACAATATTGTCAGATCTGTCAGTAAAAAACATGCTTACAAAGTCTAACAACCGTGTAATCTTACAATTAATTGTCAGAAAATGTGTCTGACTATTAATGGTAAGATCATTGTCTGACAATTAATTGTAAGGTTTCTGACAATCGTGTGTACGCTACATGACAATCGTGTACTCTTACAATTAATTGTCAGAAAATTTATCTGACAATTAATTGTAAGACGTTAATTGTAAGATGTTTGATAACCGTGTACACACACAATTTATTGTCAGACCTACCAATATTTTTCTTATATGACGTTTCTGACAATTAAAAAAATTGTCAGATGCACTTTTTTCAACATCTGTCAATTTTTTCATTGTAAGACAATTTGCAGTTAATTTGAAAGTTGGTTTGAGGTTTATGAGGTGAGTATTCTTGCATACCGATCGACATTTTTTTGTTTTCACTTCTTCTTCATCACTACTTTCTAGTACGTAAGCAGTCAAAACAGTCGCGAGATTTATTTTATCTTGCAAATTCATTTTATAATAATATTGTTTTTAGAATTATTTTGTTTTACTTTTGCACAGCTGAAAATATTTTGACAGAGCTGACAATTATTCATTGTGTGTACACGATTGGTAGTAGATCTACCAATCTCTTACAATGTATTGGTAGATATCCAGCCAATAAATTGTCAGAAAACTTCTGACAATAAATTGTAAGAGATTGGTAGATTTTCTACCAACCGTGTACACTGGCAATTAATTGTTAGCTCATTGGTAGATAATTGTCAGACATTGTCAGGTCTTACAATATTGTAAGATCTACCAATCGTGTACACTAAGCTTTAGTTTTTCTGAATTTTCTCAAATACGGCTTTAACTGAGAGAGCAGCCTGGGAGCTCTACGGGCAAAACTTAAGGGAACAACGCCGGCTTCTCAGGAAAAAAAAGAGAGAACGAGAAGCGAGCGGTCGAGTCTATCGAGGGTTGTACCGGCAGGAGTGATGTTAGAAAATGCTTAAGCTTTAAGACCAGAACGGAAGCCTGCCGATATGAGAGGGGGAATATGGTAGTAGATACACCAGTCAGTGCTGAGGATCTGGAAAGAACATTTTTCTAGACTTCTAAACGACGAAGAGAGCCAACATTTTCGTCCACCCGACATGAATGAAGTGCGGCTAGCGATTGCCAAACTTAAATCAAATAAAGCTGCTGGTGCAGATGGCTTATCAGCTGAATTATTTAAAGCTGCAGGCTGCAGGAGATCTGTAAAATTTGGTCGGAAGAAAGTATACCCGATGAATGGAACCTTGGCATAGTGGGCGTGTGCCCCATCCACAAAATAGGAGTGCGCTAACTACAGAGGAATTAGCCTTCTAAACATCGCTTATAAAATCTTGTCGGCTATCCTATGTGACAGCTTAAAACCCCTTGTAAACGATCTGATTGGCCCCTTTCAGTTTGGTTTTAGGCCAGGAACATCAACCAACTATCAAATGTTCACACTCCGATAGATTAAAAAAAAAAAACTGGAATTCCAGATCGTTGTTGGAATTCCATGGCGCAAAATTATAGTCAACCAATATTTTAGGAATTAACGTGACACCACTTAAAATTATTTCAACTTTAGATACAGTTGTTTAACTCTTACCCAAGAATAAACACTTTTTTTACTTCCAGTTATTTATTCCACATTCCACAAAAGCGTTCGCAAGAGAGTAAGTCATTCACTTAGAGATTTTAATGTGTTGCATTAAAAAATAATGCGAAGGTTTGCTGTTTTTAAAGTTAGACAACTTCAATAAGAAAATGTATGCTTTATGCCGTTTATAATACGGAAAAACATATTTTTAACCAAGTTTCACATTAAATCTTTATCGATTTGAAAGTCGCTTCTGATAGCGTGGATAGAGACGAATTGTACTCGCCTGATTGAGCAGGATGACGATGGAGAAATCTCGCTGCTCTGTCATAGACGGTAAGAATACTAACGAAAAGTTTGATATTGTGAAAGGTCTATGGCCTATTAACAACTGAAGCAATTGTACCAAAATTGAAAGTCAACACCACTGGTACAATCTATCAAAAGTTCGTTCAACTACTTGCGTACGCAGATGACAGACATAATCGGCCGAAATAAGCGAGCTGTGGCTGGTATTGAATCGGAGGCGGCGGAAATGGGATTGGCTGTTAACGAAGACAAAACGAAATATATTATGCTATCAACGGGAAAGGTATCTCAACATCGCCGACTCGGGCAAAACGTAACGATGTATAGATATAATTTTGAAGCAGTCAAAGCAATAGGACTTTGTCTACCTGAGATCATCTATAACCACGCAGAACGACTGCTGTATGGGGCGGAAGCATGGGCGTTAAAGAGCTCGGATGAAAAGTTACTTGGGTGCTTTGAGAGAAAGATTCTTAGTGTTTATCAGGAGTATGGTGAAGAATATTCAACAACCTGGCCAAAGCTAAAAATACAGCGGCTGAGATGGCTGGGTCACGTGGAGAGTATGGACATCAAAGCACCAGCCCGACGAGTCTTCGAGTCCAATCCGAATGGTGTACGCAGTATACCCCCCCAAAGATGGCGCACACAAGTGGAAAACGACCTCAGCCAACTTGCGATGCGAAATGGCCCAAGTCCGTCTGGGACTGTGAGCGTCATCTAAAGTAAAGTAAGTAAGGCTTTAACGACTTGTAATGTGACAAACCATTGAATAATAAAAAAGCAACAATATTCTCTCCAATAATCTCTCCAATAATAATAGCCGCGGTTGACATATCCGTTTTATCAAGTGAAAAAACCTATTATAGTTCAAAAAATAAAAAAAATCTATTTTAACATTTATACAATTAACATTTTAATAAGTACTTAGGTTAAACTTTCATATTTGACTTAGATAAAAAGCGTTTTTGCAACCTCGCTTCAATTAAAAGTGAGTATTTTTTAAACCACCATTCAATCAAAGACGACTTTTTCTAAGACTATCACACTTACTATTTGTTTTTTTTTGTTTAAAAAATCAAATCAAAATTTCTTAAGACTAACGCTTTTAATTAAAATAAAGTCTATTAATTAATTTATCTTTAAATACTACAGCCTACTACTTTCTCGAGCACTTAGACCATTTGTTGTCCTATTATTATTATTTCCAGGCATCGGCGCGCTTGGTGAGATTCCTTGTCTACCTCTTGTTGTCAATTCATCATTCGAAAAGTTTTTGTTGTCATGGCCCAAGTCAAAATTGTTCCCATTGTCTGAAACTGCAGGTGTGTCTTCTGACTTGCCATCGAGCATGAAACATAAAAGGAAGAACAAAATAGAGCTAACTCCATAAAATCCAGCATAGAATATCATAATCGATCCACGGTATCCAATGCTCTTAGCCACAGGGTCCACTAAAATTGGCAAATTTCCTCCAATGTTATTCATAACGAACAAAAAGATTCCGATTGTTGTCGAACGAAGTTTCAATGGCACAAGTTCTACAACAATAGCGAAAACAATGCCGAACCACATTTCAGCGAAGAAATAACTCATGCCAAGTGTAATCATTGCCCAAACAGGTTCGAAATATACAGATCCGAAAGCCGGAAGAGTTGCAATTAACTGGCTAAGGGCCAAAACAAATGCTCTTGATCTAAGTCCCATCTTTGCGACAATTTTGTCAGAAACAATTCCACCAACAACGACACCAATGCTTCCAATTCCGATTGTCACTATAAAAAGCCACCAGCCGAGGTCCACATCAGGAAAATAATTATTATAATAAAGATCAGCGTTGTATGCAAATGTCATGCCACCACAATGACGAATGGAAGCCGCTAACATTAGTAACATCATTCTTGGATCAAGGATTACATCCCAAATAGAAACTTTTTTAGCATTCTTTTGACTGTCACTCTCAGCAATTGCCTTGCGCTCGGGTTCTTTGAGTGTCGTTCCAGTGAGAACAGCAACAATTACAGCCAAAACTCCAGCACCTAGATAGCACACCCTCCAGCCCAAGTTCCAGAAGTTCAATTTTGTAATATAGCGTCCTACGGGAAATGCAATACCATATCCTCCGTAAATACCCCAGTTGAATATTGCCATGACAAGGGCTCGTTTGTCCTCCGGAAATATATCTGACATGATACCAGTTGCCAAAGGATTGCATCCGGATTCACTTTAAATAAAAAAAAAAAATATTGAAACTTGACATTAAAGATTTTCAGACCTCAAGACTTACCCTGCTGCCATTATCATTCGTAATATTATAAGATGCCAGTACTCTTTTACTGTTCCTTGAAGGATAATAGCTACTGCAAATACAATTGTGCATACTGTCAGCAATTTGACTCTATGAAATTTGTCTGCAGCTATGCCCATAAAGACACCAGCAATGGTAAATATAGCTATAAAGCTTGGTCCTGCTAAGAGCTGATAGTCCCATCCAAGACCATTATAGTTCCATTCGCAATATCCTGTGCCATTCACATTTAAAGCAAGACATCTGTGTTAAAACATATTTATTAAGATTTATACCATCAAATTAGTCGAAAAAAAAGTTCTTACTGTGAACTATTAAAAATTTTGTTGCATTGTTCTGGTAGTGATTTTCTATCAAAATCTGTGTTATTTTGCTGGCAAGCAAAATCACCGTAATCCAATTCAATTGCAGTTTGTTTTGATGTCACACCGATTAAATAATGTCCTAGTTCCCCTAAGATATATCCAACTGTAAGAATACCTAGAACATATGTGTCGTAGAGGAAACCAAGTTTTTTGAACAACGGAACCATTGTAAACGGATCTGAAAGTAGTGTTTGAAAAAGTGTTAAAGGTTTGAAATCTATTTAAGCTATGTTATATGTTTGATATGATCAAAAAGTGTGTATTTAGAATATAAACACAAAACATGAAATTATAAAAGAATTAAATCTTTGTGGAAATCTTTGATGAATTCCATTCAATCCAAATTAAATGGCGTAAAGAAAAAGTGGTATTCATATACCCAGTCATTTAGATGTAAAAGACTCGCTAAGTCTTACCTTTACTCATTTTATATTCAAAAATCTAATGGCAGTTAACTGAGTCTGGCAGTTAATTTAACATGAGTCATCGTACGACATTAAAATCCTTTGAGCTTGTTTAAGCTTTAGGTACTTGCAAGCAAAAAATTTAACGGCACCATATAACGGCATACTTTATTTTTAAATTTCTCGTTAAGTCGTTTCCTTATATTAACCAATTGTCGCCTCGCGCCACCATACATTGAATAAACGATTAAAATGTTTACCGACCGATCGCGATGGATCAAAAACGGATATATTGTGTTCGACGCCTGTGTTTCAGCGCCGGACACTTCAATACCGTTGCGGAACGCCGTTTTATCGTTACGGAACGCCGTTTTATCGCATATATTTAAGACTGTTCACGTGAAATATGCGCATGAAACACTATGGTATTCATAAACACTTCCGTATTAACGTCCATGACACACCTTCAAATTTCCCTAAAATATCCCTCTCAACCCACAAGAAACTCAGTTCCTGTTTTACTAACTTCATTTTCTCCATTATAAAGCATTTTTCTGACTTGTAAAAAATAAGTTGTGTTTATTTTTTGCTTCAGAGCGTTCAGAGCATGATCAGAGCTCGCTCTAGAGATAGATAGATAGATATAATTCTTTATTTTATTAGATTTGTACAATAATATAAAGATAAGATTAAGGACATGCTTTGCTGCCGTCTTAAAAAAAAAAAAAAAAATACATTGCTTGAACCAATGCTAAGCAAAACTGTAGTTAAAAAGCAACAATGAATATGCCCCATTATCTCAGTTAATATAAATTTTGAATTATTTGAAAATTGAAACGTATATCAAACAGTAAACTAATTAAAATTAGAATAAATTCGTAAGTTCGTAAGTTTTTTTTATTAAATATACAATTTTAAATATAAAATTGAAAGATAATTTATAAATTTGAGCGTGTTTATATAAATTTAAGAATAGTTTGAAACATGAAAAAGGGGAATATTTTAACTGGGGAAATTCATCTATATTAGAAGCTGTTGCGATACATTAGAGCGTTCATACAAAATTTATATAGTTTTGACCAACCTAATATCCATTAAGTACATTAACAAGCTGACTTAAAGTCAGACTGCTTTCTTGGAAGCAGAGCCGCCGAATTTCTTGTAGGATTGGACAAACTGCTATGAAAAGGTAACTATCTTCAATTTCTCTGTTATTACAGAGGTTACAATTTTGAGGGAGATCTGACCTATGAGGAACATAGTTAAGGTTGGGAACTCAACCCTTGTTCTAAAAATGGTACCTATAGCTTCTAATGAAAGTTCAGAGCAAAAGTAACTAAAAAAGCTCGCTCTATGAGCTCAGGATTAATCGACCGAGCGTTCTGAGCAAAGCAATCGAGATCTCATTTGATAGAAGAAATTTGGATAAAAAAGTATGGATATATGCAAATTTTAAAACTTGATTCATTCTTCCAACACTGTTTGACGTATGGAAATTCACAATCGTGAAAACTAAATCGTTCAGACGATAATCGTTTTTTAAATTTCGTGAAGGAATGTTATCGTCAAAACGAATTACGTAATGACCCCCTGGTGTTGAAATAACGGTGTTGAAGTGTCAGGCAATGAAACCGGTGGCACTGAAAAACCCTGCATCGAGAGATAGAGGGTATTTGTTTCTTGTGTCACAACCAGGAATCTTTGGCCACATTTCTAAAAAAAACATGCAAAAAGAACTATCTTCTCTCATAAGCATTACTGCCGGAAAAAATCAAATCAAATTGAAATTAAGTGCATACGACTTGTACATGGGTATGAAAAGTTGCACACTCCCTTATGAATCAAAAGATCTCTATAATATTTGAGGAAACAGCTGGCTGAAAGAGATATTTCTTCCATTTTTTACATTAAAATAAAAGAGAATAACAAAAACTACGCTAAGGTATGTAAGTAGAAGATAAACTTTGTTATTAACATAGTTATTATTGTTTAACCAAAAGTGTGACTAGAGTGTTTAAGTAGGACATAAATTTATTTAAGTTTATTTTCGAAAAAAAGTCATAAAACACTTTTATTTTTATTACTTAAATATATCTAGATTCTATAAAATTTAAGCCAAAAGAGAAGTGCAGGTTTACCTATGTATGTATGTATGTACCTACAAAAATGTACCTAACAATTATATACTCTAAATAAAACAGCAATTAAGTTTTCCTATATTGGCTCAAGACAAGATAAACTATCTTCACTTAACACATCATCAAACAGCTATTCATGATTTTTTGTAAGATAATGACACTATCTAACTCTAGGTACCTATGTACCTACCTACATTATTCTTTATACAACATTATCATAAAAAAAACTTCATCAAACGAATCCAACAATCATGGGTAATGCAGAAAGTATCTATGTACTTTTATCGATGCATCTTCATTAGATAACACTAATTTAAAACAAAACATCTTGGCAGGTGTATTTTATGTGCTTATGCGAATTTGCAAAAATGCAAACCGGTTTATAATGTCTACAAAACACGTGAAGATGTTTTAAATTATGTAGGCGTTCGGTTAGCATTGAATAAAATAAAGTTTAACATACCTCGTAGAGGGGTAGGCCAGTTGGTCGTCGGTGCATTGTGCATGCAAGACCTTGAAAGTGCAGTAAAACAATATTACATTTGAATAGAGATGAATGTGTAATTATATAAGTTTTTTTTTTCTATTTTAAACATGGTGATTCCAGTTTAAAGCATTTAACCCAGGTAAGGACATGAACTAATGAGGCACATGGTGTTTGAGAATTTTGAATAGTAAAGATGCTTTTAAATTTTGTTATGAACACTTATGAAGATAACAAGGTGATTGGCATTAGATGGGACAATCATGTGAATGTGTCAATCATCGATAGAGTGTAGGTATGGATGAGATAAGAAAAACAAAATTGGGTGGTCTATTTCCACCCGTCCAGAAGGGTGGTATAATCAGTACAACGAACATAGTAAAATATTCCAGTCAGTAAGGATGAGTTCATAAACTTTAAAGCAACTTAGAACTGTATTCACTCGAGATAATTATCGGGAATATACGCTTCAACTGCATTACCGACACAACTACATGTGTGTTATATGGGAACGTAAAATTTCGTCGGTAATGGTGTGTGCTAATTCCCAATTTTTTTTTTCACACAAGTTTATGTATATGGACTTGCAAAAAAACAAGGCTACTGATTTCATTAAATATTTTAATTTCACAAATTCGTGGTCTCTATAGAAAATTTTGATTGCTTGACGTATTTTATGCAATATTTTATTGACAATGGAGACTCATGTTATAGAGGTGTTTTTTTGCAACTCCATTATTGACTTGTGTGAAACTACAACAACTACTTAAGTCCATATTAACTTAACTAAGGCCCACTTGCACGAAACTTTTTTGACATTAGTAACCACTGATTTATCCATGCATGGCACTAGCCATCGATAAAAATATAAACTCGTTCAAAATCTTAAATATTTATACACTCATTTTTCTCTGGATAACTTTTTACACCCGTGAAAAAAAATTTGACAAGAAGTTGCTATCGGAGAATTTCGCATTAGTGTGTGTAGAAAATGTTGTTGTTGTTTTGTGGAGGTTTTCTGTTTCGTTCCTATTTTTTTTTATCTTTGGTTAGAAGTGTTTTCATTCGTGCAATGTAAAATCGAAAAGTACACATTTATCTATTAAATCCTGGATAGCTAACTGCGATTTAATAAATGTATCCTTTGTTTTCGTGCAAGTGGCCTTAAGTCCCGATAAAAACTGTACTATCGGCACAACTACCTGTATGTTTTAAGGGAACGTCATATTTCGGTCGGTAATGGTGTGGGATAATGAATGATAATGAAGTTGGAGAAATTAATATACAGATTATTTTAATTGTATTAACAAATAACAATGTCAAAGTGTGATAAACTAAGGAAATATATTTTTTTTATAAATGGCATGTATATGTGGTTACATATCGGGCCATTCTGTGGTTACATTAAATCACTAGTTGAAATGGGTTTGAACTCATTAGAAATATTTACTAGCGATTGTAGGTAACTATACTAAAATGGAAAGTAGTTTTACGAATACACAAACGAAATCTGGATTAACCAACTAAACCTGAGGTTATAGGTATTGATAATTATCAAAAAAAGGAGGTTGGGAATTTAACAATAACAATTTCATAGGAAGGATTATTTATTTTTCTGAAAACAAACGGTAACGATTTTGACCTAATATCACAAATATGTATCAACGATATATCAGATAGATAAAACAAAATTTTAAACAAAAAAAAATTTAACGGTTTTTAAGCACAGTTAAAAAAATAACTCCACTTCTAAGCTGTAATAATAAAAACAAAATGTTCTGTTTAGGAAGTTTGAGCCTGATCAACAATGGCAGATACATAATACCATTTTTTCTTATAAAAAAGATTTAATTTTTTTTTATTAAAAACTTAAAAAAACTGTTACCTACCCTGTTCATTAAAAATAAAAAAAAAATGTAAATTGTTTTAGGTAAAACATTAAATTTAAAACCCGGTCTTTCAACTCTTGCTAAATCTCTGGTTTGGGGTTTTCCCTAACTAATTGCTTTCAAGTTCGGTTAGCTACAACTCGTCTTTTTAGCATTTTTTCTACTTTGGCTACCAAACCTGAGATTGCTCCATTTTTCCAGTAGTTTTTCCAGACGTCAAACGGAAACTCTGATTAATTTTGTTGATATTGTAGTTTTTTTTTCTTGTTCTCATCAACAATAAAATTAACTAAAAATTTCAAACAAAATGAAAAAGAATTATTTTCAAAAACGTTACCAATAAATTTTGGTGTGTATCAAAGACAAGCAACCTAACGGAAAACAATTAGTGAACTGTTGAAGATGCGAGCTGGTTACTGCATAACATACCAATTTCTACCCTTGACCAATCAAATTGCATGTTGCAAAATTATTAGGTAAGGTACCTACATATATCCATAGATGGCAAATGACAGTTGATTATAATTTTTGTTAATTTATTGTTCTTTTAGTTAAGCGATAATCAACTATTTATTGTTTATATTAATTACGATTTCACACAAATGTCAAAAAATGTATCCTTTAACTATAGAGTTTCCATGGTTAACCAAGCAAAATTGACTAACTAGTGAAATCTCTGTTAACCATAGATTCTCTGATTAAAATTTCTGTTAACCCCTGTTAACCGACTGGAATAATGACACTTACCATCGAAATTCAGCTGTTTGACGTAATCAATTGTAACCATCTTATCTTGTTCAGATTTGGTTGAAAAGACAAAATCTATGGTTACCAACTGAAATAACGCATTGTTATAGTTAACCCAGACTTGAAAAGACCGCACCCTAGTCAGTTTCTACTCAAACAAGAAAAACTAAATTAAGTAAAGGCAAAAGTAATGTCATAATGCGAATGTGCCATAATTATTGTAAATGATGTCCAATGTTAAGGTATTTATTTTTGAAGTTTACATGTTGTAAAAAAAATTATTGTTATCTTCTTAACCAAAATAGATTTTAACTAAAAGCACTAGGTATTAATTAAGGGCATATAAAATTAACAGTTGAACAGAACGTAGTGGTCCTTCTAAGTAGACAAAATATAATGGTGGAAGGAAATGGTCCACGCATGAAAATTAAATAAAAGATGCCATTTTGCTGAAACCATTGAGTTCATACACATAGAGGAATAAAGATGGTTTTAAACTCACCGAAGTAGATGTCGCTAAATGAGCATATCGAGTAATTACTATTTCCCTAGTTTTCTGTAACGAAAAATACTTCACCCGAACCATTGTATATAAATTTCTATAGTACAACCATGGAGCAGCGCCATCTAAAGAAAGTTGTGAACCGCACATTTGGAGGTTCTTACATTTACTAAGTGTCTATTCTGTTACCCTAACAAAAGTCGTCAACAAAACAAATTAATAATATATAATGTATTTTATTGGCTCTAAAATCCATATTTAATCGACAAGAGTCGTAGGCAAAACAAAAATCATATATGTTAACGACTGTTATCAGGGTTACAGAATAGACAACTAGTAAATGCACGAACCTAAAAATGTGTTATTCACAAATTTCTTAAGATGGCCAGGCGGTGATTATTCAGCATGAAAATACTATAGAAATGTATATACAATGCCCGAACCAAACAAAATTCTTCTGCATACATTTGTATTTGTTTTCTCTTTATTTCTCTTGCCTTTTAACTCAAGAATAATTGCTACAAGAGTAAACAAAAAACACAAGTCGACAGTAACGACATCCTACGAGCGAAACTTACACATGATTTCTCTATGTGTATAAACTCAATGCTGAAATTTAATAGAATAAGTTGCTATCATGACGAATTATGCTCGTATCCATCATTGCATAGTAAAAGCACATTGTTGTTTCACTTATATTGTTTTAAGTAAAACCTAATTTATGTATACAACACCTCATTAATTAAAATTGGATAGAAATTAATTACCCTTATTATCTTAAGTGATTAATATGATGCAAAAATGCAGTTAAGAATTTTAACATCGCAAACAATATTTAAAATGTCCTGGGCAAAATAAACTAGTTTTTGTATGGAAATTCATAACAGAATAGAAATAACTGAATCTCGCCAAACAGGCCTAATTAACAGATAATATAAGTAAACAAAGCTCCCATAATAAAGATGGACGTCATTTTCATCTTGACTATAATATTAATCTGATTTCCCATAATGCGGTTTATCGAATATATCTGGCATTATCTGAATTTTTCAAAATACTCGTAAAATCCCAAACGATTTAAGTCTTATTAGGCGTTTTTCTTTTTTCGTTCAGAGCAGATCCTAAGTTGTAAAACATAAAGTTGGGTTTCTTTTTTCGCTCAGAGCGTTCAGATCATGACATTTGTATTTCTTTTTTTGTTCAGAGATGGTTCAGATCATGTTCAGAGCGCGCTCTATTAGCTCAAGATAAATTGACTGATCATTCTGAGTGCAATGCTGAATAATTATCAAAACAATTGAAGACAATTTGGTGCTGGAGATAGTTTTTATTTAATAATATACAAGTGAAATATGTTATTTATTATAAATCAAATTAATTTCAGGGTTTAAATGAACCAAATGGATACGAAACGAATAAATTAATAACTTTCAACTTAGATTTTGACGTTGTGTGTGAAAGAGTCAAAACGAATGTCAATTTATGACAGCTGAGTGCACGAATGTGTTTCAAAAATAAATCTGAACGCTCTCAGACGTCAGACCATGTTCAGTTAAAAGAACGATCGGAGCATGATTTGAACGATCGGAATCTGTTCAGAGCTCTGTTCTGAACGAAAAAAGAAAAACGCCTATTGTGAAATCGAATGACATTCCACCCGGAATTTCACTTTCAGATTACTGCAAAAAATGTTTAGTTTCTAAAATTTGCAACTTTTGTCATCAATTTTTCCACGCAAGAAGCAAATTTAATTTTTTTTTTTTGGAGGCGAACTGAAAAAGTTGTGAAATGTTAATAATTTGTAGTTTATTAATTAAAATTCCGGGCGAACAGGATATCCGGCAGGCGAAATATTTTCCGGACACAATTCACAATAAGACTAATAAACAAATAGAACAGAGGTAGTTATAGGATATGTTTTTCTCTTAAGTTCCGTTAAGTATTGATACTTATTTAAATTGTACCTATTACCTACATAAAAATTCTTGTTTTACACTATTAGTCATTAAATACGAATATAATTATCATTTGAAACTAATTACATTAAGTGCAACCTGTTTATGTACGATGTACTTCACTCACCTACCTACACGCATCAACAAAAATTATTTGAATTCTAAAACTTATGGCTGCATTATTCATCAATTCTTTGACACACCAGTCAGAATAAAATTGAACTCATGAAATAGGAAAATAAAAATCAACATCTGGGAAAAGAACTTAATAATAAAAAAATGCACATAATGCCAATTAGGAATTTCAAACCTATACACCTGTTGATTATTATTTCTTTATTGAAGTTGATCTAGTTTTATTTTTTTTATTATTGTATCTAATTGAACTTCTGGTTAAATAAAAATAAAATAACACCTGTCGCTGTGTTAAGTAATAAAAATTGTGGGCGTGGAAATAAGTTATTCAAAAGGTCTATCTGATAAAACTTTTTTTGCACTTAAGGTCTAAATAAAAACTAAAAAAACTCGTTTAACTTGAAGAATGGTGATACAAAACATTACATAGTAAATGTAGACATTATAGTTATACATACATTATGCCTTATCAATTAATATTTGAAAATCACGAATAGTCAAACTAGAATAGAAGGGTTTCACCATCACAATAATACATAGAATTCATTGTATGAAGCAAGGTTCTTGAATTAATTAAAAACAAAAATCAGCAAACAGGATCTAAAAACTACACCTCATCAGACACACAAAAGATACAAAAAATAAATCAAATCAATGCGATCGAGTTCGTGACTTAAAAAATGCATTTTTTTTATATTTGTTGTCTTATACATACATATAGTGCGGTCATGTATAATGATTTTTCTATGACGTGACGAAGCATTGTTTTGCATGAAACCTACATACATATGTAAATTTAATATTTAAAGGTGAATAGTAAGTTGGTATCTGTAAATTATGTAAGTAGGCAAAATTTAGTTTTTATAATTCGGTTTGAATGTTTCAATAATAAATGATTTTTTTTTTAAAGAAATCGTTAATTCCCTTGAATTGATTTCTGCAAGCTTTCTACAGGTTCAAACAATTTTTAAGACCCTTAATTGCTCATAGACACAGAATAATGACATTAAAATTACTTTTAGTAATTTCGAATTTGCGAGCTGTGCTTTCTTGTTTTGCGAATATAAAATAATAGGGAATTTTATCATATTGTCAAAAAATAAATGACAGCTCACACTACGCGGATGACAAATTGAAATTATGTATCGCGCTTTTTTCAAACTGTCAAACTCAAAATATTGTAAAAGAATTTTGTAAGTAATTTTTTTTTTTTCCTATGAAATATGAGATTTCCTGAACTAAAAAGTTTATTATTAAACTATACACAATTTTCGCGCATTAATAGTTCCGCTCTTGAATTTTTCAACAGATAAAAAAAAGTTCAGCTGTCATCCGCGTACTGCTGATTTTGACACTGCTCTGCGAACGAGAAAGAGATATATCGTTGTTACCTAAAAAGCCGTATTGTTTTTTTTTTTTTTTACGTTTTTAGAATCTTGAAACTTTCTGATGTTTTTTTTTAAAGTTAACTTCGAATCGAAATCATGACACACGTTACATAAGTATGTACGTTACGAATTTCGATTCGATAAATTTTCCGTTACTTCATTCATTTTAAACTTAGAAGAAGGCGGTTCAATCATGGTCGCAGCTGGAAATGACGATTAATGTAACTAATTCAAAGTAACGGTTTATATATACAAATATTTTGTTCTGACAGATATTATGCCCATCCATAGATTATGGCTAACGTGTTTATATAATAGGACACTAGTTATCGCCCGCAGAAAATTAAAAAGAGAAAAATATAAATCTTAAACTTAAATATGAAAAGAGTACACAGATACCAACTCATTTGACTTCCTATAACATGTTGCTGTCAAAATGATTTATTATCGTCTGCACCACAATGTTGTAATAAAAAATTCTTTCTTATTTTGTTTTGGAAGAGTTGTATTTCAAGTACAAGTTCTAAACTTAATATTCCAAAAATTATTTAAAACAGCTTATGGTGCTACATCAAATAGTAAATTATAAATGCAGACAAAATTGCCATTATAAATATGAACAAAATGTTCATCTTTACCTACATACATACAACATACATAATGTATAATTTAATTGTGAAAATATCTGCACTTCTGTCTTCCCTCTCTATCAAACAGGCAATGTTTTCTATTGCGTATCTTTTTTATCTCTAGGTTTTTGCAATGACATGTGAATCCACCATTATCCTTAAAGGCAGCAACATATTTTAAAATACTTTCCCATCGACTAAAACATGAAGTTGGCCACTATAGCAATCCATGTGTACTATTATAATGGCTTTTCCGAGCAAATAGAAAAACAGTTAAATGAAAACGAACGAATATTTCTTTTTAAATATCTTAATTGAATTCCGATTTGTTTACTCGAAGCAAAGGAAGTCGTCATAAAATTTTATGAAAGTCAATATTTATAATTTCTTCGAAAAAAACACCGTAGGGTAGTGGCACCTATTGTGAATTTCTCCAGTTCTCGAACGATTTATGATCCCTCGTTATATTTTCATTGTTTCTTGGGTTTCCCGCTTAAAAACTATTTCGGCATAGGTCCATTCATGAATGAAAGAATAGAAGATTACGACACTTGGGTTTTCAGCTTTTTGTTGTTGTGTTTTTGTCATTTGTGTCGTAAGCACAAACATAAAAACAATTAAATGGTGGAATCTTGCTATGACTTTACCCCAACCATTGAGAAAAAGAGTGCAAGGTGCTTACGTCACAAGTGAAACAACAACAAAAAATGCCAAAGTGTCGTATTCTTTCATTCATCGGTTCTTATACTCATTTAAAAAAATGAAACTCAAGAAACAACTAATGAGTTTTTTCAAAGAGTTCGAGAACTGGAGATGCTCGGGAACAGGTGCCACTACCCTATAAGCTTTTGAAGTACAATACAACATAACTTAACTATGTATATACTGGAGTCGACACAGTTAAAGGGTGGATTAATGTTGAAGCTGCAACTGCAAGTGATGATTAGAGCTAGGAAGAGAGCAACTTCACATAATAAAGTTGAAAAGTAACAAAGGATTTTCGTTATCACCGAATTGCCAATCGTTCCTCCAAAATAAGCAGGGCCGTTAACACGTAACACAACATAAGGTGAATACCATCCGGTGTCCCAAATTTAACACTCCCACTATTTGTATATTTTAAGATTGACAAATAAATTTCTTTGTAAAGTCCAAAATAAACAATGATTTCACAATATTTCAAGATTTTACCGCTCCTCACTGGTAAACCTCAACATTTACCGGTAAAATTCCAAAATAAATTTTAACGTCATAATTATTTCCAAATTTTACCAAAAAAAATAAAACTTGATATTTTTGAACTTTAGACTCTTACACAGCAACATAACATTGAAGAAGAGAGTTAAAAAGGAATAATATATATAAAATATATTTTAAAAGATTTCCATTTGGTAAATTTAAAACCACAAAGAATGTTTTTTATTATTAATTTGTTATTGAATTATGTAAATTCAAATAATATTTTAAACCAGTTTCTTTTGTTTTATTATTCAAAAGTCTTTAAATTAAATATATAATTTTGTTCTCTATTTTTTATGGTATGGATGAGTTTGTGGTTTTAAATTGAATGTACTTTTATAAATTTATTTGACGTAGATTGATTTAACCTTGAAAATTATGATTTCATTACTATAGAATGTGTACCACTCAATTGATAGGTATTTTTTTATAACTTCTTGTCAAATAATAATAGTTTTAATTAAAATTGAAAGATGTAGTGGATATACATCAGTGATATGTTAAGATTATTTTAACAAAGTGAAAAATGTTGTGTCGTTAATAGTTCGTCCTGAGTTAAGATACCTTTATAATGAGTTTCAATCGATCGTGCTTAAGAAACATAATTCCAATGGAGAGAACGTTTGTAAGCAATAAGTACAATGTTTACAAGGTCAAGATTACAAATGCGATATTTTGAAAAACGATATAATTAGCACGCAAAATAATGGTGGTCATCACGAAATCATAATTTAATTTTTTTACAGATAATAAAATACAAACTTTTGATAATAATTGCATATAAATTGTCTTTTTCACTTAAAGGTTTCAAATCCTTTAGTCACTTTATAAAAAAAAGTATTAAATATGAATATACCAACCTTGTTTAAATTTTTCACTTTTATATTATGTATTGATTTGTTCTTTAAAGGAACCTATACTCAACTTGTTTAAACAATAATAATAATACAAAACGAATTAAGTTGAGCTACCGATCCGTTCAACTGAAGCGTTCAATAAGAACTGATCCTAGATATATGCAGGTCACAATAAGTATACCTTACTTACCCTACCAACTAATTTGTATCTTAAAGATACTTAAGTTTTTCTTTCCCTATACTTTGCTCGCATTCATGGTGCTCAACCACGAAAACAACAAATATTTTTTTTTGTGAGGTTTGAGTTGAGTCCGACTTGATTGTTGCTGTTGTGTGGCTAATAAATGGCTTATTCTTCGATTGAACGGTTTGCTGTGAAATTGATTTGGGGGTTCCCAAGCATTTAGTTAAATTTTGATAGTGCGCATGCTATTAAAAGAAGGCAAAGAATTTAAGCAGGTGGCGGAAAGACATACCTTCATGGTAAAAATAAACAAGTTATAATCTTAGTCATAACAACAGATTTACTCCGGTTTTTGTTTAAATCAGGGTATTTGTGGGGAATAACCACATAATATTTAAGATCGGTTGTTGATATTCATGTTTTGACGTCATTGCGTTTATGTATAGTCACGAATTTGATATCGTTAAATGGATAGTCAGCTGATCAATTTTATTTGACCTCAGTAAACATATACAATAAGAACGATCACTACATAATAGTTAAACTTTCACCTGGCTTGATAAGTTTATAGATTGTTCTTAAATAAATATATTTAATGATAATAATTAAGATCAGAACATTCCAATGATTAAGACTATTCTTTAATCTGTTAGTAAAAGCAAAAGTTTTCTTATAATGTAGATTAATTTAACATTAAATGCAATTTAAGTGCTTTAATTAAATTATTATATCAGTTTTTAATCGCGTTTTCTTTACATTTTTATGTTATAAGTAGATATTAAGTATGTTAGCTAAATAAAATGTCAAAGTAGACCTTGACTTCTTGCACGCTTATAAAATAATGTATTTAATAGAATTTTTCTGTGTGAATGGAAACAAATTATACATATTTGTTAATAAAGTTTATAATTATAGGCGTGCGATTTGAGAAAAAAAAACGTTTTTTTATGGTGTATGTATAGTCAATACGAATATAAACCAAAAAGGCATATTTTATAGATTTAGATTTTTATGAAAGTTTAACTAAATTCCCCAATAAAGCTGTCTGAGGGTTCCAAATTAAATGAAAACAAACAAAATAATTCACATAGCATATATTGAATATTGATACATCGTATTATAAAAATATACATAATTTAATTTGTTTTCACATGCAAAAAGTTAGCATGAGGTGCTGATGTCAAATGGATTGCACAAGATAATACCATCATATGAAATAGCGCCATATTTGGCTGATTATGTTTTATAGATGCTAATTTGTGGGTAGGCAAGCAAAATAATGCCAACAAATTAATGAACATTTTTGAATAAGTAATGTGCGGCATGGTTTTGTTTTAAAAATGGAAAAATACCAACTTCAGGGATTTTTTTTTTTGCCAACAGAAGAATTTGTAAAGAGTTACATACAATTGTATGCATAAATATGTTAAACAAGCTGGTCATTCCCCCATTGCATTTTATTTGGATCAATTCTTTGTTGCTTGAATTTGAGTGTATTAAGTTCGCAGTCGCACTCACTTATTCAACACAATAAAGGAAAACAATAGTTTGCAATATGTTGCAAGGTAATTGGCTGGCCTTATAATAAAATATATAGTACGGAACTGTACTATACTACGGAACTGCACGACCTGGAAATATATTATTTGTCTAAAATAGTATGTCTATCTATAACCGACAGTTCAACGTTACGGAACTATAGATCAACGTTAATAATCTAACCAACTTTGGCGCGCCCCCACTGGCGGCTGCTGTTTATCTGAAAAGGAGGTTCAATGACGTTGTTTTGATGCTTTCAATCCCATGTACATTATACATTATATAAGGTGCGGCAATGTTTATAATTTTTTACCTATGTACACATAGTATACGTAAATATAATTTACTAGTTATTTCTCTAAAGTGTGAAACTTTTCTCTCGTAGAGATCTGCTTATGTATCTATTTAACAGTTTTCTGTATTGAATTCAACTTTCAATCTGAATTGAAGTTAGTTTAAGTTTAATTCAGTAATTGAAAAGTAAAGAATGACTCAGGAATAGAATCGTGTAAAGGTGATAATTGATTGTCACATTTTCGATAGTCAATTCTGATCACATCAGATCTACTAATTCAACTCAATTCAATTTTGTTCAATTCGTCACTGATATTTGTGAAAAACATTTTTGTCATAGTCACATTTTTAAGTATTTACCTAAATTCACTGAAATTGTTGCTACCATATTTTACCTTATAGAATAGACCAAGAGCATCACATTTCACCAAAGTTTAAATGTTGTCCATAAAAAAGTTTAGATTATATAGTTTAAAATGTTAATAAGGTGTCCATTCTTCTCATTTCAGGAAGGTTCTCTCATAGAAACAAGAAAATAACAATCTAAGACCGTTTGGCGATCAATGACATATTGCATGTACATATGTATGTAAAAATAAGTCCTCATTCACCTCATTTCAGCATATCTGGCTTTTATACATACTAAAGATGGCATCAAAATGAACCAATATCAAGTGTAAAGGCCGTATCACACGGTCAGTAAATTCACTGACCACTGACCATGCTGTGACGTTATGCAAATTGACGTGATTTTCAAGTCAGTGAAGCAATTGCTCGTCAGTGGTCATTGAAGGAAAAAAGGTTATCACACTTACTGACAGCCCTGTGACAGTGTATCCCAAAACTCACTGACGCCTCATGTCCGTCAGTGAAATTTTCTCCAAGTCAGGCGCCGGTTATAGCGATCAGGAAAACGCATCAGGAAAAATGTTCGAATGGATCTTTTATGTTGTTTTAAATCGATTTTAAACACAAATACTACACTTATTGACTACAAATAACTCAAAGAATTTTTTTTGCTAATAATTTTTACTATAGAATAATTATTTATTGTTTAAAATGTATTTCTTTATTTTCCTGACGAAAACTAATTTTTCGTGCCAGCTGATTGACATTTTAAAAAAATGGAACAAATCGTTCCAATTATTTGAGTTCAATTTTCACTTGTTCCACTGACGGATTTCTGTCAGAAAAAGTTTTTCGTATGCATTTCAATCAGGAAAACAGCCTGTTCACTGACACATTTTTCCTGATCGCTATAAACGCACATCAGGAAAAAATTCCTGTTCCCATTTGTTTCTACTTTTCCTGATGGTTTTTCCTGATCGCTATAACCGGCCCCCCAGTCAGTTAACTGACGCCTGAAAAACTGACCATCACATGACACTGATGAGTGGTGGGATATGTTTTACTGACACACGACACTGGCAGCTGGTGTCAGTGAACAATTTCACGACACTGGCCTGACAGTACTGACTACAAAATGGCGATTTGGGTATATTGCCCTGCACAGTGCACACACGAGACTAAAACATTCGGAGAAAAACCGATTTTGTGGAAGAGGGAACTGAAGTGTGTAGTATGAAACAGACTAAAATCTTCCACCAAGTTTGAATTGAAATAACGAAGTGGAAAACAAATACACACACAACTTTCTACATTTTGAGGCCTGCAACATAATTATAAACAGAAACGGAAAGAGGTTCATGTTTACATTTTTTCCTCCAGCCTAATTTATCTCGTGTGTGTTTGAAACAAAGCGTGAAACAGGTTTTCCACCAAGATGAATAATTAATCTCGTGTGTGGAGGCCGAGTCTGCATTGTTGGAAATGTATTTTAAATAGTGTGGTTCCACGTATTGTCAAAAGAAATAAATGTATGTATGTGTGTAAAATGTAGATCCAAGACATAAAGGAAAGCCTTTACAGAAAAAAATAATAATTAGTGAATTTTGATTTAGATCGGGGATAAAATCCCGAAAATCCAGAATCCCGAAATTTCAAAATCCTGAAAAAACAAAATCCAAACTCCCGGAATTCCAAAAACCAAAAATTATATACTATAAATTGAACTTTTTGTATAAATGATATTAATTTAATTTAACCACAAATACTATACAATCCGAAAGTCGCTTTATCTATTGCATGTTTCAAATTTCGACGTTTCGGTAGTGTGTAATTTCGGGATTGTCGGGATTGTTTTTTTCGGGATTTTTGTAAGGTATTTATTTTTTTCGAGATTTTGGACTTTAAGTTTTCGAGATTATTAATTTTTGGGATTCTGAGTCTTCGGGATTTTAAATCTTCGAGATTATGTATTTTTGGGATTTTGGTTTTCGGGATTTTTCGGATATATTTTTTATGAATATTTTATCTTAAACGGCATCAGCCCCAGCACAACTAATAACTCACAAACTTGCTCTTGTGGCAAGTTACATAAGAACTTAAAAGAACCTTTAACGAAATTATTTTATATGAAATTATTTCTTAATTTTTTTTTTCAAATATGTAATTAAATAAGAAATAATAAAAAAAATAGAAGGCACGACTGGGTCGCACAAACTTGTTCTTGTGGCAAGTTACCAAGAGCTTAAAAGAACTTTCCACGAAATTATTTGTATGATATGACATAATTATGAGTAATTATTAAATATTACAATATATTTTAGAGTTATTTTTTTACCAAAACCGTACGACCAGTTTAAAATTCTTTAATTAATATATTTTTTTAGAAAAGTTATTAAAAAATTAAGTACAACATTATCGTTCGGCTATCGCTATTTTACAAAATAAAATTTGGTAAAGATCCGCACCGTGGTTTACAAGAAATTCAAAATTTAAAAAAAAACGTTATATGGCAGGTACTGTTAAAAATGTTTTTTAAAGAATTATATGGTTTAAACCGTTTAAACCGCCTTTGATGCCGTATCATTCATGTCAAGTTTAATCGAAAACGTTAGAGCCGTTTTCGAGAAAAACAAGTTTTTTCATAACCGTTATATGGAAGGTACCGTTAGTTTTAGGCATAGAAAACAAATTCAAAAAACACCCCTAACGCTTATTTTAAAAACCCTATATACCAAGCTTAAGGGATATCGGACCAACCGTTTAGACTACAGGTCCGAATGACAAACAGACTGACATAATGACAGACAGACATCCAAACAGAATTTCCAGACCCACTTTTCGACTTCGCTATCATCGCAATGTCATATTTGATTGTTATATCAAAACTTTAATTTTTGTACGGATTCATAACTTGCCTTATACTCGTAATAATTGCAAGTAAAAATTGAATCTATTTCTCACAACAGAGTACATACATTATTTTCTCTACAGTTATCTCTCTGCACCTTATGATAAAAACATTATGCCCGCACTAAGAAAAATAATATTTTTTTTTATCCGATTTTAGGTATATGGATGGTTTTTTATTCAACTTTGAACATCGGATCAAAAACATAGCATACTTCTAGGAGTTGATTAAATGAAAATAACACAGGCCTACAAAATTAAACTTTTTTTTTTGGTGCAGCAACTAAGCCTTTTTTTTCTAAGAGTATTAGATGTGCTCATCGTGAATCCGAAGTCAGAAAAATTCGACAAAAATTACTTTTTTTAAACTACATTTTTGGTAAGATTGAAGTTAGGTAATCTCAATAGTTTTAAGTGGCCTTTAGCTGAAAGTAAGCTGACATACACTTAGTCCAAAGAAGAACTCTTTGTGATGCCACAAACATTTGAACTTCTCTAAAAGTTTACTAATACTTCATTTAAGAAATGTATTAATTTTTGATGTTACAAAACTGAATTTCTGTTGACCAGTGCATCTATGATATAATATGCCAAACACATTATCTTCAGCTGAAGATTTTTCGAAGAAAAAAAAAGATATTAGAAAGATTTAAACGGAGTTTGAAAACAGAAAAATAGTTCTTTCAGAAACCGGTACAATTTATGTTGTAACAAATTTCCTCGTGTTATATTATAACCCCGAAAACCAAAAAAAAAAACAATTTTTTTTTATTTACCCTTGCGAAATCTCGAAAACTACACGTAGGGTACCGAATGTACTTGAAATCACTTTACTTTTTGCAGCATCAAAATCACTATAGACCTGTGTAATCTATTTGTGTTGGAATTCAAAAAAATTAAATGCTCATAACTTTGTTCATATTTATTTTATGTTTCACAATAAAGTTCTTCTGGAGAAGGTATAGAAACCCCTGCCGAAACGTCGGGAAAAGTAAATGGCAACATATTTGTTTCATTTATAAACTCATCGTGACCTAAAAGCCGAAAAAAAAGAAGATTTTATCTTATCTTTTTAACATTTTTAATTAAATTATACAATTGGTCAGTATAATTTTATCTCACATATTTAGTTTAGCAGCAAATAACCGGAAGTGGTTATTTTTTGACCAAACGTACCTGAAAAAGTTTGTCCGACAATGAGATTTGCAAATAAAAGTGTAAAAGTCAATGGTAATACTTATTTACATATTATTTCAGTAGTATAATATTTAAGTGGACTGTAAATAATTACACATACCAATAATCAATTTAATAATCAGCTTAACGCTATCGTCGCCTTAAATTTTATAGTTGACAAACTCATGTTTAGCTTCACGGTTAAAAGTATCCCCGCGTTTGTAATGTCAATTGTGAGATTGTGAGAACTCAAAAGCAAAAGAGAAAAACAAAAACAATTTCTTCTTTTCAATAAAAATAAGTACCTTAAATGAAATCAGGTAATAAATCATAAAAGCCCTGTTCCTTTTAAGGTGACAAAGTACTGATGAGTACTTTACTAGCGATACTAAATGGAACGCTTCGCTAGTAGCAATCTACTACTGATTTGTAAAATTTAGTGTATGGATGTAGACAGTCTCAACGTATACCGTATGGTCACACATTCCGTCCTTGTATAGGAAATTTTTGTTTTGTTTATTTCTTAATCATTGGCTGCTTTTTCGATAAACAAAAATGGTAAAATTCGTGGGCGGCAATGGTACAATGGATTAAGTGCTTGCTTGAAAGAAAGGTAAGGTGCCACCAATTAATACCTTCAAAATAGAATTGAAAGACACTATAGAATTATGTAAGTCGGCCATAGGCAACAATTTTATTATTAAAAGGTTGAACGCAGACCGACACGCTATTCATTGCTCTTCGGTCGAGCATTATAAAAAAATTAAAGATCTCCTGTCTCAAACGAAGACAGAATACTACAGTTTCACCCCGAAGGAAGACAAGCTACAAACAGTCCTCCTGAAGGGTATCGAATCCTCTACGGATCCGCAGGAACTCTTAGCTGAGCTCCGTCAAGTGGCGAGCGATGATCTCGATTTTATCGGGGTCAGACCGTTTTCCACAGTTAAGGCCAGACGGGAGAAACGGAATTTACCATTCTTCCTCGTTCAGCTCTCGCCCCAAAGCAAGTTGAGTGGTTTAAGGAGTATAACCGTCCTAAACTACCAAATTGTAAGATGGGAAAAATTGAATAGGCAGAGAGACATGCTTCAATGCATGAACTGCCAAGGATACGGCCACGTGGCAGCAAACTGTGGTATGGATCCAGTTTGTGTCAAATGTGGAGATTCCCACAAGATAGGTGAATGTAAGCTCGGAAAAGAGAGGGTCGAAGACAGGACCCAGTTAAAGTGTGCACTTTGCCGAGGCTCCGCGCACCCCGCAAACTATCGGGGATGTCCGAAGTTTCAGGAAATGAAAAAAAAAAAAAGAGCAAAAGAAGACAGTAGAGGTGAGACGCCCTGAAGTACGCCAGACATCAACTTCCGTCAATCCCGCAATTTCTTACGCCCAAATGGCGTCTGGAAAGGGAAAAACGGTACAGCCTCAACCACAGGTAGCCAAACAGGTCCAAGTGCCTACGGCTCCTGTGCCAGAGGCAGATCTGATGCAGGTGTTGCTGACCATTCATGGTCAGTTAACCGATGTGCAAAAACAGATAAGGGAGCAGGCGGCTAGGGTGGATTACCTCTACTCTATTCTGCCGGCAACGCGAAATGGTTAAAGGCGCGCTGCCTGAGCGACCCTTTAAGATCCTAGCTGTGAATGTAAATTCGCTGATTAGGACCGAACATAGAGCAAACCTCTTTCATTTGCTGCAAGACCAAAGTCCTGATGTATTTATGGCTAGCGAAACTAAGCTAAACCAGAAACACAAACTGACTAATAAAAATTACAATATCGTAAGAAGGGATCGGCCCAACTCCTCTCAAGGGGGTGGGGTCTCAATCTTCATACGAAAGGGCATTAAACATAAGGTTATATATGATAGCGAAGTGCGAAGATTCGGATTGCTAGAAGCCTGCATCGTTTGCATTCCTCTCCAGCAGGGGAAAAGAATGTACGCAATCGCGGTGTACGCACCTGACGCACCTTAGCCGGCTAATTTTATCGCAGAACTCGAAAAACTTTTCGAATGCTTAAGACTGAACTTGGATGAGAATTATTATCTCATGGCAGGGGACTTAAACGCCAAACATGTAGATTGGGGAAACCAAATAAAAATCCTAGAGGGAACCATCTTTTTAATTGGATGGGTCGGTACAGTGTTGAGTGTAGGATCGACCTTCTGGCTACAGATAGACCGTCATTGCCGAGAAGTAGTAGTTTTCTGGATCTTTTACTGCTTGACTCACGACTAGTTATAACTGACGCAACAAATCAACAGACAAGAAACTGTTTACGAACGATTGAATACGACAGTGATCACTGCGGACTTGCCACCGTAATACAGCTTCCGAGCGAACTTGTGGAGTTGGATGAGTTTGTGCATGTGCACTCTTATAATTTCAGTAAGACGCGCTGGCCACGCTTCTCCAACGCCTTGGCAAGAGAAATACGTGCCGATGACATTTCTCCACCAAATGACAGAAACCTGACGAACGTCGAGATCGACGGGTACCTGACTCAAATGGATACGACTATAAAACGAACAATGGACAAAAAAATCCCAAAATATAAGGAACAAGACCCTACTGTGTAGGGAAACCATTTACATCACCTAATGAACATTCATATAAACACGATACACACATCACACAACATACACAACATCTACGTTAACAGCAATACACCATAACATTATCACATATGTTATAATCTGTAGGTACAACATCCCTACACATCCAACTCGAAAATTTCAAACGAAAATGTACCAAGAAATTTCCCACAGTACATTTCATTCAAAGCCAACAACACTAACCAAAAATATTTAGCAACTCAAAAATGTACACATTATGAACCAAAGCTCATAATAGATACATAAAAAAATAAACACAACAAAAAAAAAAGAGTCATAGCTGAAAGTTCAACGTAAAAGATATTAACGACACCTATGAACGATAAATGCAAACATTAATTACCCCTCACTCAAAGCTATCGCCGTGAACGAAACAGTAAAAGCTCGAAGAACAATTCGATAAATGGCACATCCAAAAACAACCACCAAATGTGCGTAATACTGACGTCAGCCAAAGAGACAAAATGGCTAACTCAAATGCTATACGAGCAGGAAAAGAGAGTTACCTGATAGTTAGAACAGGAGGAGACAAAATAGTACATAGGACATTTATTAGAGTAGCCGAAGTAATTTTAGATTCCACTACTAGGTGATCAACAAATTGTAGTAAGAACACAGAAAGCGATTAGAATACACGAATTATAAAGGTAGAGCAAGAAAAAAGAAATAGAAGATTTCAAAGATATAGATAAAGAATATAAGAAGATAGATAGTAAAAGTTGAAAACACGTAGATCAGTAAAAGTTAGTTTCTTAACAGTCAGACACGATTAAACAAGATAACTAGAAATAGGTAGAGATTTACATGGGAAAAAGAGATCGAAATAAAGTGAAAAGCACAAACAACTGTTTCATTCAATCAATCTCTAAACGAGAAGTAATAGATAGTGAAATGTCAATTCAGCCGACAGACGGAAAACGAACTTTAACTTGACATTTACTCGTACGAACACAATTACAAAATACTTACCCAATACTAACTGAAAAATACGAAATTATACTCACCCTCAGTAATATAAAAATTATAGACATATGAAAATTTGTCAACAGTCCTACACGGACAAATTAACAAAACAATTTTCAAGTATAATAAATACGACGACAGACCATACATGAAAATAAATACTTACCAGACTTCAACATAATAATAAATAACGAATTATACTAATACATACTTACGTACCGCTGAAAACCTAAAATGTCAATCACAAACATCAGTCATACCAAAAAGATATGTGGTAAATAAAAATTTAGTCCACACACGGTAGCGCGATGTGACATAAAATGACATCCACATTACATCATCTATAAGAGAGCAGAGATCCAATTGGAACAGCACGCCGTTCCAAGTTAAAAATTCTCTTTCCCCTACTTAAAAGTTTAAAGTCGGAACAGCCGCACTTTAGAACAACGGCCGAGTCGAAAAGTTTCATAACGTGGAGTAAGAAATTCTTTTGCAATTAACCATGATTTAAGCAAGTAAAACGCGTTATAAAAGTCGAATAAATATTTAATAGTAATACTTACAACATAATCGAGGAAAATATATTCAATTTAGAAAGAAAAACGAGTAAGTAATATCAGTCGAAGAAAAGAAAACCAAAAATAAAATTAATTACCCACCCCATAGGACATAATTTTTTCGCGATTTATCGCCCATGATAAAACATCCCCCATCTTAAGTGCGCAATACACGTTGTAAAATTCGTCGTCAAGAAGACATCCAGAAAACATATAGAAATAAAAGAAGGATATTCCGAAATAAAAGGTAAAACAAATAGACGAAAATAAAATTACTTACCTAAATTAAAACAACTAAAGAAAAACTTAGAATCAAAATTAATAAGCGCCATTGTCCATACATATATATAGACGATCTTTTTCTTTGGAGAATAGTACCTAAAAGGGTGGAAAAATAGGAGCAGGATACGACAAATCCTCGGATAGCAGAAAATACCAGGTAAAAAAATGTATTATTTAGCTAAATTAGAAAGATTTTTGTAGAAAAGAAAAGTCAATAAAAAAAAATTAACTAATTAGAATTTTTGAAATGCATTAGAAGCACACTACAGTGCTATAGAATAGGTATAGAAAATTATCTAACAAATTTTTTTTTTTGATACTATAGGTAGTCAGACGTCTCAAACGAAATAAAAAGGTGCCCCAACAGTCTATAAAGACAACGGCACCACGAAAACTTTTTCGAGACCGAACTACCTGGTATAAAATACCCAGTTCTGATCAAAAGCACATGGACGTACATATGCGTCAAATCAACAATATTTTTGTGGCTCAAACATCGTTGGACAGAAAGCAATTTCACCAATCGATGTCTGGATGCGTTAAAGCCAGCAAAAGAAATAATTGTGTGAGATCAACTGAAAGTCCCGTACGTCACAGTCCAGAAAAAAGTAACGTTACAACTGTAAAAAGCAAAAATTCAACGTGCAACTGTAAAGATATAAAAATGAGTATTCAGGAGTAATAAAGGTACTGTAAATTTAAATTATTTTATTCGCACCCATTCTACTCAACCCTGGGGAAAGATCGTCCATGAACCTGAAACAAAATACCTGAAATTAAAAAGCAGAAAAAAAACAAGAAAATTATTTGTATGAGAAAATATAGTGTATTTTATAGTATTCAAAGTGACCTATTATACTTACTTAAAATTAAAATACTTAATTTTTCTTCTTTTGGAAACAAACCAACTATAAGTGATATTGATAAAT
This sequence comes from Baccha elongata, assembly GCA_951217065.1. Lineage (NCBI taxonomy): Eukaryota > Metazoa > Arthropoda > Insecta > Diptera > Syrphidae > Baccha > Baccha elongata. Next base: position 60,053,120 of record OX578274.1, read on the forward strand.
TCATTAAGCCTATACGTGAAATACCTACCTAGGTAAAGTCATAAAATTTTATTTGCGTTTCATATGGTTAAAAGAAAATTAAATACCTATTTGAAATAATCGTTAACGATATAAAACTTAAAGATATAAATCGAAAGTTGATAGTTGAATATAATTCAGCTATTGCAACAAAAAACTATTTGAAGATATAAATTTGCAATCGATCTATGAGATCAAAATTACAATTTTGGAAAAATATAAAGTAAAGATAAAAGCAAAAACTAATTATGAAATAAATTCGATCAAGAATTGTACAAGATCGTAAATTATATACCTATTTATGAAACCTATTGTGATTCGTTTGAGAGTCATCTATTTGAAAGAATTTTAATTCAAGTTAACGAATACAGCAAAATTTTGATCGCGTTTGTTTGAGGAAACGATAATTCAAATTCGGTTAATAGAAGTAAATATTTTTGTCGTGAAATCATTTTTGTATACCTACGTGTGTAAACTTTGTGATAACGAAATATCACAGTCGTGTTTAAAAGTGTACAAGTGTGTAAGATAGTGATATTTACTAATTGTAATGAAAAACCTTCTGCTGAAAGAAAAATAAAGTTATAAGATGTATACAATTCAACAACTAGAGTGATAAAGTTATTTCACACCTAAAGTAAAATTGTATCCATCTTCAATAAAGTAAATGAAGTTGAATTGCTGAAATGAAAAGCAAGTTTTAAGAATAAAAGGATATTTTTTTTTTGAATACAAGTGCGAAAGTAAATTTAATTAACCGAGTTAATGGATAATTCAGTTTAGTTTCGACACAATAAAATATAGTTAACTACTTACACTCGGTACACCAACCTAAAATTTAGTCGTGTTACATCGAATGTAAATTATTTTTGTTTCGTTTAGAGTCGCGTTGAGAAAGGTCGCAATATTATTTGGCGATCTGAAAAGAAGATAAAGAATTGAAAGTGATTAGTGGAAACTAAGTTACTTACCTACTAAGTCATTACGTCACAAATTTGAATGACTTAATCTGTCTGAAAAACCTGTAAGAAATAATTGTCTGTTCCTTTAAAGTAATTACCTACCAGGGAAAAAGGGGAAAATGCATTTTCTACTCACCACCTTGCGTATATATATATATTTGTAGATATTTTGATCTTTATTAAAACTATATTATTATATTACAACAACATTTAAATAACTTTTTACTTTCCTTAGCTCTGTTGTTTAAATTCATTTTTGTGTATATTTCTTTGGTTTTAATATTGATGGGATTTGTGGGAGGTGTAAACCACCAACTTTTGAGTTTTGATTCTTTGTCGTGAATTGCGTTGTTGAGTTAGTTAGCAATATTGATTGCTCGTGATAATTTTGAATGGTTACGTATCACTCCTAGGAGCCGTTACCTTCGAACTTATCCTTTATTGAGATAAGTCTCCGAGAAGGACTGATACGAACGATATTCATTTGTTCGATTTTTGTAGATTTTTGTCGTGTGTAGCATTCGAATTATCTGCCGAGATAATCCGAGAAGATCGTGTAGAGGGGAGGTAAAAATTAAACTTTTACAACCTCTTGTTTGTAGAGCCTGAACAAGGTCATTTAGTCCGTGAAGTAAATTAATTCGTGTCGGGAGAATTTTGATGTTTCATCTTTTTTGGAAAAAAACACTTTTGGAATACGAAGATCTCTCTTACGAAAATTTAGAATTTATATTTTGAGAATATTTTAGTAAATTTGAAGATTTTAAAGTAAAGTCAGTCCGATAAATAATAACTTTTGACATGGTCACTTTTAGAGATATTTTTGATATTCAGTTAATTTTATGATAAAGATTTAATGTTAGTTGTAGACTTATGAAGAAATAAAATTGTTTAAGGAATTCAATATACTGGAATTTCCTAAATTTTTCTTGATGCAGTTTTTGAGATGAGATTGAAGTTAAATCTCAGGGAAGTAAGATTCAGTTTTAGAACTTTTTCAGTTTTCATCATGGCAGTTTGAGAAGTATAAGGAACGGAGTCGTGGAGGGGATCTCTTTGGTGTGAAGAGAGCCACAACAACAACGGCAACAACAACAACGGCAACAACAACAATGGCAACAACAATCATGTAGAGTAGAGGAACATTCTACACTAATTCCTAGAATTAGTGGGATGTTTCCTCAAAATAAATTTCGTGCTAGAGGAAACGTCATAAGGGAAGATATCTGTTAGTGTTTACTGGCAGAATCTTTTGGTCGGGTAGATAGGCACAGTGGAGGATCTTAACAACACCTGATTCTCCCACACATAAGGGTTCTTTGAACAATTTTGAGCGTAAAGAACATGGAGGGTAGGGCGTAGGTAGCTCAAAAGGATAAGTCCAGCTTTCATCCTTGGTTTATGAATCGGTCCGCTAGTAATAATTTTTCTTTTCAATCTTTTCAACGTTTTACACTTTTACTCTATGAAATCTGGCAACTGTTTAACCCCTTTAACGGCAATATTAATCGTTTTCGAGTCAGTTAACAACTTGATTCCAGGTCAAATAATATGTAACACCGGCTATCGTCTCCTGTAGCAAAGACTCGCGACCCTTAGCACCATGAGCTAGTTGAGGTGGATGAGAAGGACCTGACGCAGCAGTCGAGAGTTAGCCACCCCTATTTGCTTCGGCTTGGACGTGCTCCTTTGTTGAGGGGAGTACTAAATGTCGTTAGTGAATAGGGTAAAGATCTTTGTCCTAAGTAGTTCTCTTCAAATCGAATAGATTTTCTTTCTCGCTCACACCTTAAAGTTGTCAAGGTAGGGGAGTTGAATACTTCTCTGTAGCAGTAGAGAGATAAGAGGGAAGTTCGTTTTGGTTTGAAGATCACTTGAAGGTTATGTTTAGTAGCATAATCTATCCTTCATCAGAAGTAAGGTCAAGGAAGCTTTCCGAGTGTAATATAATCAGTGTATACAACACCTAGGTACACACAGATACTTCTAGTTGTGCGAGGACGTGTATGTAATGAAGTAGATCCCTGTCTTATCTGTTGAGATAGATGGAGGGTGAAGTCAATATCATACATTTCTCTCTTATCAACCGGAAGTATCTTTTTATGGCTAATAGGTCTACAAGAAAAGGAGTTAGTTTCTTTTGTGAACAATTGGGAGTAGGTAGTAGAGAAGTGAGTCTTAGTCATGTTGTGAGTAGAGAGATTATGCGAAGTAGTTTCTCGGTTTTGTGGTTTGTGAGCTAGTCGTAGTTCATCATGAAGATTCAGTGTGAAGCAAGCGGGATCCCCAATTTACAAGAGATTAAAGCAACCTCTTTTTTTTTGTAACTTTTAAATCATTATTATTTTCTTATTGTTACCATTACACACCAATACACACTCATATGCATATACAACATCTATTCTAATGCATTCATACAGTTATCAATTCAATTTTCGTTACACAATCTCTACAAATAACTGCAAAAGTTAAAAATATTATACGAAATTCTATTGATGAAAATTCAGTTATCTCTTGTTTTCTTTTTTGTGTTTTTGGGAATTTCACTTCACAAACATACCAATTCACAATTCTTCAAGCAAGTTTCTTTCTGATTTTCAATTTTCTGTATGACAATCAACCCCGTGTAATGGTCAACGATGAGAAAATTTTAATCATTTAAAAATCCCATTACAACTGGTTTATACAAGAACGCGACAATCGACGCACTACACCGACAAAAAAGTGGACTGCTGACTAGGTTGAAACTTCTTTAAAGACGTTTCACGGACACACGTGATCTGGAGATTAGGACATTGAAGTCGTCGATCAAAACTATAGATTATCTATTAATTTATATTGGGATAACAGAATTCGGGCTGTTAATTCTAGCGACCCTAGTATGTTTCCCCAAATAAATAAGATATTTAGAAGAAATGATCAAAACGATCTTCCATGTCTTAAACTCCAGAGGACAACAGATAACGAAGACGTACTAACGATTGCGGGAATTGATCCGGAGGGTGCCGTTTTCGATGACAATTTTTATATGATAGAAGATCCTCAGGAAAAGGTAGAAGCTGTAGGGGCTGCTTTCCAGCAAGTGTATAAGGTGAATGCTAGCATTCGTCCGAATCATGACCTGGAGAACAGAGCCTTACTGCACAACTTCTACCTTGGAAATAACATAACGCAATGGCGATCTGAGAATACTGGTTTCACCGGGTTCAATGACGAAAATTTGGCAAACGCCACCATCGCCGAGCGAAATGGACCCAGTTCATTGTTAATTTCGAAGGTAGAACTTCAGTTGATTTTTCAAACATTAAAGAAAAAGAAATCTGCGGGGGTCGATGGTATACCCAACATTGTGTTACGACATCTCCCTGAGGAAGCCATAGACATTTATACCACACTGTTCAACAACGCATTGAATAATGCATATTATCCAGTGAGTTGGAAGACAGCTGTGGTCCATCCTCTCCCCAAAAAGGGAAAGGACAGCTCCAATCCGGCAAATCTTCGGTCGATAAGTCTTCTTCCAAGTATCAGTAAAGTATTCGAAAAGATTCTCAATAGAGCTCTGTTCAAGTGGGCTGAGGACAAAAATATTATTCCAGATAATCAGTTTGGCTTTAAGGCGGGACATGACACTATTCATGCAGCGTCTAAGTTAGTTTCTGATGTTCAATGGAACAAAACGAAAAATCAATGCACGGGTGCCGTTCTGGTTGATTTAGAGAAAGCTTTCGACACCGTTTGGTTAGAGGGTCTTTATCTGAAGCTATCTAGATTTGGCATAAGTAAACCACTGTTATATATGCTTCATGACATGCTCACTGGTAGAAAGTTTGCTGTCAAAAGTGGCAATGCAACTTCTACCACAACTTTTGATATTAAAAATGGTCTACAGCAAGGAGCTGTGAACTCACCGATTCTTTTTAGTATTTACACCAGCGATCTGATAGGTAGTCTAATTCATTCAATTGCGTATGCCGATGATCTAGTAGCGTACAGAACGGGTCCAAAAGTTGAAGTCATCAGAATTCTTCTGCAGCGTGACTTCGACAAGATTCAGCGATATTGTGATGATTGGAAGTTAAAAATTAACTTTCAGAAATCAGAAACTATCCTGTTTAGAACCCCGTTGTCTAGGGCTTCTAGGGATACAAGAAAGAACTGGAGAAATCTAGTGATCGTTGGACCAAGTGGACATCCACTGGCGAGTAAAGATGTGGTAAGGTACCTTGGCATCTGGTTAGATCAGTATCTATATTTCAATCGACATGTAGATGCTGCGCTGGCCAGAGCTAGGGAAGCCTTTGGGTTGACAAGACGGTTGTTTTATAGCAGCCGCCTTGACAGCAGAGTAAAGGTGATTTGCTACATGGCCCTTATCCGGCCAATGATTGCCTATGGGTGCCCTGTGTGGTTCAACGTTGCCCCATCTCAAATGGAAAAGATTCGGGTGTTTGAGAGGCAGTGTCTTAGACGCTGCCTTGGATTACACAGAACACCAGAGTCGGAGTACACACATTACTATGCCAACGAGGTTCTATACAACAGGGCCAATATAAACAGGATAGATAACTTTTTAATCAAGCTGACTCGGGGTCACATTGCAAGAGCGATGACCTCGACCAATGGACTTATTTTTGGGGCTTACTACCCCAATGATGAGTATAGTGAAAGTGTACGTCTTAACGGTTTCATCCCGCCCGAGACATTCTTCTTTTTAGACAGTCGTGGGCTGATACAGGATAGATTGGCGGTTCCGTTAATCTACCACGTCAGCCGTAGGACTGTGGATCGGCGACTTCTTTACGATCGGGACGTCGGCTCAGGGAACGGAGCAGAGCGTCTGCGGTTCAGTAGAGCTGTGCCCCTTCGGGACAGAAAGGACTTAGTTAAGCAAGTCAAAAAATTCTGGTGGTTGGGTGACCACCGTGATATGGAAAGTTGACCATATTGTTGCTTTGGCCGACTTACATAGTTCTAAGGTAAAGATAAGTAGAGTAGGTAGAACAGTGACGGTGGCACCAAAAAAAAGTACATAAGTAAATGTATTTGTATGTGGGTACTTGCGGTTGCGAATGTATATGTATGTATATGAACATATATACATGTGTATGGGCGTACGCGAGTGTGCATATGCGTATGCAAAAAAAAAAAAAAAAAAAATTTATTATTATTATTATTATTATTAAGATATGTTTATAATGTTTTGAGCAATATTTTATGTATTTGTTTTGTTTTTATTAATAGAAAAGAAAAATAAACGCTGCCATCTGGCTGTTTCTAGATACGTAACAACTTTGCTCATGTACTCGCGCTTGAGAGCATGTGTATAGATGGTAGTACTAGACTACTATTCGTGAATACTTTGCCACCTGAAAGGAACAGGGCTAATTATCTAAAATTAATTTATTTGTGTTTGATGTCATGGCTCTTTTTAAGAATCTGTCAAGACAAGCAAATATATTTTGAAAAGTCCTATAAAGTCTTGAGGTGTGAAAGAGGCGACTATACGAAATTATGAGAACATAGCCACCTATTTCGACAGCGAATGTAATAGATTTAGTAATAGAGCGGCGTTTAGTAAAAGACGTGTTCAACTTGGTTATTGGTAAGCAAACAAATTAACTGGACCTTAAAATTTAAACAGCGTGTTTATCTAAACGCGTGGTTAACGTGTTATTGGTAAGGGGCTATGTGTATTAACTCAATGCTTATTAAGTGGGGCGGCTAAGCTCAAAGATTGTGCACTTTGTGATAAAAGCATAAGCCACTTCAAATTCACGCCCCTTTTGGTAGGCAATGGAAAAAAAAATATTAAAAAAACAATGGCAACACTCAAAGCCAAGATTTCGTTCTTTAATTTTGTGTTTAAATTAAGTTTTTAAAATAAATACCTAGTTGTTGAGAAAAAAAAATTCAAACTAAAATTTTGTTCAAACTAAATTTTATATTATTTTTCCATGCTCTAATTAATTTCAAGAGTTAAAAACCAAAAGGGTGTAATGGTTTGTTTTCTAATAAAATATTATTCACTTATTGAAAATTAAAAAAAATATTTTTAGTAAAATCTTTTTCGGTGCCTATTTATTAAGTGTTTAAATTCAGGAAGTAAATTTTATCAAAATAAATTTTTATTTTCTTGTCTAAAGCAAATATTACAATGTCATATCCCATTTCACGCATCTCGGGACTCCATGCCTATACCAGAAATACCTTTCTGGGATGTCAGAAAGGTATTTGTTACAGCCACAACACAATGAATAAGACTCATGTTTTAGCGGCTTCAGGAATTGTTATCCACTCCGGATCATTATAGTCCAACCCCAACTTGTAACAGGACGTAGTTCAGGGGATGGAAGTTTTATTGGTATTAGTGCTAGTATACTTGTAGCGAGTCGTTTTTAATTTGATATCTGCTTTTTGACCCCCTTAAGAGTTCTTTAATTATTTAATTCGAAGCGAATCCTTTTCAATCCTTCCAATTGACAGCTGATACAAAACTAAAGAGATAAAATCAAAAACAGTTTGTGATAAAAAACTTCATTTTCGTCTTTAAAACGATTCGCTTCGTTTTCCCTTATCGGGGGCCAAGAAAAATAAGTTGACAAGCTGTTTTCCTAACTGAAATGCACATGAATTATTTTTTCTGACACAAATGAAACAAGTTAAAGATGAACTCAAACGTTAAAAACCAGCACTTGAGAATATAGTAGATACTTGTACCTATTATTAATAAAGTTCGTTAGCAAAAGATACACAGAGGTTATTTCGATTGCGATAAGGGTGGATAAGGTAAGGTGCGTAACTTACTATATATAGATATTCTTTAAAAATAATGTAAGCTTTTGATATTATAAGAAACGAAAAGTATAATTTACAAAAAAAAATCAGGGGGGAGGAAGGTATCAAACCCCATGACCCCCCCTGGCTACGGCCTTGTCCGTCGCTACAAGTGCTGGCGTTGACGGAGCTGCAATCATTCACATGTTATCTCTTGGTATTGCCAAACATTTGACGAGTATGCTAACTTAGGATTTCATTCCGTGTATGAAAAGGCAGTTCGACATTAATATCTCACGTTAAAATATATTGTGGGAAATTTATTAGCCAAATTCCCTTAAAGGTACTGAAAGAGCTAAGAGAGGAAAAGGAGTGAGAGTGAGACTGCGTTTGGTTGGAAATGCAGTATGCGTATGCAGCATGAGTACCTTAAAATTGGAAGGACTTCTTGCTCGTAGATAGTAATAAGCCTAAGCTATTTAGCCTCCTCTCAAAAACCTTTAATTGAAGAATTTGATTTGAAAAACAATACACATATCGTAACAGATGAAGATCGGATACTTTGCAAAAAACAACAAAAATTTGTACAAATTATTTCTCCAAGTAATCACAAAGAAGCTGACACTCGAATATTACTGCATGTTGTTCATGCCGTTAATTGTGGCCACTGAAGTGTACTTGTATAGTTTACGTACCGTCGATAAAAAATTGAAAAAAAAAATTAAAATTGAATTTACTGATAGCTATAACTGGCCCCTTAACATCCAAGGTCTTAAAAAAAGACTCTTTTTTTTATTTATTTTTATCGGTTCTATATTTGTTGCGAGTAAAATTGCCGCTGGGCTGGACATATGATTGACAAAAAGCTATTTTAGTCAGTCGTTCAGCAACCGTGGAAGTGTGCACATCGTTGGCGGCTTTCACAGTGATCATTTAATATAGAGACGCGAGTGTGTTAAAAAGTTATTTCAACCTACCATTTTCAAGTGGCAAGTTAGCCTAGGTGGTAGAGTGGCAGACGGCGGATCTGGAGAGCGTGGGTTCGAGTCCCACTTTGGTCAGGGCTTTTTTTTAAACCAATTCTGGCAAAAGGTTACCAAAAATAGAGAGGACCTAGAAAGAGAGATGGGAAAACCAACGGGGACATCGAAAGATGGTCCCCCAACAACAAGGAAGACAGTTGGAGGAACATCAGGTGATGTGTCATCCGACAGTCAAGTAGCGGGGCCATCAGGCCAAGCACTAAGAGCAACGGTAGCAGGGCAGTCCAAAGCCCAAAAACCAACAACAACAGCAGCAGCAGCAGCAGGACAAGTAAAGCCCAAAGTGGCAATAACAACAACAACAGCAACGACAACTACAACAACATCGTCATCGGCACGTGCCGAGAACGTAACCAGCAGCATGGCAACTGCAAAGACATCAAGCCCTATTAAAGGGAAAAATGCAGGACCGGCATCTGTCGATGAACAAGATCCTCTGAAGAGAAGGCGCCACATTAGGTACAAACCAAACCTAATAGTTAAGAAGCGCACCTCTGATATAGAAGCAGCCAAGAAAATAGGAGGGCGCGGGCGTTCAGCCAAGGCGTCGGCTCAGGCCAAAATACAGAGGCAGCTGGATAGCTCCTCTAACGATGATGAGGACAATAGCGAAAGCAACGACAACGAAGAAGGCGACGACGAAGCTGAGACGGATGACAGGCACGTCGAAGAGGCTGATGGAGCGATCGCCGCCGACAAGCCAAAATATCAGGACGCCAGGCTAACAGGCGAGGAAAACGCCGCTGACGCAGATGCTGATGACATCTCATATATGTCAGTGGAAGGAGAAGGACGTTACGTCAGTGGCGAGATAGTCGAGCTGTCTGACGAGGAAGAGGACAAACAAATTGAGATCTCGTCGCTCATAGAGCTTGTTGAAGCGCTCAAGAAGAAGCAGGAGGCAAGACGGGAGAAGGAGCGCATAGTTGCTCTTGAGCAGCGCACCCGCCAACAAGCGCTCCAAGAGCAAGCTTCGCAACAACAGCAGCCTCCTCAGGAACAAAAACCACTCCCAGACCAGCAGCAGCCACAGAAGCAGCAGTCAAAGAAGCAGCCACAGAAACAGCTTCAAAAGCCACAACAACCGTCTCAGCAACCACAGCATCAGCCTCAGCAACAGCAAGCAAAACAAAAACAACAACAACAACAACCACAACAGCAACGTCAACAGACACAGAAACAGCAACAGCAGCAGCAACAACAGCAACAGCAACAACCACAACAGCAACAACCGCAGCAGTCACAACAGCAGCAGACCCAACAGCAGCCGATGCAACAGCAGCAGAGACAACAGCAGCAGTCACAACAACAACAGCAACAACAGCAACAGCCACAAGCAAAGAAAGGTAAGGTGCCACCTATTAATACTTACAAAATGCATTTAAAAGACACAATTGAAATATGTAGGTCGGTCATAGGCAACAATTTCATAATTAAGCGGCTTAACGCAGACAGGCATTCCATTCAGTGCTCATCTTTAGAGCACTACAAAAAAGTGAAAGACCTTCTGTCTCAAACTAGAACAGAATATTATAGTTTCACCCCGAAGGAAGACAAGCTTCAAACAGTCCTCCTGAAGGGTATCGAATCCTCTACGGATCCGCAGGCGCTCTTAGCTGAGCTCCGTCAAGTGGCGAGCGACGATCTCGAGTTTATCGGGGTCCGACCGTTCACCACAGTCAAAGCCAGACGGGAGAAACGGAATTTACCATTCTTCCTGGTTCAACTCTCGCCCCAAAGCAAATTGAGTGGTCTAAGGAATATAACAGTCCTGGATTACCAAGTTGTACGATGGGAAAAACTAAATAAGCAGAAAGACATGCTTCAATGCATGAACTGCCAAGGGTTCGGACACGTTGCAGTTAACTGTGGTATGGACCCAGTCTGCGTTAAATGTGGAGATACCCACAAAACAGTGGAGTGTAAACTCGGGCAAGATAGGGTCACAGACATGACCCAGTTAAAATGTGCGCTCTGCCGAGGCTCCGGGCACCCCGCAAACTATCGGGGATGTCCGAAGTTTCAGGAGATAAGGCAAAACAAAGCCTAAAAGAAAACAGTTGAGGTGAGACGCCCTGAAGTACGCCAGAAAACAACTCCCGTTAATCCCGCAATTTCTTACGCCCAAATCGCGTCTGGAAAGGGAAACACGGTACAGCCTCAACCACAGGTAGCCAAACAGGTCCAAGTGCCTACGGCTCCTGTGCCAGAGGCAGATCTGATGCAGGTGTTGCTGACCATTCATGGTCAGTTAACCGACGTGCAAAAACAGATCAGGGAGCAGGCGGCTAGGGTGGATTACCTCTACTCTATTCTGCCGGCAACGCGAAATGGTTAAAGGCGCGCTGCCTGAGCGACCCTTTAAGATCCTAGCTGTGAATGTAAATTCGCTGATTAGGACCGAACGTAGAGCAAATCTCTTTCATTTGCTGCAAGACCAAAGTCCTGATGTGTTTATGGCTAGCGAAACTAAGCTAAATCAGAAACACAAACTGACTAATAATAATTACAATATCGTGCGAAGGGATCGGCCTAACTCCTCTCAAGGGGGTGGGGTCGCAATCTTCATACGAAAGGGCATTAAATTTAAGGTTATATATAATAGTGAAGTGCGAAGATTTGGGCAGTTAGAAGCCTGCGTCATTTGCATTCCGCTCCTTCAGGGGAAAAGAATGTACGTGATCGCGGCGTACGCACCCGAAGCACCTCAGCCTGCTAATTTTATCGCAGAACTCGAAAAACTTTTCGAATGCTTAAGACTGCACTTGGATGAAAATTATTATCTAATGGCAGGAGATTTGAACGCCAAACATGAAGATTGGGGAAATCAAATTCAAAATCCGAGAGGGTACCATTTATTTAATTGGATGGGTCGTCACAGTGTTGAGTGTAGGATCGATCTTTTTGCGACAGATAGACCTTCGTTTCCTAGAAGCGGTGGCTTTCTGGAACTTTTACTGCTTGACTCACGACTTGTTATAACTGACGCAACAAATCAACAGACAAGAAACTGTTTACGAACAATCGAATACGACAGCGATCACTGCGGACTTGCCACCGTAATACAGCTTCCGAGCGAACTTGTGGAATTGGATGAGTATGTGCCTGTGCACTCTTACAATTTCAGTAAGACGCGCTGGCCACGCTTCTCCAACGCCTTGGCAAGAGAAATACGTTCCGAGGACATTTCTCCACCAAATGACAGAAACCTGACGAACCTCGAGATCGACGGGTTTCTGACTCAAATGGATACGACTATAAAACGAACAATGGACAAAACAATCCCAAAATATAAGGAACAAGACCCAAACGGTTTATACAAGAACGCGACAATCGACGCACTACACCGACAAAAAAGTGGACTGCTGACTAGGTTGAAACTTCTTTATAGACGTTTCACGGACACACGTGATCTGGAGATTAGGACATTGAAGTCGTCGATCAAAAACATTAACGTTCTGATTAGACAAAACTATAGATTATCTATTAATTTATATTGGGATAACAGAATTCGGGCTGTTAATTCTAGCGACCCTAGTATGTTTCCCCAAATAAATAAGATATTTAGAAGAAATGATCAAAACGATCTTCCATGTCTTAAACTCCAGAGGACAACAGATAACGAAGACGTACTAACGATTGCGGGAATTGATCCGGAAGGTGCCGTTTTCGATGACAATTTTTATATGATAGAAGATCCTCAGGAAAAGGTAGAAGCTGTAGGGGCTGCTTTCCAGCAAGTGTATAAGGTGAATGCTAGCATTCGTCCGAATCATGACCTGGAGAACAGAGCCTTGCTGCACAATTTCTATCTTGGAAATAACATAACGCAATGGCGATCTGAGAATACTGGTTTCACCGGGTTCAATGACGAAAATTTGGCAAACGCCACCATCGCCGAGCAAAATGGACCCAGTTCATTGTTAATTTCGAAGGTAGAACTTCATTTAATTTTTCAAACATTAAAGAAAAAGAAATCTGCGGGGGTCGATGGTATACCCAACATTGTGTTACGACATCTCCCTGAGGAAGCCATAGACATTTATACCACACTGTTTAACAACGCATTGAATAATGCATATTATCCAGTGAGTTGGAAGACAGCTGTGGTCCATCCTCTCCCCAAAAAGGGAAAGGACAGCTCCAATCCGGCAAATCTTCGGTCGATAAGTCTTCTTCCAAGTATCAGTAAGGTATTCGAAAAGATTCTCAATAGAGCTCTGTTCAAGTGGGCTGAGGACAAGAATATTATTCCAGACAATCAGTTTGGCTTTAAGGCGGGACATGACACTATTCATGCAGCGTCTAAGTTAGTTTCTGATGTTCAATGGAACAAAGCGAAAAATCAATGCACGGGTGCCGTTCTTGTTGATTTAGAGAAGGCTTTCGACACCGTGTGGTTAGAGGGTCTTTATCTGAAATTAACTAGATTTGGCATAAGTAAACCACTGTTATATATGCTTCATGACATGTTCAATGGTAGAAAGTTTGTTGTCAAAAGTGGCAATGTAACTTCTACCACAACATTTGATATTAAAAACGGTCTACAGCAAGGAGCTGTGAACTCGCCGATTCTTTTTAGTATTTACACCAGCGATCTGATAGGTAGTCTCACTCATGCGATTGCGTATGCCGATGACCTTGTAGCGTACAGGACGGGTCCAAAAGTTGAAGTCATCAGAATTCTCTTGCAGCGTGACTTCGACAAGATTCAGCGATATTGTGATGACTGGAAGTTAAAAATTAACTTTCAGAAATCAGAAACTATCCTGTTTAGAACCCCTTTGTCTAGGGCTTCTAGGGATACAAGAAAGAACTGGAGAAATCTAGTGATCGTTGGATCAAGTGGACATCCACTGGCGAGTAAAGATGTAGTAAAGTACCTTGGTATCTGGCTAGATCAGTATCTATATTTCAATCGACATATAGATGCTGCGCTGGCCAGTGCTAGGGGAGCGTTTGCTCTGACAAGACGGTTGTTTTATAGCAGCCGCCTTGAAAACAGAGTGAAGGTGATTTGCTACATGGCCCTCATCCGGCCGATGATTGCCTATGGGTGCCCTGTGTGGTTTAACGTTGCCCCATCTCAAATGGAAAAGATTCGGGTGTTTGAGAGGCAGTGTCTTAGGACCTGTCTTGGATTACACAGAACACCAGAGTCGGAGTACAAACATTATTATGCCAACGAGGTCTTATACAACGGGGCCAATATAAACAGGAAAGATAACTTTTTAATTAAGCTGATTCGGGGTCACATTGCAAGAGCGATGACCTCAGCCAATGGACTTATTTTCGGGGCTTATTACCCCAATGAAGAATATAGTGAGAGCGTTTGTCTTAACGGTTTCATCCCGCCCGAGACATTCCTCTATTTAGACAGTCGGGGGCTGATACAGGATAGATTGGCGGTTCCGTTAATCTACCACGTCGGCCGTAGAACTGTGGATCGGCGAATCCTGTATGGTCGAGACGTCGGCTCTGGGAACGGAGCAGAGCGTCTGCGGTTCAGTAGAGCTGTGCCCCTTCGGGACAAAAGGGACTTTTGTAAGCAAGTTCAAAAATACTGGTGGTTGGGTGACCACCTTGATATTGATGGTTAGTCATAGTTGTTGCCTTGGCCGACCTGCGTATTTTTAAGTATTAATAGGTTTATTTTATGTAGGACAGTGGTGGCACCAAAAAAATATAAAAAAATTAAATGGCATTTGTTGGTGTGTATGTGCATTTGGCGCTTTTAAATATATATATATAAATATATATATATAATTATAAGCGTGTGCACATACGCATTGGCTGCTGCGCCAAAAAAAAAAAAAAAAAAAAAAAAAATGCTGCTGGTGGCTGTTCTAGTTTTAAGTTATTTTAAGTATTCTTAAGTAGTTTTAAGTTATTTAAGTAATTTACGTATATTTACGTATATTTTAGTTTAGGTTAATTTAGTTTTATTATTTAGGTACAGGGTAGTTTTAAGTTTTTATATATAAAATAAAATGTCTCGAAAAACGAGTTTTTATAAATTTTCTCGTTTAGTTTTAAGTAATTTTGAAGTTTAATTTAAGTTAGTTTTTACGCTCAAAGGCATTTTTAATATATAGTTATAGTATAATTTAGAGCGCCCGTATGGGGCCAGTAAGTTAGTTAAGTTATTCTGTAAGCTAGTTTTTAAGATTTTTGTCTAGCATTTAAGTTAGTTATAAGTTAAATTGAAAATAAAAATGAATTTATAAAAAAAAAAAAAAAAAAAAGCTATTTTATTAATGTTATTTACTTCCTCGAAACTAAGATAGGTATAGATATGCGAAACAAGAATATGATGAAATGAACTACGTTTTGATTAAGTTCCCGCCCAATATGTTTCTCGCAAATGGTATTTGATACTTTTGATAGTTGTGGTTGAGATTAGACGCGTCCTACAAACAAAAATCTCACTGAGATCTCAATGTCATTTTGACAGAAACAGAATCCTTTTGTAGGACTGAGTGGGACACATTTCTCTGTGCAAACAAATCCTTTTTCTTATCTCGATCCAATTACACGCTCTTATCGAGTGATTCGCACAAAATGCGGAATTTAACTTATGCGAATAACGCTGCGCCTGTACCTAACGTACATATGTCCGGAATTTGTTATCACCAGATGATATATATCCCTAAGCTTCTGAGGAGCTCATTGTTCATTCTTAGGCGGAACGCAACGGAGTAAAGGCCAATTTTATAAATGAAATAAATAAATAAAATTATCAAAACATTTATTACAACTAATAAGAAGGATAAAATTCTTAATACGGAATCATCTGTGTTCAAAACCAACAAAGGATCTAAC
Organism: Baccha elongata; assembly: GCA_951217065.1. NCBI lineage: Eukaryota > Metazoa > Arthropoda > Insecta > Diptera > Syrphidae > Baccha > Baccha elongata. The sequence goes on from OX578274.1 coordinate 60,068,742, forward strand.
CGCACCAAGAATTCCAGAGGCAAAGTAGATAAAAAACGTCATCTTTAAGCACAAATAAGCTATTCTTTTTAACATTCTTATCTCAGAAACTATTAAAGATACAAGGGGAAATACCGAACTACAAAATCCCGAATGCGAAAATTCAAAAATCCCCAATTACGAAATCTCGAATTACACCTTGCCACCCAGATAGTGTAAAATAAGAAGCCTGTTGACACAGGCACCTGCGTCACGACCAGACATACCCTAAGCTGAGTTTGAGCGGGACTGTCTACAGAAAGGGAGTATAAATATATTGAACCCGCGAAGATGGCCATCCATGTACTGTAGAATAAGAAGACTGTTGACACAGGCACCTGCTAGACGAACGGATATACCCTAAGCGGAGTTTGAGCGGAACTGACTACAGAAAGAGAGTAAAAATACATTGAAGGCCATCCAGTAGAAAAAAAGAACTTTTAAGGACCCCTCAAAACTGAACTCTCACACTAGGACTGGGAACTTTGAGTATCTTTCCAACCGAACAAAGTTCTGAAGTTAGTTCCTCCAACCTATGTTTCATTTAATCGCCCCAAATAATGATTATTGATGTAAAAGTCTTAGAAAAAGAACTATAAGGCTTCTTGAAATTAAAAAAAAAACACAGATAGATAAGTTCATATTCCATCACTGCTTGCGACTGTGACTGAATGAAATGCGCAAGCTCTTCCTTGTTCCTTATTCCTTGACGTTTGTTTACCCATAAATTCATTTTATATTAGTCCTTTTCCTCAGTATAAAATTTCAGTCAGACATCGATGGTTATGGTGTTTATTTTCATCTGCCAAAATTGTTGATGTCGTCCTGTTGAAAACGTTCAACATCTATTACCCTTTCCTTGTCTTTAAAAACAAAACGTTCGAAAAATATTTGTTTTGAAATATCAATATTTGAAAGTTTTATAGTGTTTTGATGTATTTTTTAATTGATAACTTTACTACGAAGGGAAGGAGTTAAATTGATATAAAATAAAATATAAAAGAAATTTAATGAGTGAATATAATTTGCTATCATTAAAAAAACACATAAATGTTGTTGTTGTTGTAACTGTTTTGTGAAAAAGGGAGTGTGTATGTATAGACTGTTTAACTATACATTCATTGCGATGATAACTAGTATTATCTAGGCTAAGTTGCCAAGAGTTACATTATACGTGCTTATTGGCCCTCACATTTTTGTTTCAATAAATGTGCATTGAATTATTAAAATATAAATTTAATTTTCCATCAATTAACAAAGAGATAGTTTTAGTGTACTAACACGCCAAAAAAAATGATAGACTACAAATTGTCTAGGTAAGTTTTCTTATCGTTTAATTATTAAAAATATTCACCCACTCTTTCACATTTTATTTGTTTGTTAAATTTAATACATATCTAATTATGTTGGTATGTATCTCAACTTTTGAAGATAATAAATTTTCGAAACGTGTGCCCACTAATTGTTGAAATGCCAATTGTGAAGAAACCACAATATGTGGTTTACATGTCAGTATAGTTGTTGGCAAAGTATTTTTGTGAACTTCTATCTTATTGTGCTACAATCTTGTATGAATTATTGGAAGCTGTTAGAATAGCAATCTATGGTTGGGCGTGGTTATTCTATAATGAATATATTTTTTTTTTGTTCGTCTGTCACAAAATATCTGTAGATACCTAGGTATTTTGGAGTGATGACTTTGACCTACTTTTCGAAGGGGTGAACTGTGTTCTTTTTTTTTTTCATTTTAAAAGAAAACAATGCATGAGTGAAGAAAAAACGAATGACTAAAAGTAAAACTATACGAAACTACTTAGCAAATATTGAAAGCCACAAATTTGATGAATAATATTTTGAGCATATTATTATTTTAATTTTTAACCGTGGTTCTGAAAAATTAGTTTATTTTATTTATTTATTTGTTCATCGTCTGTACATGTAAGTTTAACTTATATTTAGTACCTACATGTAAAAGTGAAAAATTGTATCAATAATTATCAAGAATTTAATTAAATAAAAAACTACTTCAGATTTCAGAATACCTACATAATAATAGTAGATATACCTAGTTAATAAGTAATATAATATTTTATAGAAATGGAATTTAAATAAGAATAGAATATGCATCAGTAGGTTACTGCAAAATGATCAAAAATTTATTTGATTGAATCGCACGTTTAATATTTTGAGGTAGGAAGTTCCAAAGATAAACTGCATAAATAAAAAAATGTCGCGAACTTACCTATTAAATATTTATGGCTTGGTAGATTTAATTGTAGGGTTCCCACGGACTTTCCAGAATCAAGAAAGTTAAATAAGTAACTTGGAGTTTCTTTGATAACGATTTTTCGTAGAGTGAGAACTGTTCTGAAGTTAAGGTAAGCATCATAGTTATTTGATTAGCAAAACTAGAAACATGCTCATGACGCTTTAAATTAAAAACATATCTGGAACACATTTAGCCTTCTTCTGCAATAGTGATCCATACTTGTAAATAAGGGTACTCATCTAACGACGTTAAACGAAGGAAACGATATACTTTTTCGCCGTCGGAAACGAGCTGTCAAATTTTGTATGGGAAAGTTTTCCCTCGGAAGATAGGTATAAACTTTCAAACTTTCAACACGGTGTCTCCACGATCTAAATTTCATAGAATGCAAGATAGCATTCTATTAAAATGGCCTATGGAGAACAATATCGCCCAGAATACTATCTCTAGCATGCTATGAATGCTAGAGATAGTATTCTATGAGCTGTTATTTTCATATTGACTTTTCTGTTTTCTTTTTAATTGGACTGAAATAGTATGAAATAGTAGGCTATCAAATGCCCAACATAAATTTTATAGCATTCTAGCAATCTTTCTTTCTATGGAATGTGACAAATGGTAATCTATAAAATCTTGCACGTGGAGACACCGTGTAAAGATGAAAAGAATTATTTGTTGATATTTCACGAAGGCGGGAAAATTTAATTGCAAATTTTACCCTTTAACAGCGTTTTGCAGTATAGGAAATAGTTTTACAAATGTTCCAAAAATTAAGAAAGTGAGAATGAAAAAAAAAAATTATATAAAAACAAATGATAAACAATAATTCAAAGTAACTAACTCAATATCTTTCATCGCCATTTTGTTCAGTTTTAAGATGATAGTGACGTCATAATACGTTATATGTGAATTTACGTCATTCGATGAATACCCTTAATCATTGACGTACTAGATATGGACCGCCAGTCGGTTGAAATTTTCATACAAACAGCCAAAAAAAGTTGTTCCAGCCTAAAAATGCCATCATCTTTTAGTGTTTAATACGTGTACTAATTTCGCCATTAAAGTTTAAATTAAAACGATAGAATATTAATCTGTAAGTATCAAATGTTTTCGTTGATTTGCTGAACAGTTTGCTCTGAAAATGTTTAGCACAGACGAAAACGTTTTTGATCGTTTTTTCTAACATAATCTGATCCTAGCCGTATTTTATTATCTTTTTTGGTACGGAACGGATTTTAACTTTGCAAGATTTAAAAACAAAGCTGGATTTTGTGTTGCTGTTGTATGCATGTATTTCGCGATATCAGGTTCAATAAGAGGTAAACTTAGGAATAAATAAAGGAATGACTTAACAAATTAATCTGATAATTGTTAGGACGATTTTGAACGAAACCATAGCTCTTCTACTTTAATGTTTATAGGGTTCGGCGGGTTTACCTCAGAAAACCTAACAATTTTATTTTCTTATCAAATTTTCTTTGTTCTTTTGACTGGATGTCTGTTTTAAGCAATTTAGATCTAGCTTGTGCTTATGAAATTTTTTCTTATAAGTTAAATGAGGCAATTAATTTATTTGTTCCTAAAACACGTTTAAAAAATCTTAAGAAACCTCCGTGGTATAACAATTAATTTAAATAATCGTAAAAATAAATCATTTAAATTATTCCGTAGTTCTAATAATAATCACTCATTATATGAAAAATATTGCTGGCTGCAAAAGAGATTGGACCATCTCAATAACTTTTTATACAAACACTAGCTGACCCGGTGAACTTCGTATCATATAGTTCGTTACTTACAACTTTTAATTTGTGATTTCTGGTTGCACTATGTACGTTTAAGATGTTTCGTTATTTACTCAAATTTATTCATAACTAAAAAAAAAAATTGGAAAACAGTCGACTTGACGGGCCATCCCTGCAACTTTCCACTATTTTTGGACATTAAATGCATACAATTTTGTGAATTTTAGTACTTCTGACTTATCAAAGCTTTTAATTAAAAAAAAAAAACATTATTTTTTGAAATTTTAAATTAAAATAAGCTGACTCGGCAAACATTGTTTCGTCATTTATATTATTCCTAGGAAACTTTTTTTTAGTTCAATAAAAATAACTATCTACTATAAGTGTGTGAGGATGTACTTATAATCGAAAGCGTTATAAGTAATAAAAGTATGCTTTATTTAGGTTAATGAATTAATATTTATTAAAATAACGACTATATTTTGAATTATAATTTCTGATAGCTATCTAAACATCAAAAATAATTATTTACATTGTTACTATCAATTATGGAAGTTGAAAAAAAAAAATTAATCTCTCAGTGCAATAGAGAGTACAATATTCTTGGTTAGTCCGTCTTTAGCCAACACAAACAAACTGGATGGTTTCCCCACGCGAGAACATGCCACATATAGTTGTCCGTGGAAAAAGCATGGTGTTCCCAAATCTAAGCCACATACAAAGGACAAACTTTTTTCATAAACGCACAAAAAATTAAGATCGAATACCTAATTTTAATTAAAACACTTGTAGTAAGCTAACATAGTACCTACTGATTTAAGGCAAAATAAGGAGTCACCCTGGAAACTCGTATACAGCTTCATATTGGCGTACTAAAAGTTGTATGCAAAGGATAATGGCACTGACGGCTCCGAAGAACCACGGCCTAGTGACATACACCCAATCCTTTTGTGTGCGTTGTTAGTTCTACAAAGATTGAAGGGGAAGTACAATATTTCGTCGAAACGAACGACTAAGATGAGATGCACTTTTCATGACAATTATAGTTTTGGAAAATTTGTCACTTCCTCGCAAGAGGCCGGAGCAGGACCCCTGAAAAAACATTAGATGTACTCAGGGCTCGGACCCAGAACTACGAAAAGTTAGTTATTCAATGTCAAAAGTAACAATAACCGCGTGTTTCGCGATTATCTCGGTTTCTCTCAAATAAGTGATGCTGACATTTATTATCAAAATTGTAGAGCATACAATTTGCGACAAATTTCGTAAAAATATTTTTTTTCATGCCCTCAACTGTTTTGAGATAGAGGGCGGAAACCGTATCGCGCCACTCAGCTATACATACTGTAATGAAAGGTCGTGAGTTAGAAAAAAGTTGTTCCTTCGAAACATTGTCCAGGCTGCTAAAGGAGTTAACATACTATAAAAGTCCCGACGTCTAGAAGGTGAGCCGTGAAAAGGGAAGGGTCATAAGAGCCCTTTTTTATCTTTCGCTTATAGCTTATATTAAATTACAGCTTATAGAATTTACTACAACATTTTGTTATTTAATTTTTTTTTAAGTCTCAACCGCTTGCGAGCTATGCATCGCTTAAGAGAAAATGCTTACTCAGTGTTTATTTACATGAGATCAATTAATTAACTGAGAGTTAAAACTATTTTTTGTCAGATTAATAAATTGTAGATAAATAATTATTGTACTGGAAATTAATGATAAATTTACGATGATAGTAAAATTAACATCAGAGTTGCACAGAAAAATTAAAATAACACGTATAACAGTCACTGCTACGATAGATACACAAATTAAACCAAAAGAAATGGCTGAAAAATGTATAGTGAGTGAGAGAGTAGATGTTTGCTGAATGAGTGGTGACACCTGACGGGGATAACTGATCGATTGAAAATTGATCAGTTGTCGACCGGTGAGGGCGGGAGATCAAATTAAATTGGGTTGATCAGAGTAATATGATTTTTTTCATTCTAAGTCATGACAAAATAAAAAATAAATCCTTGCAAAATAAATTAAAGTTTTTAATTGACAAATAAAAAATATGGGTTGATCGTAGAGGGGTGAAATTTAAGGGTTGTATGTATTTTTGTATGCTGTATCATAAAAAAATTAAAAAAATTTTTTTTCCAAAAAAGGGGTGGACCACCCTTAAAATTTAGGGGGATGAAAAATAGATGTTGTCCGATTCTCCACCCTGGCCGATATGCAGGCTTCGGATGATGAAAATCGGTCGAGCCGTTTCGCAGGAGATAGATTACAAACACCGTGACAGGAGAATTTTATATATAAGATTTTATTTGTAATGTAGAATCAAACCTCAAAAACAAATCTAGACTTTTATGGAATTACATAAATAATAAAAAAAAGTCTCCTTGTGATGAAAGTAGACCTATTGAACGTAATTTCTCAAATTCATGCTTGAGCTGAACTCAGATAAAAAACAAGGATTTGATGGTTTCCCCCCTATAGATTTAAAAAATTCGGCACAAGCTTGAGACAGGTAAATTTCTGGATTGTTGGAAAAGTTCTTTTATATTTCCTATTCACAAAGCTGGGTCTAATAACGATGTAACTAATTACCGACCTATTTGCAAATAATCAGTTATTCCGATACTATTCGAAAAGTTGGTATATAAAAAACTTATACATTTAGTGAAAGATATTATATCTCCAATGCAACACGATTTTTGTTGTGGTAGATCTACCAATTCTAATCTGGTTATTTTTTCTAACTTTGTGCTAACTGCACTTGAGAAAGGATTTCAATGCGACGTGATTTATACAGATTTCGCTAAGGCATTCGATAGAGTCGATCACCATATCTTACTTGAGAAACTTCTGAAGTATGATTTTCACTCTAGTTTATTGAAATAGATCGAGTCCTATCTAAGTGATCGTACACAGTTTGTTCGTATTGACAACAGCGTATCTGATGCTATAAATGTTACATCAGGTGTTCCACAAGGAAGTAATCTAGGTCCTTTACTGTTTCTCTTACTTACTTAAACAATAAACTTTATTTGAATATATCGAAATGTCAGAGTTTATCTTTCAGCCGTCGTTCGGCACCTATATCTTTAGAATATTCTTTAGGTGGTGACCCGCTTGGTATAGTAGTGAAAAAAAGACCTAGTAATAATATTTGACACCAAGTTCAGTTTCAATAGTCACATCGACTATCTAGTAGCTAAATTAAGCTCTATGTTAGGGTTTATCGTAAGGAATTCGAAAGATTTTAAAGATCCTCTCACTCTGAAGTGTTTATATTTCTCATACGTAACATCGAATCTTTGGAGTGTAATTTGTTTTTATTTATATTAGTTTGTATATAGGTAGGTATGTAGGTAAGAATGGCTGTTTATTCTAAAACTAGAATAAACCCATTTAGCGCTAGGTGCGCCGTTTTAATGCCAACAACTCATGAGACCTATTACGTATATGGGTTTAGGTTGGGTAATCGTGTTTACTAGGGTGTGATATTGGGAGTAGGTCCCTTTAATGACATCCGGCCCAAGACGGAACGAGAGATCCTCGGATTCCTAGCTGAGAAAGACCGTGTCCAAGAATTCCCAGCCAGTTGGTAAGTCCGGCAGTTAGCTCCGCTATGTCTGGCTTCGCTTAGTGCCTATCTGGACATGGTACTGGATGGCTGAGGGCATGTCGGCCTCTCATCAATGGTGTCCGATTTTAGAGAACGATTTGGTTCACGAAGCCACCATAGTCTGCATGCACGGCTTTGATACTCGTTGCGACGGGAGTTCACACAGTTCTTTAATCTGTTTGTCAGTCTGATAAGGGTGTGAATGGGTATGTTATTCAAGGTTCGGGTATATATGTTACTTGGAAGTTAGTCCCTTGTTTCCAAGTTCCATAAGAAAACAAGAGATCTTTGGGTGCCTCACCAATGGCTAGTTCCCCCACCAGGCTTTATACCAAGGCTGTTAGCTCCGATTATGGCTGTCTTCGCTAAGAAACCCTTATAGGCAGGTTGCTGGATGGCTTAGGCTAGGGCCAGTTCGTCTGTAAGATCACCCAATTTGAAAGACAAACATGGTTCCCGCAGTAGTTGTAACCCGCCTACACGGCTAAAGATATGGCTTCTGTGGGGATCATGTTGTTCTCTTGATCCCTTTTGTTGTCCACTGGCAAAGGAGAGATATTTATAAAGTCTATTGCGTTTATAACCATTTACTTATATTAAGAAATCCAAGAAGATTTCTTATACTCACTATTGAGAGTTCGCTATAAGGTCAGCTACAAAGAACTGACCGAAGAATTGGCATCTTGGACTAGCCAAGGCAGGACAATGGCAGAGATAATGAGTGACTGTTTCCCTTAGTTTGTATCTAACTATGATCAAAATTGTATTTTTAAACTATTGTATTATGTATTTGTAAGTAGTCTTTAAGAGCTTTGTACTCGAATTGATGAATGAATAAATAAACTAAACTTAATTTTAAGCAAAGAACTGAAGCTGGTGCCGCTGCATTGTTTTTTTTCAGAAATTTAATGTCTGTCTGTCCTTCCTTAAGATTGTTTTGTCATAAGTACGGTTGTACAGTAATTCCAATTGAAACTGTTATTTTTCGATAGTGTTATAGCCCTGCCATTGAAGAATCGTGTACCTGGGTATAGTGAAAGTTCATTTTAAGTTTTTGAAGAATGATGTGATCGCAGTAAAAAGAATAATTAATTACAGTTTGGACACATCTAGAAGTCTTCAACCCGTTATTGGCGGGCTCTTCGGTTTACCTTTATGGGTGAAGGATCGTGTAGAAAGTGATATATGGGATCTTCGAAACACTGAAATCGAGTAAAACGGATCTATTATCAACACAAATCATATTTTGTATTTCACCATGACTAATGGGAAAACGACGCAAATTGTTACAAGCATCACTTGCAATAGTATGATAACAGTGAAAGCTTCTTTAAGCATACAGTCACGTGCACCGAATTTTTGTCCGGTTATAGGAGCTCTCCGTTTAAGATAGAGAAATAAAAAAGAGAACCCCGTAAAAAAAATTCATAACATACCAACATTTGTTTGTCCAGGGAATCCCCTCCTACTAAACTCACAATGTAACTTTGTACCTTCCGGTTGTAGGAGATTTTCAATGCATTTGCTCGTGTTATAAACAAAAATAGAAACTGTACTGAAAACTGATTTTTTGTGTTTCTTTTTATTTCTTATTTTTATAAAAAAATAACCTTTTGCGTCTGTTTACAGAAAACTATTTATGGGAGTGTCCGGTTATAAGAACGCATTTTGTATATGAAATCAGATAAAAAAGTTGGTTCCCGAAAATGTGTCCGCTTATCGGTGCCGTCCGCAAGTAGAGCTATCATTGTGTACGATTTGTAGCGACGTTTTTCAGTTAACGTGTCTTGAAGACGTTCAAATAATGAAAGAAAGACTTGCGAAAAATACGTTGCAACATAGCTTCTATCATTTGGACATAACAAAACCAGTACCGACAATCATGCTGTATTTGATTCTCGAAGGAATTTCGGCGTTAAGGTGACGAAGAATGACTCTTAACAAGCGCTGATTTTTTTGGGCTGAGAAGGCAATCTTTCTATCTTTTCGGTCTTGAATTATGGTGGCAGAGGCATGGACAAAATTAAAGGTTGATGAAAACACTTTAGGTTGTTCTAAGAAAAAAAATTCTCCGTATGATTTTTAGTTCTATCGGCATGTATGCGGAATAGAAATGGGAATACATCAACGATCTGTAAGGCAGTACAGCGACACGGATTTTCTCATAAAAATAAAATTCCAACGACTAATGTGGGTGGGTAATATAAGGCGAATGGACATCAATAGGTACTCAAACCCAGAAAAAACTTTGAATCCAACTCCGTGGGACGTCACAGTTTAGGAGGACAGTGTAACAAGTGGCACATTAAAGTGGAAGAGGACTTCATCAACCAACCAAAAATTGAGCCGGGTGGAACAAACTTGCTGGTTTGTGTCCCTATATGGTCTAACCCGGACTGTATAGCTCGCCTTAAAAGCAAATTTCCGCAATAGGCCAGCGTGTGTATAATATATTTTTGTTTGCCCTCATTTCATATATATCCATATTCCATGGTCACATAATAGATTTTCGCAAATGAAATTTAGGGACCCCCGTAGAACAAGTGGCTATCTACCAACACAATATACATATACATATCTTGAGAAATTGCGATGTTTTTGATTCTGAAACTTATGCTTCTATGCAACCAAAATTAATCCGCTCGCTCAGGTATACGTGTTATATTCAGCAAACGGCCTTCCTCATACTTGCAGAAGGATCTTCATGTTGTGTGAGCTTGTTCGTTGAGATAACGTGACATACCTTCATTGATTAGGCATTTAAAATAAAATCATACAGTCCCTTGGCTTCGAAAAAGCCAAAGCGCTACCTTGTGACTTTCCTTTCGAGGCATTAGATTAGATTATGTATATATGTATTTTTATAAGCGATACTTTTTTAAAGGTAGATATCATACCAACAGCACAATCAGATATTGAAATATTCCTTAAACACCCATATTTCTATGAACACTTGCTAAAATATTTTTAAAATTTCAGAAAATCCGTTTGAATATGACAACATAATCACTGGATTTATTTTCAACACACCAACGGCTTCAAATTACAATCCCCTGATGAGAATGGGAAGTCTACCTAATCTCCACGAGTTGGAGCGTATCGAACGAAAGCGATCAAGGGAAAGAGAAATAGCTCTTATCGAACAAAGGGCAAGAGATCAAATAGAATTAAATCGAGACAGAGATCGAGACCGAGAACATTTTCCACTTCCGCAGGTATACATATATACATAAAGTTCATTCTTAAGTTTAAAACAATAAAAAATATTAACCTAATTCTAGAACTCCCCTTTTAATCAATATTTCGTGAATACCAAGCATCATCATCGGCATTCACTTACAGCAAGAAATGTTCTTCGAACTCAAAGCTCAGGTGGAACACACACTATCTGGGACGACCCTATGATTGAGGTAATTTGGAATTAAGTTGCTGTTTCATTTTTTAATTTATGATGGTTTTATTTTTAGCGCCTTGCAGCTTACTCACCAGTGTCAAACCGTTCACATAGAATAAACCCCATCACTCCGTATCAAGTGCAAGCTGCTCTAGCAGCCAGTAGGCGTCGTGAATCAATCAACAGTTCCATAGGAGCAACCTCAATTCGAAGACTTTTAACTCTAAACAGTCGTAGCTGCCGTCACAAGATTCCAACACATATCCAGTCTAAGGTTTGGAAGGAATTTACCTTTTTAACTTTAGGACATGGTTTGATTTGTGCCGTCTTGTTGCCTCTTATAAGTCTTCAAAGCTCGAACTCGGTATGGCATCACAGGGAGCAATGGGTTCACATAGGTCCCAATATAGGATCGATGTTGCTGAGCATTTCTTTTCTAATTTCAACAGGAATGTCCTTTTTTACTGCAAGACTTATAAGAAAAAACGGATACATCGTTTTAATAGCTTCTGGATATATAGGAATGTGTTTATTCCTGTTATGTCACCTGTGTGCATCAATTTTTACATTACTTCCTGCTTACGTGATTCTGGGAATAACCTTGGGCCCAGCGTGGATAAGCAAAATAGCCTTGGTGGTCCATTTTGCAAGTAAACTAAGTTGTTCTCAACATGATTGTGCCTTTTCTGCTACTGTGGATACCATGGATGATCATAGGATCTTTTGCAATCGAGAACAGAAAGTCAGGCGGCTTGCTAGATGGTTTCAAGCTTCTCAAGATATTGGAATAATAATTGGAGCTATTTTAGCGTCTTTAGTACTGGTTTGCAGCTCAACAAATTGGGATTGTTTCAATTTTAGTTTTACCTCCAGTCCGGGTTTAATCGTAACAACGCCAACGCAAAGATCAGTAACACAATTGAATACTACAAAAGCAGTACCGATTCCAGTGGCTCTAACGAACAGTAATTTTTTCTTTTTGTTCGATGAAATGTACAATCATAATGAGCATGGAGAAAGGATATGTGGAGCTGATATGTGTCCTGTGTGGAACTCGATCGATGATGAGGTCAACGAAACAAAGACTAATTCGCATTTTGTGAGTGAAAAGCGTGATGGAGGCGTTACGCTTATTCTGATTTACTTGACGTTCGCAATTGGATCTTTACTGTTGACTTGTATGGCTAGTAAGTTAGAATGTACAACTCGTCGAACACGAGTTAAAGGAGTCACAGATACCTTGTTGTTTGCTGGGCCGATGGCGTATTTTATAGGCACTGAACAAGCATACATGCTGGGCGACTTTACAAGGGTAAGTTTTGCTTTGGTTAATATTCATGGATATATTCACATTTTAGAACTATTCTAATTACGTGTGATTAGAATAGCATTTTGTTGATGGCAATGATTTTTCGCTTAATCAGTAGGTAGTAAAGAAATCTACTTTTGTAATGTAATTTGGTAACAATAATAGTTGTAGATAATCATGGAGGTAATTGTTTTCTTTTTTGCCAAAATTTGTAAAAATATAATTACATAAGAAATATTATCTCCTACGACAAGGGAGACATTTTCAGGCCAAATTTAATTTTTTAACTGAATAAGTTAGTTCTTCTTCTTCTTCCCTTCGGGGGCTTTTATGATCTTGAAGGAGATCACATTTTTCTCACTTCACTACCGATCTGCTTGAGGGATCGTTGGGTTCCTCAGGAAACGTCAGCAAGCCTCCCGGTTTTGAATTGTACCATTCCTGGGGCCAACTGATTGCTGGTATCGTTGCAATTGTTTTTTCCAGTTCTTGGAAAAAAAAATAAATGTTTTGGGTGATTTTGTATATATACTTTTTGGGCGATTTTTGACTATGAAAAATCACCCGAATAGTATAAAATTTGTGTGACTCCTGCAGTGCATCTAACCTTTGTTTTGACTTAGATTTCTGGAACCCTTCGTTGTCTAAGAGCAACCCATATCAGTTCTCTTGTTTGTTTCGAATGTTTTTTTAAACACAGCATGCAAATCCCTAGAGGAATAACGGCGTTTTTTAATTCTGATTCTTACACTCTAAATCGTGTCTGCGGTTGATTTACCCAAAAAAAACCGAACTGGTCTGGCCATCAGATAGCCGTATTATTTTTTGCAAAGAGCAAAACAATACCCGTTATTCACGATCTTTATAATGAGTGACATCAGCTTGATTGAATGGCAATTATCGTTGTTTCGCGTATCACCTTTCACCTTCTAAATTAGTAAAAGATAACCGCTTATAAGTTTTGGGAATAAAAACCGTGAGCCATCTTAGCCTGATGTCTCTCTTTTTTTCAAAACTCACAGGATTTCCCGTCTGGACCAATCGCTTTTTTCTTTTTGGAGTTTTTTACCGATCGCTGCTCTGATTTCATCGACTGTGTTTATAGTCTGGGAAACTGTTCATTTAAAAACTCTCGCCACCTGTGAATAATTGTATTGTCATCTACAAGAAGTTAGTCTTCAGCATTTTTTATGAACTTTAGTGAGCAAATCTTCTAAATATTTTTTCTTCTTTGAGCGGAAATTCTAAAGATAGTTGGGCATTTGTTAATTTTGGCAAGCCGCTGCCGAGATTTTTTCCAAATCCAGATAAATGCTCTCCGTACTCTTTGCTTTTGGTTGTGCATACTTTTTCTTTGCTTCTTTCTTGCAACGTCTATAGACTACTTCAATGCGTGCTTTTGCATCTATCTATACTATATGTTGCAATTGTAAAAGGCTTTAACACTCATGTTTCTTTGTCCCGTTTAAGGTAGTGTCCTTATACAGTTCCTAGCAGTCATTTTGCTTTTTGGCGGCAAGTTCGTTGCAGAGAAATCTAGTTCGGTTGATGGTTTTCCACAGAACATTTTTCATATTACAGATGATTCCTTCGCCTTTTGCTTTATCCAGATTGTTCTTCCTGATTCTCCCAGAAGTCTCTGTTTGTTTGCTTCTCTTTTTCGTCTCTATAAAATATTCTGTCACCTGGTCAATCGCTTCTCTCAATTTGCAATCCTTTACATGTGGATTCATGATTACCCGATTGTAGTCAATCTGACATTTATTCCCGCCACTGATATATGTAGGTGATCTCAGCTGTGTTTGATGAACATAGTGTTTTACAAGATAAGACTATTTAACCTGCATATGCTAAGGATGTATCCACCAGGAGAATTCCTGATGCCGTATTTCAGGCCACCATGGCAGTCCCCATATAGTCATCGTTAGACTTCCCGACATTTCTTATCGAATCCCCGCCCAAAAACTAAAGTTCTTCCTTTGAAATTTATGTACTTAAGAAGTTTTTGGAAATCTAGTCAACACTTTTCTTTTTCCGTGACTTTGTCCGTTAAACGTTCCAACTACATATTTACTAATTTGTTGCATTACTCCGTCCGTCAAGATCACATCCGGTAATTTCTGCTTGGTCCAGGATCAGTACCTTGCATATCAGTGGTATTGTCTGGCGGTTTTGTGCCTCTTGTTTTAGCTAGTACTTCCATAATGCTCGAAATTTTTTGAAACTTTCCGCAAAGTGTGTTACGTTGTTAACTAACATCACTGAGGATTAATTTTTAGTTTTATTGCGCTGTATTTGGCTTATACAAAAACATTCAGTTCTAAAACAAATTCAATTTCGTTTCAGGCTTTTGTATCTTGTTCACTTGGAATAAGCATGGTTGCTGGAGCGCTCATTGGAATGGGTTTAATGCAATGCATCGTTTCTTGCACACTGAGTCTTCTGCTTCGGTACACAAAACGCATTGTTATCATACGTAAGTTTTTAATGTAAATATATATTTTTTCTTTTTTCAAACTAATTTTTCAATTTTATTTTACAGTCGCTGGTTTCTTTTTCCACGCATGTTTACTTTTGGTCCTCTCTCGATGGAAACCTTCCAGTGATGACAGCGCTCTTTTCTATGTTATAGCTGCAAGTTGGGGTGCTTGCAATGGCATGTGGGAAACACTTTTATTAGCTCTGGTGACTCTTAATCACACCAACCACGTTATAGAAGTTATGGGTCCCCTACAAGGTTTGCGATTTTTCGGATTAGGAGTAACATTTGCAGCTCATGGATTTTTATGCGAAAACCCAAAGATCCTTATACTTGTCATCATATTAGTAGTAAGCGTTCCTCCTTACGCCATGCTTGAAATTCGATTAGAAGCCCAACGAAAGGCTCACATAATGTCATTATGACGAAGCATGTTTAGTTAGTATACATTGAAAAGAAACACCACCAGAACTAATACCATGTAATTAAACGGATGTAAATACTGCCATTAGAAGCCAAGCTTACATATAAGTGGACTTTTCACTGTCAATTGATTGCCGTCTATCATCGTTTACGTTTAATTTAACACTTCCCTTGCAATCTTCAAATGCTTGACTTAAAACTTCGATGAATCAATAAGCTGGACAAAACCTTCAAATAATATTTTTAAAATCTGTAATTTAATTGACTCGTATAAATAGCGTTGATTGAATCAAAATTAAAATTTTAATTAAAACAGATTTTTACTTGTTTAAAGAGTTTTCGAACAGTAATGGGTTCATGCTGACAGACTGTGGCGGCCATGCTGGATTGCTACTCAATTGCATCAGTCAGTGACTGAATAATAAATAAACAATAGACAGATGATGACATCATAACAACATGGCCGCCACAGACTACCAACATTTATTGCTATTTATTGAAAAATTCTTTATTAAACGCTTACAGCTCTATTTCCGCCAACACATGTGTATAAGTGATTGTATCAATCTTTTGACAGAATTTAGGACTCCTTGACTATAATAAAGTTACAACCATTTTGTTGCGAAATCATTGTTATGTGTACACTATATCGACTAAATTCGTTTGGTTTTCTGAACGTTTGAGTAATTTTGTGTACAGTTTATGTTAAACAATTCGCATTGACTATTTCTTATACAAATAACTAACCCTAATAGGTATTCCAAAACTAATGAACGATAAAAAATGTATGTTGTATTTTGCAGTGTCATTGTCTTATCTAGTTTGACATATTATATTTGACAGCTCCCATCAACCATTTTCGTAATATTTACAAAACACAAATTTTGCCACACGAATTCTATAATTTTGATATTTCGATTAAAAACAATATTTTTTTTTGTGGTTCTCTAATACCTCGATTACATGGAGAATTGAATCGTGTAGAAATGGTATCGGAATGAAATCTCTTTATTAATTTAAATTAATGTTGTTTATTATGGAATCTATTGATCCGGTTCCGTCATATGCCTGGATCTCAATAACAATACTGTCATGTAAATGGGGTATATTGGCTTGGAAATATGTCAAGATAAAGACCTAAATAGACCTTGATGCTATGTGTACATAGAGTTTACTCTAAGATTAGTTAAGTTTAGATTAAAGTTTTTGTTTTGGAATAAGTTACTAAAGAAAAATCCCTCCGGACAAATATCGTTACTTTTTCGGGATGCATTCGCACTTGATGGGTTCATAAAGATTGTTCTCGTCCCGAAAGTTAAAATTTCGATCTAAATTTGACAGATGAAGCTATGCACTTAGGGATATGGAAACGTCCATTGTTGTCGGCAACGGTGTGGGATATTCCCCAAGGTCGTTTTTTCGACAACTCTATATAGACTTCCGAAAAAAACAACACTGCTACTGTGAAAAATCAATCGACCCTTATATTAGGAAAACCTTTATCCTTTACATGGAACAGATAAATTAAGCGGACTCTACTCTTAGGCTCTTAAGAAAGAGCTCCAAACTAAATATTCGATAACATAAATTAAAAAAAAAAATAATTATTTTCATAAAGATTTTGTAAAAAAATGTATAACTAAGTACTCGTATCTTTAAAATAAAACCTGATGTGTCAATTTGTATTATGAATAAATTCATGTTTTAAGTTCTACTAAATTTAAGTTTAACAGTTTCGTGTGGCAAAATGAAAAATGATATATTTTATAGACCATTGTTATGTATGTATGTATGATCGTTTTAAGTTTGGCTTAAAATAAAGTATATATTATGAATGTATTCAAAAGTTTACCAAGTTTTTTCATTTCTCCAAAAATAGTAAGAAACAAAAATTGAACAGCTTATCATAAGACGTCGGCTTCTCCACTTTTACATCCAAAGAACAGGACCTATAAATTTGAAAACAAATATGAAAAGCTGGGGGTGCTGCCGGCATTGATTCCAAATTCGTTAAACAAAATTATAGGAAGAAGAGAGTAGGAGACTTAACGCTGACTTGGGGCACACCAGCAGTTGTTATATTAGACACGAAGCCATACTTAAATAACTTTTTATATTATATTAGGCATGAAATACTTGTATTAAACAGGGTTTTAAAAGAAGGCAATCTTTTGTGAATGCACTTCTTAAAAATCATTTGTTGAATTTAATTAATTATTTTTTTCATTTTTTAGCATTTATTGTATTTTTTAAGTAACATTAATTAATCACATAATATTATGTTACATGAAAAGAATGCAAAAAAATGCAAAATAATGCAAATAATGCATACACATGCAAAGAATGCATACAAATGCAAAGAATGTATAAATTCTCAAATGATTGTATTCAAATAATAATTGTATTCGATTATAACGAAAGAATGTACCGGAAACGGAACATCATCATATTGTCAGATAGCCAACCCGTACTTAACAAACCAGTTAGCCTAGCCAACACCTAAACTCCTGCGCAATCACGTGAAAATTGTTTTGGGAAAGTGTTAAAGAATTAAACGAATTAAAAAAAAACAATACTGTCATCCTCTCCTTGGTGCCAGAATACGTTGAAGTTCGGAGAAATGAGGAGGAAAGGCCGGATCATCTACTAAGTAAGTGCGACGCAATAATGCAGAAATACATAACCAGGTGGGAGTGGGCTACCAGTCGCTCGTCCAGCTTTAGTAAAGTGTACCCAACCCCTACATTAATCCAATCATTCAACTAATTTCTCTTAAATGAATAGGGAAAAAATAATTGTGATCCCAAATGAATGTTTATTGCAAATTTTGAATTCGAAAACGAAAAGGGAAATCAATAATTGCAATCTTTTTACTGAAAGCACAAAATAATGCGTTATTTTACAAAGCTGGTATTGAGCGCTTTTAAAGTTAATTTCTAACTCAAATAAGAGATTTATAAATAACGAATGCATGCATTTTCGGTAAAAGATATTACTTGTGTTCGGTGAACTATGAAGTCGCCCTGAAAGTCGACCCGAAGCGTATTTTGAAAAACCACGGAAGAAGTACGGCCCAATGATGCCGCCGGCCCATAAACCACCGTATTTTTTTCGGGATTCAATGATGACTCATGGAGTACATGTGTATTGCTGCCTGACCAATACCGCATATTTTGTTTATTGACGAAGCCATTCAGCCTGAAATAAGCCTCATCATAAATTGGACGTAGCGCTCTTAACGTCGAGGCCACTGACTCCGAATTTCGGTAGTAAATTTTAATAATTTCGACTCGTTGTTGGCTCATATATCTTTCCATCATGAAATGGCAAACCTTACTGAAAAGAAATTTCAAAAGAGCGGCAAGAAATATGGCGTCGTTTGCTGCCCTGTCGCTCTACTTTTGTAGCGTCCCTGTTGAAAAACCCGATACAAATGTATGTAGATGATTTTTTTCGTTTCGGTTTGAGTTATTTTCGTTACAGGGAATTAGGACAATAATAATTACTCGAAATGTTCATTTAGCGACATCTACTTTGGTGAGTTTGAAACCATCTTGATTCATATATGTGTAAAAACTCAATGATGCAACTCACTCCCTGTATTTGTCATATTTTAATATTGTTAGCAGTATTAATCAGGCTTAGCAGAAAACTAAAAATCGAAAAAGTAAAAATCGGGGCAGCCGTTCAAAAGTCAATCGGTATTAAAACAAATGGTTCTATTCTATGGTAGGTATCGTTAATAACAATCATAGAATAATCGGTATTTTATTTCTGCTTTTATGCAGACCTTTCATAATATTAAATTACTCAAAAATCGGTGCAGCCGTTTAAGAGATAGTTGGAATTGTGAGATGTGACTAACGAACATTGGACGGGATCTGGCAAATCAGTGTTTAGTTGCTTACTGTTGCCCGAAGGATTAAACGCATCCGTTGATTTGGTAACTCCATAATCAGATTTAATATCCACTAAATAAAGTACGTCAACGACACTGCGCACCGCAACGATAGAGTTCTACTGGTACAGCATGAGAGTAATAAGGCGGAATGACGGTTTTTTTTTACAAAAGCTGAAAGCTTTCGCAAACTTGTCACTATGAACTACCACATTTGACATAACTTAAACAGTGGCAAACAAAAAGCAAATAAAGACACCCTGTTTTGAAGCTGAAATTGAGAATTGTATGTTTTCTACTGCGACTGACTGCTAGAAATGGTTTTCGAACTTCATTTTTATTTCTGGCAGTTTTCTTCATCCTTTCGGTTCTCTTGTTGTGTGCAGTAAGGCATAGCAACTTTTCCGAATACGTTCGTGTAAATTGTTTTGTGAGTAATAAAGCTTTTTATTAAGTGGTCTACTTAAAAATGCAAATAAAAATAGGTTATTTATTAGATTAGATTTCTGGTGTGCCAATTAATAAAGAAAAAATCTTCAATTACTTACAAGCAAAATACTTTGCAAAGTGTCCTCTTTAAATGGTGTCAATCGGTTGTTTTTTTTTATGTATCCACATATATTTCAAGAAGAAAAATGAAAGTCACCACTTTTAAAAAGTCTACTCTCTACAGTAATTTTTACTTTGATTTTTATGATCTAAAATAATGAAAATTTAAGTGAAGTTATCAGGGATATCTTTTTTTAATTATGTATTTTATAAATATATGCAAATAATTAATTAAGTGTTACCTTCGACAGCTCTTGTTTTTGCTTTGAAACTATACTGTGTCAAATTTAATCCTTTCGACTTCAAGGTTGTGTGTGGCTCCTTCAGTTACCTCCCCACGCCCGCAAGCTACACTTCCTTTCTTCTGAATGACTGTTTCTTATGTTGTACCAGTTCAACGAATTTTTTTGTATAGTAGGTTAAAAAGTAGTACAAAATCATATGACTGCTTAGTGCTTAGTATGAAGTTTATTTATTGTTTGACCCATTTGTTTATATGGATATTGTTATTGGAGAAGTTTTTTTTTTAGAAAATGGACTCTGTTGAAAGTGGATGTAATGAAAGTATTGGAATGGAGAGCACAGAAAAACAGGAAAAGTCCAGTGAACAGCGAACTTCTTCAAAAAAACAACTGTACGACATAAGTGCAAAAATCCCGGCACCCATTAGGACAAACATTACAATAGTTGGTGGAGCTGTTGAATCACTGAAGAGCGCTACTTTAACTACTCCATCTACCCCAAGAATCGAGCTAAGTCGAGCATCAAGCTCTTCTCATCATGAGGATAGTCGTGATAGCAGTCCGGATAATGTGTTTGAACAGGTGATGTTGTATTTTGTTTATTGTAGATATTATTTCCGTGAATAGAAGTTATAGTTATATATAATTATAATGCATGACAAAATGTATATACACATAAATAAATCAGTGAGGGCCTTCAATGTGTTGACTAAAAATAAGTCAACTAAGCTCTGACTATCTAGATTCCTTCAAATGTTATTTGAATATTGGCCAAGAGTTTTTAACAAAAAATAAGTCAAGCTGCAAATTGACATAAGCTTCCTTTTGCGTTCGACTACAGGTTATCAACTCTTATTCCTCCGTCTCCTAGCGTAGAAAGAAAAAAATTACACGCGCTTTTCTATACGTGATTACGTGTGAACAACTAAATGCAAAATTCGAAAAATGTATTGTCTAGCCAAATTTGA
Organism: Baccha elongata; assembly: GCA_951217065.1. Taxonomy (NCBI): domain Eukaryota; kingdom Metazoa; phylum Arthropoda; class Insecta; order Diptera; family Syrphidae; genus Baccha; species Baccha elongata. The sequence goes on from OX578274.1 coordinate 60,089,653, forward strand.
CAGTAGGTAGTATTTGAAATGCACGGGCATGCATACAGAGTTAAAACTTTGCAGTTTTTAAAGTTTGTGTAGGCAAAAGTGGGTGAAGCCTCCTGAGATGATGTTTTATTTATTTATTATTCTATGCTTATAAAGAATAAAAACAATAAAAAGAATAAAAATATCCAAATTATATTTTATTATTCTATGCTTTCAATTTCGAACATAATGGTTGGGCATTAATTATTTTAGCCTGACACTGCGCGTCAGAAAATTATAAAAAAAATTAAAGTAGATAAAGCATATTGGATGTAACTTGTTTTGCGTTCGATACGTTTTTGACTCCGTTGCAAGATTTTCTTTCTCTAAGGCAATTTTGAAAGGTTTATCGCAAATCAGTCAAAAAATTGCATTGGCACAGAGACCAAAAATTGCTTAAAAAGTGAAGGGTAGCAGCCATTTTTAATGTCACCTTAATCACAAACTTAAAGTAAAAGCAACAACAGCGTTTTTCATTGATAAACAAACAAATAAACTTTTTCCATTTTTGTTTCTTCATTGGATTAAAAAAATCAGAATTCACTAGCCGCGTTTTTTTGCAAGTCTAGAGTGTTTGTCGAAAAAAAAGACTTATATAACATACATGTAAATGTGCTGTTAACAATTATTTATCGCGACTTAGATAAATCCTGATAATTATCTGGTGCTAGCTAAGTCCATATTGACTTATATGGTTGTTGAAATTACAAGTTCTTACTGATGTCGTTTTTTCACACAAATATATATGGACTTGTCTTTTTGTACTTGCAAAAAAATACGACTACTGACACTTATATAAATTTGTTGCATTGCAGGACGCGTTCGGGTATCCTAAAACTAACATGGATAGTTTGTTGTTTTATGTTGTAAGAATTTAAAAAGATATAAATTTCACAAATCTTACAATTGTTTTCAAGTAAACAAAAACAATAGTTCGAAGTTTGAATAAAATGACTTGCATTGAATATTTGAACGTCAACGTAAAGGTAAAGTTAAACATAAACTATAAGTGGTGAAAAATAGCAGATTCAATAGAAAGAATTAATTGGAATAAAAATCGGTCCCAAAGTCGTTAATTTTGAGGTAGGCTTGGTCTAACTATAGAATTTCGGAATTTTATAATTATGAAAGGGCGGGTTTTGAAATGCCGATGGTGAGGTTTCCGGCAATGAAGAGGTGGCACCAAAAAAAACTAGATAATGTCCTATGGCGTTTAAATAAAGAGATTTACCCAAGGTTTCATTTAAAGTTTTTGGTTAAGTAACTGTTTAATGATACCTATACCTTTAAACCTGATCTCACATTAATGTTTGGATATACATATAATTAAACTTTCAGCAAGTTTTAATTAACTTTTAATTTTAAAAACTCATAGTTTCCTACGAGAGCAAGTTTTTGCAACCAAAAGTATTTAAATTCTTTATCATTTTAACTGTGAACTAAAGATCTATTGTGTTCCTATCTAGGTCGAAATGTATGTAGATACTCGTTCTATACACCTTTTCATCCAATCTGATTTATTTAGAAATGATTGTATTTGTAGTATTATTAAAGGGGGTGGTTCGTCCCTTTATATCTGGTAACCTTCCAGATGTTTTTGTCTTTTTTGCATTAGTTTGCCACAAATTGTCTGGTAAATGGTTCGGTGTTCTCACCTGTTGACCACAGAACCTCCCACAAAACAGATATAATATTGAATATTGTCCTAGAAAGCATTTGCCATTTTCATTCTAACTGAAGGCCACCTGAAACTTACGTGCGAGTAACGAATCTGTTCCAAATGTATTAGTGGTGTTTTAGCATAAGAAACCGTTTAACCATAGTCTCTGAGGCAAGGAAAGTCAAGTCCAAAATGGGTGGATAGACCAAGAATGTTTAGGAATGTTTTAGGCTGAATGAATCAGTACAGAAGATTTGGTTCTGGATCCAGCACCAGTTTTTTTTAGCAGTTCTCAATCAAATACCAATCTTTATATGTCATGGATATATACATACACCATGATAGTGCAAACGGTGATGATGCTTTATGCTTTATGATACATTATGGTATATATCCATCTAAGGATGTTTAATTTGCATCCCCATGATTTACCCGCAAGTGCCTTAATTTAACATGTGTATTGTATAATGCATGGATACATATTTTACCTTCTTCTTTATTTCAATTACTTCTCCTATTGATCTTATGGGTATCATTACGTGTTTAAAAAGTAAATGGTATGATTGTGGTTTTGACTGGGTTATTAATGTTATACAGATAAACACGATTTCTCTGTCATTGTAGAAGTGTACACCCGAACGAACACTTGCAACGAATTATACTTAAAACAGTGGCCTAGGTGGAAAAATCTATGGTAGAAAAACTAACTTTAGAGCTTTGTTTAGGAGGTAAACATACTAAAAATAATCGGTCACAAGGTGGCCTCAAATGGGCTTTTTGAATCTTCAATAGTTTCTGAGATATGGGCTTTTAGTAAATCGTTAATATGAGAACAAATGATGGCAAGACATTGCAAAATTACATTCGTTTGGGTGGAAATTTAGTTATGGAAAAAACTTTGGCAGAAATTTTTCCAGATTTTATTTTCAAGATTATACGTAGGATATTCTAGCTACTTCTCTGAACTAAGCCTCTACGGCAAAGGTTAAATTATCCCACCATCAGGAAAATTGGTTGTTGTGATCATTTTTTTCTTAGTTCTTAGGCATGCTCTGTTTTGCGTTTGTAACGGAACGTTGTAATATAGTGCCCCATTGAAAGGGATTCGCAGCTTCTCTCCTTAGAACATGATAATACTAACTTTGTCGTGCTGCATTTTACTTACGATGGAATTTTTTTCGTGAAGGCTTCTACGGATCTTCTTATTTCTTATTCGTTCAAACTTTGAAACTCTTCGTTCGTCCTATACGCTTACGCCATACATAGCACCTTAAGGAAGCATTCAGCCAGCCATATTCTTAAATTTACATCTGACAAATTGGCTGTCATTTATGCAGTTTGTTTTGTCAAATAAACGTGGGGAATTATAATAAAATTGTTTTACGAAAGTGGTTCTCGTGTTCGAGGAAAATGACCCAATTTCGGTCGAATTTTCATCTATGAGTCACATATCTGGTCTGAATGAATGGGTTCTTCATCAAGATAATTTGTTTAAAGAAGATCATAATCCAAACGAGATCCACCAATTTACAATGCATCCAGATAAATGTCAATGTAACTGTTTGGAGTGGTCACTGTTAGGTGCGCTCCCTGTTTGGTCTGGCGGTTCTGGGCTGAGTTATCATTGGTCAATACTTCTTTGAGAACGATGTTTGGCCAAGTCATCATCACCATCAACGCCGAGTGCTTTACCGATTTCACTTTGCCCAAATTTCATAATATGGACACCAAAGACATGTGGTTTCCGTTTCCGCCGGATTGACTTCAGTGGCACACAGCACATGCCAAAATAAACATTTTGAACGAGGCATTTCTGAACATGTTTATCTCATGCGAAGGCTGTGTGAATTGTTAGACTTCTTGTGGGTGTTTTTTTTAAGTCACAAGCCATTGTTGCAGATTTCTTTTTTGCCGTCGGGGTCAGTGCTGGAATGCTTGACGGGCCTACTGCTTGTCGGATGACGTAGGTACTTGACCCCTATCGGAACCGCGTTGCTGATTTATGCCTCAAAGTTGGACGTTTTGGATGCGCCCCCACCAACGAAGCAGCGGTTGACATAAGAATTATATTATCTAGAATTTATATAAGATAGCAAGAATTTGACAGCATTTAAGTAAACTTAACGTATATATTTTGTTTGTCACGACGTTTCGTCCATGTATATGGACATCATCAGGTGAACAATGGTTTCTATATTAGCATTGATATATATGTTAACAAATATTTACAAATTATTCACAGTACAGATATTACTTACAATAATTATTGTTACATTTATATTAAATAATTTATTTATTTTTGGGTCTACACTGTATAAAGTTTAACTGACAAGTAACATGTCCGACAAATATAACACGAAAAATTATATAAACATAACGCACAGAGATCATATTGCAGAGCTTTTTCTTTTCCTCTTCTCCACCAAGTGCTTGTAGTGTGGGCTGACGTCTTCCATATCGGTTCTCCTGTTCATTGTGTTATCAGCATTGATGATATGCAGCGTCTCGATGATCTTCCTTTTGTTTTGGTGTTCTTCTCGCTGCATTATTTTGACGTTATCATGGTCGGGGGAGTGCCGGAAAGTTATGCAATGTGATGCCAGTGCTGTCTTCTGGAGTGCGTTGCTCTTTATATCAGATTTGTGGCCTGCGAGTCTACTTTTAAGTTTTTGTTTAGTTGTTCCTATGTAGATTTGGTTACAATCTTCGTCTATTAATATTATTATTTATCTATTAATACAATTAATTGCCATTACAATTAATTTTGTAAATCAAATTTGAATGTTCCATTTTGTCTATTTTTGTTTTTAGGTTGGTGTAGAGTTGTGAAGTTGTATTTGTCGATTTCATAGGTAATTTATATTTTTCTGTATCTAGAAGTTTTGCATTTTTGAACCGGTCTGCTATTTCTTTGATATATGTAAAGGATTTGTAGATTTTGTTTTCTTACAAAAGAACGCTTTTCCGCAACAAATAATAAAAACACTAAAACCACAGTATGAACATCGAACTATCCACCCACCAGAGGAAAAAGAAAACAAAATCTACAAATCCTTTACATATATACAGAAAAATATAAATTAGCTATGAAATCGACAAATACAACTTCACAACTCTACACCAACCTTAAAACAAAAATAGACAAAATGGAACATTCAAATTTGATTTACAAAATTAATTGTAATGGCAACTCAGACGAAGATTGTAACCAAATCTACATATGTCTACATAGGAACAACTAAACAAAAACTTAAAAGTAGACTCGCAGGCCACAAATCTGATATAAAGAGCAACGCACTCCAGAAGACAGCACTGGCATCACATTGCATAACTTTCCGGCACTCCCCCGACCATGATAACGTCAAAATAATGCAGCGAGAAGAACACCAAAACAAAAGGATGATCATCGAGACGCTGCATATCATCAATGCTGATAACACAATGAACAGGAGAACCGATATGGAAGACGTCAGCCCACACTACAAGCACTTGGTGGAGAAGAGGAAAAGAAAACGCTCTGCAATATGATCTCTGTGCGTTATGTTTATATAATTTTTCGTGTTATATTTGTCGGACATGTTACTTGTCAGTTAAACTTTATACAGTGTAGACCCAAAAATAAATAAATTATTTAATATAAATGTAACAATAATTATTGTAAGTAATATCTGTACTGTGAATAATTTGTAAATATTTGTTAACATATATATCAATGCTAATATAGAAACCATTGTTCACCTGATGATGTCCATATACATGGACGAAACGTCGTGACAAACAAAATATTTGTTTCATTTGACCTAAAGCCCATTCAACAATAGCTTACATATAGTAACAAAAAAAAAAGGTCACCAACATCTTAAGACTTAACGTATATAGTCTGTCCACTAAAAATTGGCAGTACAGTGAAGATAGGGATGTTTGTCTCTCATTCGCACTTCTTTGCTTTCCATAAGGTTATCTTCTTTCAAAAGCTCTAACAGGGTTGCCGTAGTAAGCATTTTGAATTGGAAAAAACTGAAAAAATATGATGTAGGGCTTCTTTTTTAATTAAAATTATTTTCTTAATTTTTATTTATAAAAATGAAATGAAATTTATCTTTTTCCACACCACCAAGAGGTAAGATAGTAGGCGCGTTTTTAAAGGGTATCACCAGTAGGCCTAATCCCTTTTAAATAAAAAACAAACAAAAAATATAGAATTTATTCATAAAGATTAATATAACAAGCAAAATAAATAAACAAGCATAACAAAAATAAATATAAATTCATCTATTAAATAAAAATATGTACATTTATATAAATCACTCGAGAAGTTACTGCTGCTGTTGCTGCTCTCTTCATCTAGATTTATTATAAGGCTTTCTACAGCGTTTTCCGAAAAAACGTCCATTTCCCACATTTTCGGCTCAATTACCTGCTCGACGTGTTGGACACACCGGTGCCATTTCTCAGCGTCAACGTACCTTATCGCAGTTTTAAAAAGCTCTTTGATTTCAGCCATCTTAAAGGACTCGTTCTGGCTTGCCACGAATCCTTTCACTTGAGGCCAGACCAATTATATTGGATTTAGCTCACAGTGATATGGAGGCAAGCGAAGCACTTTGTGTCCTGCAGCTTGGGCAATATCATTATTTGAAAAAAACTGATTCACGATTTGTCTGATGGCGCACTTATCAAAATCATCTATTTTCCTTCTGGGGCCAGATTGGTTTTTCTTTTTTGGTGGTGAGTTGTGGCCTTTGGTATCATTTTCGCTTAGAAGTCTGTAGACTGTTCGCATAGACACGGAAAAAATGCCTGCTACTTGCTTCATAGTTTCCGTTTTATTTTGCAAGGTTCTTGTAAATCTTTTTTGTCGCTTCTAAAATTTCTTTTTTTTTCGGCGCTTAGGTCTTTCGATGTTTTTGAATCCATTATAAACTAGATGAAGGAGCACAACAGAAGCAAACTTCTCAAAAAATTTACGTTTTTAAAAAAAGTAATATTTACAACACTTCACTTCACATTAATTTCAAAACACTAATCACAAAAATAGGTACACGAAACATCAATACCGACCGCCCGTGCGCTTTAAAAATCTACGCAAATAAGAAAAAAATATACACGAAATATCAACCGACCGACCGGCACGAGAATCTACGCAAATAAATTCTTTAAAGACAACAGCTTACCTACATTTTTGTAACTGCATTTTAAGATTTTCCACTCATAAAAAACACAAACATGATCAACAAAAACACTGCACGATAACTCTTTTGTACTAGTAATATGCTCATCTCAATATCTCATTATCATTTCATCAATAAAAGGTATTTTTTAAACTCTAAAATCAAAAGTTCCTCAACAGAAACTCAATATAAAAAAATACAAAACGAGTAACCAAATTGACAAAGGTATCTCTGTTCGAATGGATGTTAAAAGAGGGTTGAAATGCATTAGCCAATCAGTGCGTATTCAACTGTACGCCAGGCAGGTCGTTGTGGGATCTATGTCGGATGCGATCGAAAAATCATTGGCGGGTAAACATTTTTTAAATGGGGTTTCTTTCAATTCAGTATGGTGCTCAAATAAGGCGCGCTACTGATTTTGAAAAAGCTTCCCCATAAGGCCTGTACTGCCAATTTATAGAGGACAAACTATAGTTATGAGTATGAAGTTTATATAGTTTCCGTTTGCTTTAGACTATTGGTTAGGATTTTACTTTTGAGATTATAAACAGTAAAGAAGTTGTTCGGCTGTGAGAATCTTTCTTATCTGGAAATGGATAAGTCGGGGTATCAAATGAAATTTAGTACCTACGCGAACGCTTTATGTTGCACGTACTCGAACAAATTCGAAAGTTTTAAAATTGTATTCCTAATATTTTACATTTGGTCAAACTCGTGATTATCATTATTCAAAAGAATATACTTGAACTTTTAGCATTAAAAATTCATCTTTTGTGAAGATGATTTTATTATTTTTTTATTTGGTGTTGTAATTCTTGTAAAATGAAAGAAACTAATATATAAAAAGGTTGGCACTGGCACACTGCAGGACCAAATTCAACTAGGCTTTCAAGAAGAAGGTGCATTGGAATTGCGAAGCTCAACAGAAGAGTTGTTCTTTATGGATCCAGAAGCAAAAAAAGAAGAACATCAAAAATTGCAGCAACAAATCCAGGTAAGTTAATTAATGTATGTAAAAGGTGAAGGTGGCGCAAAATTCGTAACTCTATCCCAAGATGCTTAAGTTATTTACGTTAGCTGCTTTTCGCAAAGTATATATTTAGTTAGTATGTCGTCTGATAAACATGATGTTTCACTTCACAAATAATTTGTTTACTTCACAAACGTCAAAGTAGAATAATTAACATTTGCCTTAATAACTTTCCGATAGAGTGATTGATGACTTTTACGCCAAATCCTATATTTACATTATGAAATTGTGTGTGCGGAAATATTTATTTAATTCAACAATATTGTTTCTTTTAATAAGTTGTAATGTTTTCACCTCACTTTTTATTTTCATTAAATACTCATGTACTTCACGGTGGCCCAAAAATAATCTATTACTTATTACTTACTTAAGCTTGCTCTGCAAGTCCTGGTGTCCTTTTTTGGCATCAAGTAATAAGACTCTCCTCCTGGATCAATATTTATCCTGCCGCCTCCAGTTACGTATACTAAGCCCTTCGAGATCCCCTTCTACTTGATCACTGAACAGAATTTGAGTTTTGGCTTGGTGTCTTTTTTTCTATGGGTCTGACGTTCAAGACTTTACAAGCTGGAGCGTCGATGTCCATTCGCTCAACATCGCCCAGCCAATTTAACTATTGATGACAATTTTTTTGACCAGGATTATTTCGCTGCACAGCACGTATAGTTAGTGGTGTTCTTTATCAATACAAAAAGGACCATAAATCCAACATAGAATTATTCTCTCGGATTCATCAAGGAAATTTTCATCAGATTTAGAAGGGTTTTACTTTTGAATCATACAAAAGAATTGGGATGATGAGAAAAACCACTTCTCGATTGTTCCTAAATTGCTAAACTCAGCTCAGTTTTTTTCCTTCTTTGTGAGCTGGATTTTTTTTATTTTTTCTTCTGTCCACATATGGCTTGGAAGTCACTCTTGTATTTCTCTATAGACATTCTATGTATGCTCTGTGGTCCTCAAAGTTAACATCCCCTTCTTCGGCCGTGTGGTTTCTCGCAAGCTCTAAGAGTACTCGGTTGGCATTGGTTTCGGCAGAAGCATCTTTCGAAGCATGATACATTTTGGGCCACTCGTATTCAAACCTACTTTTTCTTTCGAGCAAGATAATTTTTTACAAAACGAAGTTTTAACTGAAAATCTACTTTTCTTTAATATTTTAATTTGATTTTGTTTAATTAAATTAATTAAAAATTAATTTGTTATTTTTCTACAAAACAATGCAATTTTTCTAAATTAAGTTGTAAATTTTTACTGTAGCAAGCACGTCGGTCCTCGCCTATTATTTTCAAATTCGATGAACATCAAAACTATTTACAACATCATCAACGTAAAGACTCGGCCAGTTCTGAAGTCGCAGCTCTACTATGCATATCTGGTCGAACAAGTAGAGTCTCGAGTGTTGGGAGTCAAGGATCAGCAGTGAGCCGATTATCTGCAATATCAGGTGTATCACGTTCACCATCACCGCATCGAATGCTTCTTGAGACATCATTTTGTGGACCTAAACCTCTTGAAAATATTGTCGATGGTGGCAGCGTTAGTGTTGTTGAACCCCAAACTGCAGAAGTTCTTGAGCAGGTTTTACTTTCAAGAAAACATGATCCAACACAAGCGGTTTTCGCAGAGGGAATTCAAATCGAAGCCTCTCCTCAAAAGAAAAAACCTCCAACTAGTATTTCCAATGGGGATACAAAACGGAAACCAGTCGATGTAAAACGAACAAGTCGACAAGCAACCCCAAAAACAGTTTCTGCACGCAATAACCGTTTGACGGCTAATAAAAGTCCAGGGCAATTAGTGATGGGAAAAACACCTAGTGGATCAGAATACATTCGAATTAATCTTAAACCAGATCATATGTATAAAGATAAAGGTGTTGCACCTAATGAAAGAGTCGTTGTTCCTGGCGAGACAACTGGACACAAAAAACCAATTACACTCAGCCTAGGCAGAAATGCTGCTATCGACGAGAAGAGATTGACACCTAGTTTAAGTCCAAAACCATCAAGGCACTCGGCGATTTCTAAGGAAACTATTGGAAGTCGTTCTCCTTCACCAGCTAATTTGTCTGTTTCTCGCAAAAGCTCATTTTGTTCGTTGTTCAAGCAAAAAGATTCTCCGGACTCTCCAAAAGATCGTGTAAGATCACGAAGTAAGAGCAAAGATCGATCTGCTTCGCAATCGCAAAACCCTACCCCGAACAAACAAAAATCAGTTTTAGCAATATTCAAGCCAAAACGGCCTGAAGGCAAGTCTAAGAGTTCGTCACCAATTGATTTTGATTTGGGCCGTAACACACCAACAGGCAAAGTAGATTCTGCAATGGAAACATTTTCAAATGCAGGTTCAAGACCCTCTAGCAGACTGAGATATTACGATAAGCCAACAGATGGCAAAGGAATACATATTCCCCTTCACACACCTCCTGACGAAAAAGATGTTCGCAAATTATTGCAGGAGTCTGATACAAGACCACAATCAGCACCCACAATCAAAGCATCAATAGCACCATCAAACTCATTGAATGCATTGAAAATTAAACCAAGCAATGTTTCCCCAACACAAATACCTCCAACCACAAAATCATCGGAACTGGAACCAGAAAACACAAATTCGGTAGCCCCACTAGCAATCCCACAGCAAAATAAAGTGATAAAAATCCACCGTATAGAAAATCTTGATGCAATTCATACACTTCCCCAAGATGTCGATGAAAAAGAGCAAACCTGGAGTCTGGAAGTTCATCAACATAGTTCTCAAGACAGTCAAGACACAATCTTGTCAGACAATTCTTTACCTAATAACTGCATTTCAAAATTAAACGCTCGAAGCAATTTAGGAAACGTTAGTGAAACAGACATTAGTGAAAATGGGATTGCAGCTGAAGTGCACCGAGTCCCTTCAGAATCTCAGTCCATTCCTTTGCAAGCACAACAATTGGAAGATTCGGTTGGAAAAGAAAAAAGGAGAATTCTCTTTGCAACAAGACTTGGCTCTGGAAGTCAGGAGCAAATGTTTAGCACACAATTTAGCCTATCAAAGACTGAAAGTCTTTCAAGTCAGCTTTCAGAACACGCGTCTATATCTGAAAACTCTACTCAGGAGCCCTTGCAACGCAAAGACACAATATTACGTCGCCCAGATGACACTGTTGAAACTCCTAGAAACATCGGGATTGGCAACAGATCTGGTAGTCTAAAAAAGCCCCGCTTTATTGACGAAACTATTTCCTCAGTTCCGAAATCTCAGTCAACGTCTGAGGATGAAAAACAACCTCCAGCAATTGCTGGAATATTAATGCGTAAAAAAGAATTAACAAAGGAAGAAGCTCGACGCAAATCTTCTCGATCAGCGTCAGAAGATGATGATGTCGCAACTCATAGACATTCTCGATATTTGGAAAACTTTGACGTTCGCAGAAAACTGCATATGAATGTTGCAGCGAATATATCAACATTAAATTCAGCAATTACCAGAAAAGAAGATATTAGGCTGGCATTTGAAAATCAAGGTCTGGTTTCCGAATATTCGGAAGATCCAGTACCAGTACAGAAGGAGGTTACTGAATCAAATACCTCACCAACACCTCCAGCTAATTCTGAGTCATACACTCAACCATTTCATATCACAGCGGATGCACAATCATTTGTTTCAACTGACGAGCCAGAATCCTCAGAGAGCGAACGTGACTCAGAATCAGATCCTCATCGAGTGAAATGTAAATTGTCACACCATATGACTAGTGCTATTGAAGACCATGAGAGCACGGGTTTGGTTTCTCAAGATTCATTTGACGATGAGCTTCCTTATATTCCAACAACACTGCCTGAAGAACGCTCACATGGTGTTGCTCTAATTCCAATGAAAGAGCGTGTACATATGGAATTGAAAACATGTCCTCTAGATCGCCCACGTTCCACAACACCGCTTAATCCTTCACATCTTGAAGAGTATTGTGGAATTGTGGCACCTGATGCTGGAGATCAAGACTATCGGCCACCAATTAGAGGTGAAAAACTTCGAATAAGCCTTCCGAAAAAGGATTCAAACAAGGAGAAAGCACAAAAGTCAAAATCTCCTCGACGAACTTCAACATCGAGTGGCAAGAGTTGGTTTGAATTCGCGGAAGAAGCTATTCGCGGTCCACCCATTGAAAATAATAAATTACCGAACAATGGAAAGCTTCCGGATGAAAGTCAAGCTCCCGAAACTCCTACAGCTCAAGTACATCTGGCCAATAATAGAAAGTTATCAGATCAATGGATAGACTTCAAAAATATTCCTGAAAAGCGTAAAGCACCAAAAAAGATTACAACACTGCCAAAGGATACTTTGGCCGATAACAAGACAATGGGAGTTGCTGTGCACTATAACTATGTGAAACCGGAAGAATGTCAGTGTGAATGTCATGATGTCGAGAGGGAATCAGTCCTCACTCACAAATCAATAGCTTCAGTAGATCTTTTGAATCCGACTAGAGAAGACATGCAACCACTTCTGGAGCCTGAAACATTGGACGGAGTTGATCCGAGGTGATTGTTTTTTTCACATATCAGTAAAGATCATTTTAACTTTAGAATATTTTCTAGTGATTCATCAAGAGACTCCATCTGCTATACCGACGATGAAATCGAACCTGTCGGATCAAATGAAATCCAAGTAAGTATTATCCTACTTTTGAAATCCTAATTTTATATTGATTTTTTTTTAAGACTGAAGAATTTCCTTTGCGTGGTCTGCACAACTCTAGAAACACGAAGTTTCCTGACAACCGGTATTCTTAAGACTTATAATGGTCATTAAGTGATTTTTAGTTTGTAAGACATATAAAAATTGTTTGATTCATAATTTTATGCATGGTAGAAGAAAAAAAAAAGGTTATGAAAACCGAATGCAATTAACTCTTAACTTGCAGTGCCCATATTATAGCTGTTGCTATGTTGGACTGTTTTGCACAATGTCGTGGATTCAATCCCAGTTCAACATACAAATGTTTACCATGGGTACTGCCTTTGGCTAGGAAGAGACAGATATATATTCTCCAAGAGTCATGGAGTCTCTCCTAGAAATGTTCAAAGTCTTCGATTGGCTTCAACGATGATGCCTCAACTTATAACATAATTTATATCCTGAGAGATTAGAAAATTTCTTTGAATTTATTATTAATTTACGTGAAAAATTTTCAAACGAATTCTTAGGTAGGTACATAATTGTTTTTGTTTCTTTTTTTAATACTATTGTATGCTTTATCAAATATTATAAATGCTTTATCAAATAAAATCAATGTAAAGTATAAAATCATTTCGCTACTCAGAAGCACATAACCTAAACAAAATGTTAAACGTAGATATTTGAATTTCGCAATTTCCACTCGTTATAATATTTACCACGAAGTGAAATAAATCTCTCTTGTCACCAAAAACATTGAATTTCAGTATGGAGAAAAACTTTATTATCTATTTCTATTAATATTTTATTTTATTGGATGTGCTAACTCCTTTAGAGGATATTTGCAAACTAAAACCAGATATTCAGCCCCATTCACGTGAATTGTGAGTTCGATTTAACCATTCAATTCCCTTTCGACATGCCTATCCATTCTGCTGACCTTCGAGTGAATTGCATTATCCCAAACCAATTTGAAATTCCCGTAAATAGGTGGGACCGAATCGTGTCCTACGTGAACGAAAAACTCGTGAACAGAATGTACTGTCACTTCATGAACGGGTACTCGTTAACGTAATTCCGCACCGTGTCTTACGTTAACGAGTGCTTGACCGTGTGCGTTCACTCCAAATATTACGTTACTCGATTGACGAGTGACGTCATATTAATTAGCTCGAACGCAAATCCGTTCACGTATTGTGCGATTCGGCCCCATTTCTTTATTCATGAGAAAATTTTAAGAAGTATAACACCGACAGTGGTAAAACATAAGAAATCGCAAAAAATAAGAAAAATTAAAAAAAAAGAAGATATGGAGCTGAGATTCCAAATAAACGAAATGTATCTGAAAAGTTTTTTTGCACTTCTATATAGATAAACGTATGAGAAAAACGAATCATTGCTAAGCGTAAATAAAATAACAACCTAAATACATATGGGCTTCGTGACAAAAACTGTGTTAACGACACGAACTACCATTATACATTTAGTGGGTAATGGCGTAGGCTAATCCCCTATATCGCTATTTTGCACAACTCCATAAGGAATTGCATAAGCACACAGCTAGTATATGATAAGTACGTTTACGTGAATAAGTGAACCTCAAACTGTATTACCGACTTTATTGAATAGCAGACTAGAAGCAGTGTTTTTTTCGCATTTCTTGTAATGCCATATATAAAGTTGTCGATAAAACGACATTGGTGATTAGCCCACAACGTTAATGATGAAATCTGACGTTTCCAAATAACATACATGTAGTTGTGCTAGTAATACACTTTTTATCGGGCCTTAGCTAAATCACGATAATTATCTGGAGTTAGGTTATTGTTGTATTTACGTGTAAACTGATGACGTTTTTTTTCACGAAAGTCTATATAGACTTGCAAAAAACACGGCTAGTATTAATTTAAGATTCAAGGAAAATTCCCCAAATGTATAACAGAATAGACTGATTGGCATATGTATCCTTAGCCCAATTCTGCTTTTCACGTGGATGGCACATTGAATTCACATATACCTACGATTTTCTAACACTGAACCATTTAATTCTTCTATTCGATGGAGGAACTAAATTTGACATTAAAAAATGACTTTATAAAATGTGAAGATATGTAAAGGGTTTTCCAATAAGAGGTGTTATTTTGATATTCAAAAAAAAAATGGCATTTTTTGAGATAAATGATCGGATGTTTATTTCATTATAAAGAGGAAGGTATGCCGTTAATAATGGAACACAACATCAGCCAAATGGCCGCCACGACCACGCTTACAGGACCATATCCTTTTCCCATAGAACCTCTTATTGGAAAACCCTTTATAATACTGTTGTACTCCAGGTTCGTTTCTCTGTTTCTCTGTTCTGTCTTTCTTCTGTTGTGTATGTCTCTGTCATGTATCAGTCTATTTCTCTTGTGTTGTTTCAAGCCGATAGCCTAAGCTGCTAGTGCTTATATGTGTCTCTACTTCGTAGATTTATCTACGGAGTAGAATATGTAATAAATAATAAATAAATAAATAAATAAAATTTAGCCTTTTTTACTTTGTATAAACTCTTTTTATATAAGTATCTTCACATTTAACTAAAATTATTCCGCTTAATAATTGAAAACACTTTTTATTTTCTTTGAATGAATTTCTTTGCTAATAACTCAAGGTAAATTAGTTCTTAACTTATCAACTAAAGTTATACATCTGGTGAACTATGTAAATCGGTCAGTGGTTTGGTTATCTTGAAAATACACAGCTTCCGGTGAAAATTAGATGTTTTCATTTAATATTTCCGGTTCGAATTTTCGGTAAGCTAAAATTTAAAATTATTTTGGGTACTTTTATAAAACATTGCCATAAAATAAATTCACACCTAAGGAGACGGTTATAACGATCAGAAAAATGAATCAGAAAAAAATTTCTAGTCGATTATTAGCTATGATTTAATTTAATTTTAAACACAAAGGGTAAATTCATTAACAATATGTTTAAGCAGGCTCTAGGTCAATAAAACTAGGTGTTAAATGGTTTGCAACGTTTCGAGCATGAAGACGCTCTTCCTCAGGCAATTTAATTTATGAAACTTAATTTCCACAATCAAAAATATGTTCAAGATCATATCCGGATTGGACTCGAAAACTCGTCGGGCTGGTGCGTTGGTGTCCATGCGCTCCACGTGACCCAGCCATCTCAACCGCTGTATTTTCAGCTTCTTTACCAGGTTATTATCCCTGTATAGCCCGTATAGCCCGTCATTGAATCTTCTTCTCCATACTCCTTCAATACAGACAGGACCAAAAATCACTCGAAGAATCTTTCTCTCAAAGCACCCAAATAACTTCTCATCCGAGTCTTTTGAAGCCCATGCTTCCGCCCCATACAGCAGGACTAGGATGATCAAGGTCTTGTACAGCTTCTCCTTGGTTCTGAGAGATGGTTTTCAGTAATTGAGTTGGAAAACATTCCCGCAATGAAAAAGCGACATACTAAAGATGAAATATTGCGATTGTGTTGTATATATTATTAGTCAGAACGAATATCTTCAACTTGAAAAACCGACTGGATACTTACAGTCGTGCTGGTGCACTTTGGCGTATGTGGGCTTTTTTTCATTAATTTCGTTATACATTTTTGTTTTGGATTTAAAATTGATATTTTTTTTCTCGTTTTTATGTAAACTTCATTTCTAATTAAAGTAATATGGTTGCATATGAGCGAACGATATGTGATAGAATAGAAATACAGTGGCGGTGCTCTCTTTGAAATGAGCAGCATAAGATCGGGCAGTCAAAATCGGTGTTTTAACTTTTTCACGCGTTAGAAACAAATCAATGGAACGAAATTGGCATATTTAAAGAATGCTTCGTACCAAGTTTAAAAAAATACCTCCAAACCGTTTAGGATGTAGCTGTCGATACATCCAGGCAGACAGAGAGACTGAAATCCCGAATTTAATTTTTTTTTGTCTTTTATATCTTCTTGTTTTCTTATTTTTTGCAGATAACTTGTTTTTATTTTTACATTACATTACATTACATATTATTCTACTCCGTAGATAAATCTACGAAGTAGAGACACATATAAGCACTAGCAGCTTAGGCCATCGGCTTGAACAACACAAGAGAAATAGACTGATACATGACAGAGACATACACAACAGAAGAAAGACAGAGAACAGAGAACAGATGCCAAAAGCACATGGATAGCACATGAACGGTCACCCATCCAAGTACTAACCACGCGCAATGATGCTTGATTTCGCTGATCTTTTGGGAAGCGATGCTTTATCAGAGCCAAGGCCGTTGACTGTTTTTATTTTTATATATTATTTATATACTAAAGTACTTCCCTTCAATTGACCGTTAAAAATTAAGAAAAATCCAAAAATGACATTACGATGAAAGTGAAAAGTCTAAAAGGTAGGTCCGGAAATATATATAGATTTCAATTTTGTGTATTTTGTTACAAGATTAAGTTCGTGGAATTCGCATTTTATCAATTTTGTATGTATAGCTTTTGAGTTAACGATTTCTGGCTGTGGGCGTTTCTTTACTAACTGTGGAATAAACAAGATTC
This sequence comes from Baccha elongata, assembly GCA_951217065.1. Classification (NCBI taxonomy): domain Eukaryota; kingdom Metazoa; phylum Arthropoda; class Insecta; order Diptera; family Syrphidae; genus Baccha; species Baccha elongata. The sequence continues at coordinate 60,106,766 of OX578274.1, forward strand.
AAAGAAAACGCAGTCTTATGTAAAGAAAACGGAGATAGAATTAAAATGATCAAGGTATAGACAGAGTCGATTGTTGTAGTAAGACTTTCAATGTTGGTGATTCCCTCCTGTAAGTATACCTACATAAGCACGTATTATCTGTAACAGAGTAACATAAGTATTTTTATATTATTATGAATTTTTCTCTAGATACATACCTACATATTTATTATTTTATAGTTATACATATGCGTCATTCTTATATTTAATAATATTTCAGTTCACATATTTTAAATATAATTTAGAGTCACGATTTCTGCAAGAAAAAAAAATGTACCTACATATTTAAAAACTAACATTTATCTTACCACTGCCACCAAATATTCTGTTATAGTTTAAATAAAATTCAGAAGCGTTACTTTTATTTAATTTTCTTGATACTCAAGTAATTGATATGGGTAAGTAAGAATATATTAGTCGAGTTTATATTTCTAAGCGCTCACCTGAACAAGCGAATCCAAAAATTTTCAAGCTCAGTTTTTTGATAGCAATAGTTTAAAATTTCACTGGGAAATTGTGTTTTTATTTTTGAGCATATACGGAGATCTCGGAGATCTTAGAAATATAAACTGGGCTATTAAAATTGGCCATTCCTCACTGTACAGTATTCATGTACACACACGTATCTAAACGGTTTTTCAATAAGAGTTCCCGAACGTTGACAGTTGATTTCGACTATGTTGTTGTATGTAGATAGATACATCTTTCACATTAGATGTAATTTATCAACATGGAGAATGCAAACGATGAAATAGTTTTCGGCATATTCAAATTTCAGGTGTTCAAGAGCTGTCCCGGACCCTGGGTTTAGTTCTCCAAATTTTAGGGGTTTTGCGTAGAGCTAACATCCCGTCATACAAAAATAATAAATCAGCAATTACCAACTGCCTCGAATATGCACGGATTAAGGTTGCCTATACTCCGAATAACGATTGACGAGCTTCGGAATGTAAAATGTAGAACTCTAAGAAGCGTGGACTACTTAAAATAAGACATTAGTTTCATCTAAAAAGATCGATTGAATGCAGGAGACGACTTGAAAGCTGAGACTTCTTTTGAATTTACAAAAAAAACCTAAACTTGTTGAGTTATGGAAAGATAAAATACGCCTCCCCCAGGGGAGTAGACCCCGTTTTCAAATATGCTTGTATTTTGTTCCTATACAATATACATTATACATGATCCCATTATCAGTTTACCACGAATAAAATGTTTTTTCTAAGTTTTTATGTGAAATAATTCAGAGTTGCAAATTCGATTACTTGGCTCCAAATAATGAAAGATAGATCGAATGGTCGAATATGGAGGAGAATTACATCCGAGAGGTTGTTTACGAATTTGGACTTACCAACGCCAACATATACATATATTATGTATTACATGTTTTCTACACCTGTGAATCTAAGTCAACCTTTCGATAGTTAAAAGGTTCTGCTTATTAAGAGCTGTGATATCAGAAGGAAACCGACAACATTGAAACAGTAAATCTATATTGTGATGCCTACTATGCTAGTAACATCGATAAAATAAAATCTGTCCCAAGCACAGACGGTGCCGAACCTGAAACTTTTTTCGTCCTAGGCAAATTAAAATTTTGCCACCCCAAAGTTAAAAAAACGATAATCATAAACATTTATATTTAATAGCATAATTTAATACTTTTTAAATGTTTTTCGATAAGATAATTTTACAAAATATGGATATCAAAATGCTGCTCTAGCTCTTCGCGATTTCATTTTTGCAAATCTTGTAGCGATTTCTTCTTCTTTAATACAGATAAAATAACATCACATCGATAATGTGGGAGAAGAAATCAATTTTAAATTTCAATTTTGGATTGATTGTTTGAGATTGTTCAGACTGAACGGCGACTACGAATAGGACACAATGAGAGAACTGCAAAATCTTCGGCCTTTTTCCGGGTTTTCCTCTATAACTTTTTTTTTTACGTTTTACGGAAAAAACGTTCAGGTACATTTTGTAGAACGTTAAAGGATGATGGGCTAATTTGTATGAAATCTGGTCGTAAGACCAACAGAAATAAAATTAGTGTCAGTTGGTAGAACTAATTGTTAAAAATATATGTATGTATATAACTCTAGCAATAACAACCGGGTTTGGAAGAAAACACGTTTTTAATGGAACGGAATAAAACATGAAATTTATGTAGGTTTACTCATTGTTTTATTAACTTTTGGACCTAATATAAATAAAATAAAAATCCTTTTTTTTTTACAAAATTCTAAACAGTAGGTACAATATTAATAATACACTAAAAAAATAAAAAGCACGACTGGCCCGGACAAAATTGCTCTTGTGTAAGATTACTAACCTTGGGCTTAGGATACTAAGCAAGAACCTATAGTAAATAATCGGAAGCAAAAAAAGGCAAAATTACGAAAAAAATTCGGCAGTTTGGTTTTGGCTTAAACATTAATTTTGATGTCTAAAGTAAATGACATAAAGTTCCCTAAATTTTAACCGGGACTTAATGTTAAGGAGAAAATTGTAGCTAAACAATCCACATAAAAGAACTTCAAAATTTGTATCGTACCATCAATCAATTTCGAGAAAAACTCGTTAAATTGTTACAAAATCTATTTTTTGGGCTTTTTCATCGTATTTTAGTTTTTTTATGTTTTTACCTTAAAACTATAAAAACACGCTTCATATGAAAATATAGAATAATCAACGCTCCTGTTAAATTATAGTCAAATGCCGAAAACCAGACGTTACAAATGTTTGAAAGCAGACGTTTCAAAATTGAAAAATGTTAATAAGGTGATTTTGAAAAAAATAAAAAAATTAACGAAAAACTCCGTCATTGGCGGCAATCAGTCACACACAATTTCATCAAAACCAATCGTATTTTTTTCGAGAAAAATTGGATTTTCTGTAGCGTTTTATGACAGGTACCGTTAATAAGGTGATTTTAAAAATAAAATTCTAACGAAAAACTTCATTATTGGAAAAAAATCAGTCGCACTAAATTTTATTAAAATCGATCGTATATTTTACGACAAAAATTGGATTGTCTTTAAGGCTTATTTGCCAGGTACCGTTAATATGTAATATGTAAATTTTATAAAAATCCATTGTATTTTTTACGAGAAAAATGGAACTGTCTAAAACGCTTTTATGGCAGGTACCGTTAAAAATCTAGTTGTAAAAAAACGTTTCTGTGGAAAAACATCACCGTTTTCAAAAAATCAGTCATGTTTAATTTTATCAAAATCGATCGTATTTTTTTCGAGAAAAATTAAATTATCTGTTACGTTTATATATGGCAGGTACCGTTATTTTCAGACCTAGGATAAAAATCAATAATACGCCTGGGCATTTACTATAAAAATACATAGTACCAAGTTTGAAGAAAATCGGCCCAACCGTTTAGGCTGTAGGCGTCGATACATCCAGACTGACAGACGGACAGACAGACAGACAGAATTGTCGGACCTACTTTTTTCGTCTTCTCTATCATCGTAATGTCAGGTTTGATTGTTATCTCAAAACTTTTTTTTTACGAATACAAAACTTGCCTTGTAAGTAAAAAGTAACAAAAAAAACTTTATTCGTCTGCAAAGATTTCTAAAATATGTGCAGCGGGAGCAACAAATGGTTTATGACGTCCTAAACCAAGGTACCATATTATTGAAATAACATGAGCACAAGTGCCAATAATTGGCCTTGCATCAAAAGGGGGCAGGTCCATATTTTTAGCCTAACGGGTTTTTTCACTTAAAATTTGAACAAAAAAACAAGCAATCTTTTGGTTCATAACCGAGGCAGTTGCGACTGAAACTAAGCGAGTTGTAGCGAAATATGTATCTCTAGTGTGTTTGGTGCAAAAAGGCGGCAGGTCCAGATCTGCCCCCTTTTTGAAACAAACGAAAATATTGCTTCATTTGCATCAAGTAGTCAGTTCAGTCTTTGTGTTCAAGGCAAGTAGACATATTCGTGGATAAGTTTTGTTATATTCTGATTAAATTCTTTAGTTAAGGTAATTTTATTTATAGGTATTTGTCGGGCTTTTTACATAACGCTTTTTACGTTTTGTTTGATGAGTGACTTTGAAGTGGATAACAGTGAATCCGAACTATTTAGCAGTGGGTCGTCTGATAACTATGTACCTCCCAATGACAACATTCAAGAAAACTCAAGTGCAAGTAGTGATGGACTATCTTATGAAAATGTGTATGAAGGTATGAATGAATCTAATATAAACAATCCAGGCCCATCAACAAGTAGTGTCTCAACCTGTAAAAAAAGAAAATCTGTAAATCATTCAAAATGGAAACGGAATATTACCAAGGAGTCCATTGCTTCTGGAAAGAGTTATATAAATAGGAGAAAGAAAAACGGGACCAGATTGCTGTTGCAAGAAATATGAGTGTTTTTTGAAAATTAACGGAGAAAAAAGGAATACAATATTGAAAAGTTTTAACAGTTTGGGAGATGCAAATATGCAAAATGTATATTTATGATCCACCAATCCAAAGCTGAGACTTTTTTTGTTGATCTAAAAGAAAAAAGTAAACTTTTTTATCAAGTAATGAGTGCGAGGTATTAACTTTTAATTATCAGCAGAACCTGCCATTGCCTAAAATTCCAGCTGATGAAGCGTTTTATAAACGTCAACTTTGGGCTTATAACTTTTGTATCCATTCAGCAAAAACAGGCGTCGCTCATTTTTATTTGTATGATGAAACCACAGCTCGTAAATCACCAAACGAAGTAATATCATTTATAAGTCACTACGTAAATAACATCTTACCGAGCACAGTTAAGACACTGTACTTATTCTCGGATATTGCAGCAGCACAGAATAAGAACGGAACTTTAGTTCAATATCTGTATACTCTCTTGAGGAGTTCATCTTTTGAAAAGATTACTCATCGCTTTCCTGAACCAGGACACAGTTGTTTGCCTTGTGATCGGTGTTTTGGGGTAATAGAGAAGTTCAATAGAAAAAAAGATTATGTTTTTACTACTTCTGAATATGGCGAATGTATTAAGCAAGCTTCTAAAACCTTTAAAGTTGTAAACGTCGACCAAAATATGATTTTAAACTTCAGTAAACATTACGAAGGTCATTTCAATAAAGTCATTATAAATACAGAAAAGATTCGATTTAAGATATCAAAATACCGCATTTTTGAATACAGTAAAGATCACATTGAAACTGTTGCAGTTATGCCGTTATTCGAATATTTTCCTATAATGAGAAATGCTCAATCCAACTTGTCTGTTTTGCCTCAGGAACTGATGTACCATCATACTTTGCATTTAAAAATGGCTAAATACAAAGATGTGATGCTTGTAAATAACTATGTTCCACCGGACAAACTGCACTTTTACAAGGCTCTTAAAAGTGAAACTGTTGGACCAAATGATGACGTTTCTAGTGAAGATGACGATGATCAGGCTGAAGTTGACTTATACATTTTTTATTTTTCGATTAATGATCTGTTTTTCTTTTTGTATTTATTGTTTAACTATTCAAGTATAGATTGACAGTTCGAAATAAACTAAATATCTAACTTTTATGTGCTTTATTATTCATAAGTCAAAATCAGGAAGCAAATTTATTACATTTTGGTGCAAATGAGGGGCAGATCCAAACTTTAAAATATCGCAGAAATTACTAATATTGTTTATTTGACCTTAAACTAGATTAAAAAAATGTGAAAATATGCAAATTTTTTAATAACATATTAATTTAAAATATTCGAGAAATAATTAATTTTTGAAAGAGTTTTTTTTGATTTCCCACAAATAGTTAAATTTGAACCTGCCCCCCTTTTGATGCAAGGTCCTTCAATTGTTCCCCTTACAGTCAAGCAAGTACAATAACATTGTATAGTTGAATTTCTACCGGCCTGATTTGATTGAAAAATATAACATTGATATACATATCTTTCAGCTCATCGTCTCTGCAGATTTCTATATTATCAACTTGGTAAGTGCTCTGCGACGTATGACTTGGCTAGTTTTGATTGACATGTCCCATAGCCTGTAAATTATGACTTCCTATCGTAAGTGAGGCTTGGAAAATCATCCAGAAATGGAAGATTGCCATTCATTCGCATAAAGTTGCTCCTTTGTTGTTTGAGATTTTTCATCTCGACGGACGTATTCATATAGCCGATTAGAGCTATTGATATTCAGGCAAATTACGTTTAAAATATCACCTGGCATATGCGTTATCTCCATAAACTGGATGAAAAGCATGTCAATTGTCTTTCATTCCTATCTTTAGTAGGGGGAATATGGAGGTCATATCCACATTCTTCTAGACTTTGAATTGAATGCTGTCTCTACATCCTCTATCTAGTATAACCACATCATTTTCGTTTAATTAAATGAAGTACTAGCAGTAAGCTTTAATTTGACATGCATTTTAATTCTTTTGATCAACGACCAATTTGCCCATCATCCTTTGTTTAAGGGCCAGTCTTTTCAGCTCTGGTTATTTGTAACCCCTGGTTATTTTAATTGTTAACCATAGATTTTGTATGTGTTTCTCTGGTTACCAGCAAATGGTTAAATTTAACTAGAGCTGAAAAGACTGGCCCTAAATATTTCATTTTTCGATTGAATCCTTATCTCTGGGTTAACTGATTATTGAACTGTTACAAGACCACAAAGGACTTGCATTTACTATCAACTGGGTTCTTTTAAAAGGGTCGTAGATTCTAGGTCCTTTTTGTGTTGTAAATCTTATTTATAGGCCACATACTCGGCATCCGTAGTTGATAGAAGTTGGTTGTTTTCCTGAACTTCAGGATATGCTCAGAGTCCAATGATAAAAAAAAGGCCTGTATTGTAGCAAATTTAACGCTCTACAAAACATACTTAAACAGTTTTACCGTAGAAAACAAGATAAAAACGGTATGAGAGACAAAAAAAAAGGGTAAACATTTGCATTTCTCTTAATTTTTTTAGCAAAATTTTAAAATATTACCTACCCCTTCTTTGGACCGCCATATCTTTGTTACGACGTGACATAACTTTCTACAAAACGTACTTGAAAGTTTTTGTTGTAAAACGTAAGAAAAAAAAGTTATAGAGGAAAAACCCGAAAAAGGACGAAAATTTTGTTGTTCAAATTCTGAATTTTTATGATATTCTGCACTTGCAATTGCAATTGCAATTGCCTGTTTTATCTTCAGGCAGGTTCGGAACTGGGCACAGAATATGTTTTTGTTATTGGACACGAAGCAACTTCCTGGTTTTCAGGAAAACAATCAACTAAAGTTAATAAGATTTACAACACAAAAAGGACCTAGAATCAAGTCTTGTGGCATTATACATAGGTGTGGTCTTGAAACAGTTCAATAATCAGTTAACCCAGGGATAAGGATTCAATCGAAAAGTGAAATATTTAGTGTCAGTCTTTTCAGCTCTGGTTACTTGTAACCATTGGTTATTTCAGTTGTTGACCATAGATTTTATATGTGTTTCTATGGTTACCAGCAAATGGTTAAATTTAACCAGAGCTGAAAAAACTGGGCCTTAAACTGACAAGAGAGAAAGAATGTACCATTTATATTGGAGATAAAATGTATGCTTCAACAATAAATCGGATACAAATTTTATTGAGCTACTACATGAAAATGCCAAACATAAAGGAGATGAACAATTCTACAGCTAGTACCAAACTCACACACAAAACTTTGATCATTTTTGAAGAAAGTTTTAATGGCTAATGGAAATGAAAATAATAGGAAATTCAAAATAAGGAAAGAGCACGGTCTATACTTCATTAGTTAATTAGACTAGAATACATTAAAGATTGGAGACGTTTTGTTGACGCCCAAGCCCTAACCGGAAAACACGATGATGATATTGATAAAAATAAAAATAAGTTATCTTTTATTTAATAGTATTCTAAACTTTATCCCTATAATAGAAACAAAACACATTTTGTATTTTTTAAATAATTTGCTTGAATTTTCAAGCGATGAGAATATTACAAAAAAATGACTTTGGAAGGTTTTAAAAGTCCGCACGGTTCATGACGCGTGTTCAAAAGAAAATATTGGACAGTCAAATTACAAGTCATGTAAATCCTGAAAAAAAAAACAAAAAAGTTAAAATAAATAAACTAGATGCTAAAAGATGTCACTAGTTTCTATTTACAAGACTATTGTGATTATGCTATTTGGCAATAGCAGCATTCCAAAGACTAATGTCCTGCGCATTTCGTGGAATCACTATCTCGACTAGATTTCTATGAAGAAAGACATTTACTATAGCAATACATGTATAATACATTTGTCAATGAAAGTAATACATTTTTTAATTCCAAATTGCTCCGACAGTCTCTAATTGGTTATCGTACCTAATGTTCCTATATTCATATCACAAAGTTGCTTTGGACAGTTCAACTAGCAAAAAACCTTTAGATTTAGTATACCTAGTACAGTTAGTTTATCACTAAAAAGATTATTTTGTTGGAACCTACTTATCTAAAAGACGATTATATATTGATAAAAAACAACTTAATTCATTTGAATTTGTGTTATATGAATGTGTGTTTTGGCTTTATTATAAAAGTTAATTATATTATTATTGTTCGACAACAATATTAAAAGTGAATTAATAACAAGTGTCTATACAAAAAGAAAAAATTCTTACGTCACCCGTTCCACCAAAATGAATTCAATTTTACTTTAACTCATTAAATAGACATTATCCCGTGGATACTTAAACCTACTTTCGTTAATTGAATTTGAGAAAATCTAAATTTTCGTCGTATTAGCCTTTTGGAATACCAATATTTTAAGATGAGTGGGCGAAAAACTATTACAGATCCTCAACGGATTGCCACCAAGAACCGATTTTTGTGACTTGTTGACCATGAATCCTGCAAATAAACGAATCAAAAATGAACGCTAAACAATGCCAACTAAAATTCGAACTGTCAAATTCATCAGAGGCCACGGATAGAAATGCATGCTCGAATTCAAGCATCATAAATCTATGGGAAATACCATGGGAACGGGCTGTCGTTATATCATTTTTCATGCTGCTTGTTTTGATAACTGTGATTGGAAACACATTGGTCATTTTGTCAGTTTTAACTACAAGGAGATTGAGAACAGTAACAAACTGCTATGTAATGAATTTAGCAGTAACTGATTGGCTAGTGGGAACTTGTGTAATGCCACCATCCATTATGGTATATATCCTTGGAAGATGGCAGTTTGGCTGGATATTATGTAAAATTTGGATATCATTGGACATTTTGCTATGCACGGCTTCCATTTTAAGTTTATGCGCTATAAGTTTAGACAGATATCTTGCAGTTATTCAACCACTTAAATATTCTAAGAAAAGAAGATCCAAGCGTTTAGCTCTACTAATGATATTAGTGGTTTGGGTGGTGGCATTTTTGATAACATGTCCTCCAATTTTTGGATGGTACAAACCGGACAGTAGAAATAAGATTATCGTTGAATGCCGATATAGTAAAAACAAGGGTTATGTTATTTTTTCTGCAATGGGATCTTTTTTCATTCCTTTAGGAGTAATGCTTTTTGTGTACTTAAGAATTGGATTTGTCTTAACATCTCGTCAACAAAGAATGATTCGTGATGCTGTTTCTGAGAAATCTCAAGTAAATGATACAACAATTCAAAGATATAGATGTAGCCATCATGCTGATGTACCATCTGAACAAGTTGCATTGTTTGAGCTCGGAGAGTTACAAAGATTATCATCTGTGGAAGCTTGTTCTCGTGTCAGTTGCGGTAATGGTTCAACTCAGTATCCGGCCACCATTAACAATAGAGATAGTTGTACATCATTTTCAGGATCTTGTTTGTCAAAAATCACTGAAGAATGCGGAAAAAGTGGAAAATTTCATAACCATCGAACGTCTCACCAGCCCTCACTCCGTGTTCCTATGAGGATTTCAACGAGCAAAAGAGAAACAAAAACTACAAAGACGTTAACTACAGTGATGGGTGGATTTATTGCATGTTGGCTTCCTTTTTTTTGTTACTACATATTGCTACCGTTTCTTCCACCAGAACTTGTACTTGAAGGAATTATGTTTTTTTTTACATGGACTGGATGGTTGAATTGCGCGATTAATCCATTTATATATGCTTTTTACAACCCAGACTTTCGTACTGCCTTTTGGCGTTTAACTTTTCAAAAGCTAGTCAAAAAGCGACCAGCTATTCAACAAACAAATATTAATAAATATGTGAATAATTGTTAAGCAAAAAAAAATATCAGTCACTGTATATTTGGACCATTTTTCATATTAGAGTTTGTAATAATTCTGACGTCACGCTCTTCTTTCGTCAGCTTCATAAATGTGTGATTTTCTCTATCAAGTTTTCTTATATTGTGCTTCCTATATAAAAATTTTATATTTTATTTCTAGAGACCATAATTTGCTTAAGAAAATGAGGCGCACAAACATGGTTGCCAGGTTGTTAAATCTCCAGCAATTTTTTTTTTTAGCTTTAGTATATTTATAGAATTTATTTTAATATTTGAATGTTTCTTATATTTAAAGACTTTCTAACATTCCTTACTCTATCTAACTCAATTCTTTTAAATTCATTTTAATACATTTTTCTATAAAATCTTAAAAACATTCCTCGCAATATAACTCAGTCATTTATTAATTTATTTATTATTTCAAATTAAATAGTTTACAAGTTAATTTATTTATTTGGTAGATTTATTTGGTAAATAAGGCATCAGGGCAGAAAGACCATATTTTTTGTTAGTTATGTAATACAAGTGCAATTCAATTTAGATATATATAAATTATATTTACAATTATACATGTTTTAAAAATAAATAAAATTAATTAAACAACTAATTAACAAAAAAAGAAATAATTAATTTTTGCTTATCTTTTAAAATATTTTAAAATACATATAAGCGAGTTGCCAGAGGCGGATTAAGAGTCGAGAGCACCTAAGGCAAAAACCTTATAGACGCCCCTTTAACATGTAGATAGGTTGCCGTGTGTTACTATTGGTAAGTAAAATTTCATAAGAACAAATACGAGAGAATAATTCCAAATCGTGAAACGAGCACTTAAGGAAGGCAAATTAATCTTCTTAAGGAAAAAGGCACAACTGCAGCTGATGAACTTGCTTTTGTAGCAAACTATGATCTTGGACAAATTACATTTGCTGAATTATGTTGAAAGCCGAAAAAGTGTTTTAAATGTATGGTGAAGTTGTATGGTAGCTGTTAATAAATTACTGTTTAGGCCAAAAGCTTTAAATATCAGCTTGTGTCTTGTGTTGAATACCAAATTTAAATGAACCCACACCTCCGTTATATGCACTTTTAGCCAAAAGCAGACAAAACAAATGTCCAGATATTGAACATTTCATATTTAAGCTCCCTTTTCAGGAACCTTGCATTTTCCGGGATGAAAAATACGGTAGATGTGCCTCGTGTTCATATTATTATGGTTTTTCTTTTCTGCAAAATTATGCGAATCAGACTGTCATATATTTGAATAGCTGCACAATCAATATAAACGGTTTGTGATATATGGATCTAAACGTAGCCTTATCTTGTTGTTGACAAGCGACTGACAATGACAATTGTTTGACATTTGCTGTACTCGACAAATGCCATGAAGCATCAGTCATTCATTCGAATGATCGTTTAATCGTTCTAGGAGAATCTGTAATACCATGCGTTATTGCATCCAAAGAATACCAAATCGCATTTAAGTTGGTAGACGCAAACATTCAGCCCATTCTCGGTGCGAATGCGTGCCAAAAGCTCGGCCTTATCAGCAAAATAAACGAGATGAACATAGAAAATGATGTATGCACAAAAACTTTGTGTACGACATTGATCTAGTGCCCAATCCTCAATTTGTAGTAAGTCCTCCTAGGCGAATCCCATATAAAATAAGAGGCCAAGTCAAACAAGAACTTGACAGAATGGTACAACTTAATGTAATAGAACGAGCTCTGGAAGCCACTCCTGCTGTTTCACCCATGGTTGTGATACGGAAAAATAACAAGATTCTTATACATATGTATCGATCCAACGTGCATAACCAAGAACAAACTTCGTCGTCACCAGTCATTGGAAGAAATTGCTGCCCAGCCAAGTACTTCACAAGTAATTCAAAATGTTAGACTGCAAAAAGGGTTTTTGGCCAGTTCAGCTATCAGATCGAACAAAAAAGATTCTAACATTTGCCACACCATGGGGCAGATATAGCTGCAAAAGACTTCCACTTGGAATTTCGTCAACTCCAGAAGTCTTTCAAAACAAAATCGAGTCAATGTTAGGCCACATTCCCGACGTAAAAATTTCAGTCAGTGGATGACATTCTTATTCATGCCAAATCTTTAGAAAAACTACGTTATGCGAAAAAAAACGTTCTGGGCATCATTAAACAAAATTCAACAATAAAGTAGAATTGGGAATCAAAGACGTTTGAAATTGTTGGCACTGATTTGTTCTACTATAAAGGTTATGATTACATAATAATAACAGACAGTTATTCGGGCCTCCTCAAGTTTGAGAAACTACGAGAGGCAACCACAACACACGCAGACGTTAAGCAGCCGTGGCGGCGTTCCAACGTTCTACTAGACGAGAGTGCTACAACAGCAGAATCCACAGCCACGACAGATGAACAAGCTTTAATTAAAATTACTTAAAATAAAACCACAAGACACGATCATAAAAGTAGTTTCCAGTCGTGTTAATTTCAACCTAATGCCTTAGTTTCATCATACAGCAGAGCATTTTTGCTCAGTATTGCTTTCGATATCAACCAAAGTGTCGTGATTCGTAAATCTCTGGAAATGACTCTTTCAAACCTTTACAAACATCTGCTCGAGCTGACCAGCGGGTGGCAGAATTTCTATTCATGCTCATTCAGCAGCTCAACTACTAGGTTAAGCGAAGGCGTGGAGCAGAAGCATTGTATATATATATATATATCCTGCTAAGGGACATAGTTCTTTCATTTTGGTCTGATGTAATTCATTGTTGCGTCATTTGGACCGACATTAGAGATAAACTTAATAAAACGTTTAATGGGCATACCATAAGGGGTTAAATAAATCGGATCATGAATGTTAGTGTGAGAGATCTGATTTAACAATTTATCAGTGTTAAAATTTAATTTTACCCCAATTCAATAAATTCTTCAGATTTTTTAGAACTCAGGTAATGTTTACATCATTTTATGCCCTGCCAGCATATTGAGAAATATCTTTACCTAAATACGGACCAAATTCTGTTTTGAGTTCTAGTGTCATTAAATAATTTACGTTATGAAGAGAACCAACTTTTTCGCCAGGTGTCCTAAATGGTAAGCCACGCGATGCTTAAGACTTCACAGTATCACAACGCAATCACTCGTTTAAAAATTTCGCGCCAATAAGTGAACTCTTCTAGAAATTGAGCGTCGAGCTCATAATTGACACGTCCGGCAATGTAAGATCTACGTTGCAAGATCAAAACATATGTTTCGACGAGTTTTCCCAATTTTAAAAGTTTTGCGCCCGCGCCCCTTTATACCCTCGCACCCTACTTTGACTCGGGGATAATCCGCCAATGAGAGTTGCTATTCACTTGGATGGATATTCCGACATCTGTTTAGAGATTGGCCAAGAAAAATTAGGTAGTACATCCCGAGAGAGGAGTTTTACTGTTCGGACAATAATCCTCTGACACTTAGTAAAAAAAACACTTCAACACTAATCTTATAATAACATGGCTTTGTAGGTTTTACCGTTTTTACTTGCTTAATAGGACACGCATTGGTTTCGTGCAGAAACAAGGTTTTAATCAAACCTGACACTACGATACTAGAGAAGCCTAAAAAAGTAGGTTTCGTCATGCCGTCCGTCGGTCTGTCTGTGCGGATGTGCGGTTGTCTGTGCACCGACCTACAGCCTAAAACTGTTTCACGAATTTAGTTCAAATTTCGTATATAGCACTTTTTGTTATTCCCTAGAGGAAAAATGTTTGTTTTAGCCCGGCTATAACGGGTACCTGCCATATAACGGCTTTAGTTTTCTCAAAATTTCTCAAGTCGGCTCTAACGATTTTGATAAAACTTGATGTACGATATACTTGGAGTGCTCATAATTTAACTGCTTTGCAGGTTTTTGGCTAAAAATGCACAAAACGGAGGTTTGGTGTTAACGGTTTTTACAAATTTGGCCATAACTTAATAACGGCTTAGCCGATTCTTTTTAAATTCAGTATATATGTGAAACTTGACACTAAGCATAAGATGGCATTCAAAGTTTTTGGCAAATTAACCGTTTTATGATAGCTGCCATACAACTTGATCTCACGTTTAGGCCATTTTTTGATATTTTTCGAAATTTCTTCAGAATTTAGTTAATTTCTAGAACAAGTTAGTGCGACCCAGTCGGGCATTTTATTTTTTCTGATGTTATCATTTTAAAACAAAATTGAATCCCCAGTTGGAAGAGAGGAAATAATCCATCTTATCTGACTTTTGGTGTGAAAACGGAAAAAACTGAATAATTTATTTATATCGCTATAAACAAAGTAGCCTGAGAAATATAATGGTTGAAAAACTCTGATTGATTTCCTTCTTCCAACTTAATTTTCATTAGTGGGAAATAGTTTTTATCTCTCAAGAGCTAAATAAAACTAAGAACACGAACTTGATCTTGTGGCAAGTTACCTTCTCGCTAACAATTTAAAAACTCATTTGACACGTTTTAATTTTTTTTTTTTCAAATACATACATATGTACATATTTTTTTTGAAATATGTTTGTGCAATATTTATCAGGCATTGCAGGACTGTCTGAATATTAAATTTCATCAAAAACGGTAGTCGGTGTATAAAAAAACGGTTCTATCGGTTTCTTCGATTTTTTTTTTGTTCTGATGAAAGACTATCTTTGGCAACAAATGAAGTATGCCGTCGCCCGTCATGAGAAATTTTATCAAAATTGATCATATATTATTCGAGAAAAATTGAATTTTCATTTACGGTTTTATATGGCAGGTTACCGTTATATTTTAAACTTGAACAACAATTCACTACGGAATATTCTAGAAACCTTATTACCAAATTTAAAGCTAATGGGTTCAGCCGTTTGGACTGTAGATGCTGATACAAAAAAACAGACAGACAGACAGAATTCCGGAACCATTTTTTAGATTCCGCTATCATCGTAATGTCATGTTTGATTGTATTGTCAAAACTTTTTTTTTACAAAAGCATAACTTGCCATTAGGTTTAGGTACCTATAATCACACAATTACACTTGTAAAATTAAGCTGATGATCTGAGATTTGAATAAGACTTCTTTACTTTTTCTAATGATTTTTTTAAATCGAATGTACTTCTATAATAAAAATATTTGCTGTCTTGGACCAATAGATGCTTCTACATTTGTTTTTTTACGAATATGATATGATTTCTGTTATTTATTTTTTTACAATAACAAACAAATTATTATAATTTCTTCATTATGAAAAATCAATTATTTGCTGCATAATATGAACTTTGTCATGATATATTTTTATAATTCTTTTTTTTTGTTGTGCAGAAACTTTGAATATGTAGATATGTCGGAAATTTAAAGCTCTATCAAAAGTATGTTAAATTTTATTTTGGTTAAATCAACGGGAGGCGAGATAATCGTTAAAAATGATTTTCATCTCAAAAATGTTGACAGTTTTTTACCAATTACTTTTTATGGGAAATATCTGTCAAAAGTATTTGTGAGAGAAAGTTGTGGAAAATATTTTTCCTCATAAACTATACCTCATTATTATACGACCAAAAGAAATCGAAAAAATCGCATTAACGCGTTTTTCAACATGACGGACGAAGAGATGAGGGTTTAAGAATCCCAAAGAGGTACTCTTTAAAATGAAATAATACAATTCACCTCTCCAATTATTGTAGATATTTTTGTTTTTTTTTTTTATCTTATTTAACTGGCCCAAAAATGTACTTTAATTTATTTGTGTAAAATTAAAAATTAGCTTGTAAAAATCATCGAAAATTTGTTACTTTGTTGTTCGCTCTCATATAAATACTCTTTTAGACCGAATGGAAAATTGACAACTTCATATATTTTTATTTAACTTTGATAATTAGGGGGCTTTTGACTTCCCCGTTAAATCGTGAACGACTTTTCCTAATTTCTTAAGAACATAATGAAGAAGTTTTGCACCAAAATCCAGACTTCCGGTCATTTTTGGAATGGCATTATTGACTGGACTGTTTTCTTCCTTTACCAACATCTGATGCTAATTATATACTTGTTTTTTAATTTCAACTTGTATTTCTAAGCTAACTTCAGTGTCATGTTTTGGCTCCAACTTGACTATCTGTTATTTCATTTATTTTATGTTTTATAACTGCAACTAATAGTTAGATTATCTCCTAAATAAATATTTTTTTAAATCTGTATAGGTACACAAAATTAGATATGGCCTAATAAATGGTTAATTATTCTAAGTGTTTCATTACGTCAGTGTCGTCTATCGTCTCCATTAAATATATTATCGTTTTATTAATATGGTTTAGATGGTAGGTAACTTTATAATCTGTTTAAATTTATGATTCCTGAACTTAAGTCTTTAAGGGTGTAAGTATATACAATATACATACATACTTATAAACAAATTATTATTATTCGCTTCTGTCTGTTAAGTATGTTTTTAACTTTCCACTTAAATTAAAGTCAAGTCCCTTTAAGTAATAATAAAAGTTCGTTCGTTGCTGAAGAGTAGATTTTAATTTTTATTTTATCTTTATAATTTTTATTGATGTGAAATAAATTCAAAATATTTCAATTTTGTTTAATTCCTTTATATCGTCATTCATTATATTAAATATGACTATACTTTTTAGTACTAAATACCTAATCTATTTTATTAACAGTCGTTCTAAAGGAAAAATTTACACAGGTCAATCATTTTCATCGTGCATGTGAGAATGTATTAGTAATTTTTTGTTCAAAACTTATTCAATACATTTTTGCATGCTTGAGCAAAAATCTAAAAATTTGATTTTGCTTCAAGCAAACACACAACGTATACTTGAGCTGTTTTCACTAATTTTCAGAAGCTTGTTGATCAAATCTTAATAACCTATACGAAAACTAATTGGAAGAAATTAGAGGTATTTCGCATTGGCCTATTTGATCATGAGACTCCTTTAGTGGTACTGATGGTCTATTTAAATCTCATGTTAATTCCATATAATTTGATTTTTACCGAGCGAGGTTTTGCCTATGGTTACTCGCCCACGTACTATGCGATTCTATTACTGAGCTTGTTTGTATGTTTAAGCACAATTCAGTAATTGTGTTTACCTGTACACTTAAAAACAATATAATTAGTCAAAATCCTGTAATGCAATTATGCTCAAAACTTTGCAAGTATAACTACACAAAGTTTCATCAAGATGGTATGAGCCGTTTTAGAGGAAAAACTAAAACTTTTAATGAGAGGCACCCACTACAGTATACTTTTTCCAAATTATTTTGAAAACGGCTCATGCGGTTTTGATGAAACTTTGTGTACTTGCAAGGTTTTGAACATAACTATACATTTTAGGATTTTGACCAAAAATGCAGATAACGAAGATTTTGTATTAACGGCTTCTTACAATTTTGGCCGGAACTTCAAAACGACTAAACCGATTTCATTTATATTTGGTACGGCACATAAGTTAAATATGCAACATAAGATGGCTAAACAACATAAAACGAAAAATATGATACCTACATTATTTCATGATTAAAAATTTGTGTAGTCCCATAGTTTGCAACAAGAGCAAGTTCGTGGAACCCAGTCATGCATTAATTTTTTTGTTTTGTTTTGGATTAGGCTTAATAGAACAACCACAAAACACAAAAAAACAAAAAAGAGCCAAATACTTGCTTGTGAAAAAGTGCAGTTCTGTATAAAAACAGACTTTGTAACAATTTAACACTTTTCTTCTCGAAATTAGTTGATGCTACGATAAAAAGTGCCAAGACTTTTTTTTGTAGAAAATCATGTAAGCTAAAACATTTCTTGCAAAAAGAGAGAGAAATCAAATCATGGGTACTTTTGAAGATTTGCTCAAGAGTCAAGACATAAAAACAAAGATCTCCAGCAAAATCCAACTTTGTCAGAATTATTACGTAATTTTGCCTTTTTGTCTAATCGAACATTTCAGATTTTTAAAAATGTATATTGCTCAGAAATGGGTTTATTCTTGATATCTGTACTGTATCTGCCAATTAAATACTTGTTCTTGAAAAAGTTTAAACTAAGCTTAATACTGATATTTAATTTTTTTAAATATCATGTAGTCTTATAACTCAAGATGTTTCTGAATTTTCATCTTGTCATGGATTTTACGAAATACACGAGCAGTGTTTGAAACTTACACATGATTTTTCTATGTGTATAAACTCAATGCTCAAATCATAATGGTCAAAGCCGTATGGGCTATGGCCCAGTGTATCTTCTTTGATTTTTTACTATTAACGAATTTAAAATATTATTATTATTATTATTGTTAATTTACACAATTCAAATTACAATGCAAATTTTCACGGAAAAAGTGCCTAGCAACTAAAGACTTTGAGCTCTAATTTTAAAAGATAAGTATTTAGAGTTTAGAACTTAAAATAATTACTTTATTTGACCTTTTAAAACTGAAATTTTAAGAAAAATCTTTTTTTATAAAAATTCAGTAGGTACTAAAATAAAATGCACGACTGGTTTGCACGAACTTCTTCTTGAAGCAAACTATTCGATTAAAAAAAATTTTATTTAATAAATTATGCAGAGTAAAAAATATTAGAAAATGGCCTAAACGAGAGATCAAGTTGTATGGTAGCTATCATTAAACGTTTGTTTAGCCAAACATTTTAAATGCCATTATTGTCAAATAATTTACTCAACTGTCATACTAAATTTAAATGAAATCAATAATCCGTTATGCAGGAGGTACCCGTTATGGACGGGCTAAAACAACAAAAAATCGAATTTCTCCTCTAGGGAACCACAAAAAAGTGCTATATACGAAGTTTGAAATAAATCCATCAAACCGTTTAGTAGGCTGTAGGTAATCATCACTTCTTTCAAAACTTTATTGAAGCTTAATTGAAAAAAAATCAATGAATTTATCAATGATTGAATAATTTCAATCAAAAATTTCTTTAAAAACAATTCGAAACTAGTCCGAAGTAAGTAATTACCACTGGTAAAACTATTCGTGGGAGATTGGCGATAGGGGTATTTAAATTGATGATAACTGATTGTGTTATTACCTTGTTTTTAATAATTATGAACTAACTATTAAAGATTAACTTTCCATTCAGCACAGTGTTCTGTTAAAGAACACGTATCACTGTAAAGATTTTGCATAGTGTAAATAAAAGAAAACAACAAATAGAATTATTTTTCAAAAATATAATATTTATTTAAGCATTTTTAAAAATGTTTTTTTGCATAAGTACAAATTACCTATAAATATTTATTTATAAAATATTATTTTATTAAAAATTTAATAAGTATGATATATATTATTATTGTGTGTACTATTAGATATAGATAAACATATGTACGTATTCGTATAACAAATTAAATTATGTAAAATTTCTTTTAAAAAAAT
Source organism: Baccha elongata (assembly GCA_951217065.1). Lineage (NCBI taxonomy): Eukaryota > Metazoa > Arthropoda > Insecta > Diptera > Syrphidae > Baccha > Baccha elongata. The sequence continues at coordinate 60,126,437 of OX578274.1, forward strand.
TATGTTTTAGGCAATTAAAGGCAAAAAACAACGATATTACAATCACTTTCTGTCAAATCTCCTTTTCTTGTTTTACCGAAATTCGGCATTAAGGCAATGTCCAAAGTTGCAGTCTAGCTATTTTTAATAAAAGCTTCACAAATGTACGTTATTTCTTTTGTGGGAGTTTAGTTGTGTTAAAATATACAATCATAATCACGATTGACTTCAATAAATTGTTGATGTAAGTTAAAATTTGTGGATACAAAAATAAGCAGGTTCTGGAATAAAATTTCTCGTAAAATTATTTTTTAACTAAGTCTTTTCAGCAACTACGCATGACGATTTTGTTCAGTCAGCGAAATATTTTAGAATCCATATGGCCATGGCCTTTATCCTGGAGCACTACATGAACTGAATCTTGATGTTGATTGTCGTTGGCGACGTAAAAATGACCTACGATGACTGGGCTTTTTAAGTACCTTACTTTGATCGCTAGAGCTATTTTTATCGCAGACCACTGCTGAATCAGAGAACAATTCCGCAGTAGAAGAAGCTCCGAGGTTATCTAAACCTTTACTTGTCGTCACTACGATGGAAGATTTATAGTGGCAGCAATCAGATGAGGAACATTTAAAGCACCGCTTTTTAGATTTTCGCCGCATTAGTGTCTCCGTTATACGTTTCTTCATTGTGACAAAACGGCCGGAGCTTGTCACATGCTGCTGCGCCATAACTTCTTCAGTATCGCTATCTATTTGAAGCGCCTGCGTTGATTGGACAATAGAAACTGATGCGGGCGATAAAAAGTTTACTGGCGCCACCACATCTGCCTGAATTGGCGCTGTTGTTGTGCAGTTATTGTCTATATCGTTGAAGGTTTGGTTAGCATAGCATACTTGAGACAATTCTCATGAACGCTTTGCAGTGTCCTTCCGAAATGATTTACGGATTCTATCTACCAAACGGTTGTGGAACTTATTTAAACTTCCCTGACTTTCAACCTGGCTTTTGGGCGGACTTGGTGCTTGATTATATGCGCGTGTTGGTGATGAAGCATATATATTCGATTGGGAGCTACGTGACGAACTTCTCGGGAATGCGGTGCGAGATGATGCAGATCGGTTCATTTGCGTCTGGTGATTTGGCGAAGGTGATGTAGAGGACGTTTGGCATTCCGATTTACATTCAGAAACTTTGCGAAATCTTTGTCCGTTTGCTGTACTACCATTGCTATACTCAGACACCTTCCGGGTTCGACTACCATTGTATATGTCGAATTCATTTTTCATCACGGGCATCATGAAGGCCATTTTATTACTCAAATTGTATGACTAATGATTATTAGAGTGAAATTACTTTATTTCAGATAGGTATTTCTGTTGAAAAAAAATTAGAAATACTATGTTAACAAACAATATTGTAAAATTGACTACGCAGACGTTTTAATAAATCGATATTTCAATATTAATTAAGGCACTGAATTATCTCTCGTTTGCTTGTTTCGTCACTTTATTTTTCTTTTTTTTTTTCTTTCTTTGTTTTCTAGAAATTTCTTTTTCACTTTAGGTATTGCGTCGAACAGTTTAAGCAAAAACAGATTTTATTGATGCACAAGTTCTTCAAAATTGTAAATTCTAGTTTTATCAAAATAAAATATAGGTAAAGCAATATTTTACTCGTTAAATTTATAATATATTTATAAGTTATAAAAAATATACTATGTATATTATATTTATTTAAGTATAGTTCTTGTCCACTCCACCGAAAACAAAACTTTAACAACCAATGATTCAGAATGCACTAAGGTAGATGTATTATTAGTAAAAACTGACACAGTCGTATGCCAATGCACACAAACATATTATTTTATTTATTATACATATATATAAATCTGTTGCGAGTACGATGAGACGAAATTCCACATCTTTAGCTAATTTTTCATGAAACCAAAATTAGATAGATAGAAAATCTTTTTTAAAATCAAACTTTGTTGGAGAAAAAGAAAAGGGTGTTTTAATTTGTTAAACACATAAACAATGCAGTACGGTCTGCGGAAAACATTGAGCAATAAGAAAGTAGAATCCAATTATGATGAGGACAACATGAATGTAACCAGACCAACGACCATGTAAGTGGCACAACTTAAAATTACAAAATGAAAACAATGAGGCAAAATAAATACTCAGCACCGAAATTGCAATTTAATAGATGACGAAAATAATACCAGTGTTCACTTGATCGTTGAATGGTCTTACATATATAATTTATTTTAATTATTACACGTGCCAACAAATTACAAAAATTACAAATTTACAACCAAGTGTTTACCTAGTTGATATTTTATTATTTTAAAGTAATGCAGATACACTACATAGATGCATTTCTAAAATAATTTGTTAGAATACTTTTGTTAAATTATTTTTAATTTTTATCTTCGAATGACGACAAGTTTAAACAATTATAAAAAGAAAAGGTATATTTTGTGTTAAAACGTTGTTTTTTATTTTTATAAGAAATGCGGTGTTCAGTGTATTTATTTTTACAACGATGAAAGTTTTCAGCTGTCAGTTGTAATTTTGACAGTTTCATCTTAAATAGATCTGTTTCCTTCGAATATGTGAAAATTCACACGAATAGGGGTGTTCACATTAAACTGCAGGCATGACCAGCGGCATGAAGGTTTTCAAAATATTTTGTTGATATTGTGCTGGGCTCTCATCACGTAATTTTTGAGACGATCGTCGTGAACGACATCGTTAAAAGTTTGCTCGTAAAACCACCATCGAATCCTTCAGTCGTGTCGTCCACAGTTTGAGAAGCACCTAAAAAACAAAATGGCGTATGAAAATGACATTTGCGCGCTGTTTGTCTCTGTCTGTAAACAGTTAACACTTCAATCCTTTTGTTTTTTTTATTGTTTATACAATTTTTTACTTTTTTCATTAGAAGTGAAAGAGTATACAATTCATCCCTTAAATTTCCTTCGTATTGACAGCACTCCGAAAATATTTTTCTTCATAATCGGAACAAAAACATATTTTAATCTCTTAACATATTTAAATGCGCATATATTAAGATTATCTTTCATTAGATAACTTTAGATTTAAAAAACTTAAATAGAAAAATCAAATGTATCGAATAGGGCTTTTTAGGTAACAACGATATATCTCTTTCTCGTTCTCACAGAATTGTCAAAAACAGCAGTATGGTGAACAGCTGATTTTTTTTTTATCATTGTTGAAAAATTGATTGAAAACAAAAGCGGGAATTTTAAAGATTTGTGCGCGAAAATTGTGAAAATTGTTGGTTTTGCTAATTAAAATAAATTTTTAAGCCACGGAAATCACAAATTTCACACAAAAAAGAATACCGCATTTAAAAATTATTTCCAAATTGTTTTCTCCAAGATCTTGAGTTTGACAGTTTGAAAAAAGCGCGATACATATTTCAATCTGTCTTCTCCATAGTGTGAGCTTTGACAAGATGGTAAAACTCCCTATTGGTTAGTATACCGTATTTGACAGTTCCAAAATTTAGGCGAAGCAAAAGTTGAATCGTCGAAACGACGGTTGATATTTTTATGAGTTACGCCAAGCAACACGATTAATCAGACGATGCGTCGGGCGATCGTCGTCTTACGCGATGAGAGCCCTGATAATTATGGTGGTTGACGGCAAGCTTGACTAGTGTGAACGCAAGCATTCATCATGCCTGCAGTTGGGTGTGAACACCACTTATGGTAAAGTTGAAATGCGCAATGGGTAGTCAAAATTAACATTATGCTATCTTTACTCTTTAGTACAAACTTGACTACTGCAGCGCTACAAGTGGCCTCCAATACCATAGTACTTTTAGTGATTGGAGACTTTACGAGGAGCTTCAGTAGTCAGAGTATGTACTATATAACAAAGACAGATGGTGAGACCCCCGCGTAGTTTTGAAATATTTATATAACAGCGGATTGGATGCTATACGTGTAGTGCTGCAGTAGTCAATACAAAAACTCAGAAAACTTATTTCACTTCTTGTTGGATTTTGTAAATTGTGAGATAGCATGGTCGTTTTAAAACTGAAAGAGGTTTGTTTAGCAAACTGGGTGTATTAGATAATAAAAACATAAAGGAATGCTGATAGTGGATAGAAGAGTTAGAAATTGATGAAAAACGAAAGGTATGAATGAAATATATGTTTTAAATGGAATACTAGCAAGTATTATAATACCATTGAGGGTTGGTAAAGTTAAAATACACCATTGATAGCAAAATTAGAACTAAATTAAATTTTGTCGTTCAAGAATTTGCAAACGACAGAGCGAAAATTACTCCCAAAATGTAAGTTCTAATTTTTTATTTTTGTTTTTATAGTTGTAACAAGTTTTTTATTGGTCTCACGGAACAAAATGAACGATGAACAAAAGTTTTTGAAGTTGAAATTCTAGGTCTAAAAATATCGCCATTTACCAATTATAACAAATCTTGTTTTTTCTTGAAAGCGGCTCTAGATTTCGATAAAACTTGACATGAGTGATCTTAGAAAATTGTTTTATAGGTACTTGCTAACGTTTTGTTTTTAATGTTGATTTTCTCGGTAAGGACTCAACATATCTTAACGAAATTTTATTTCTAAAAAGATTTTTTTAAAACTGGATGTACGATTTTGGTAAAAAATTTACTATGATACATTTATTAAACTTGATGACATACCACGATTTCTTCGTAAAACTCTGGGTTGTTAGAAATTATATTTTTTAAATCAATTAAAAAGATTTAATAAATTCCTCTATAGAACCAGTCGTGCCTTTTTTTATTAACCTCTTCGATAATTTGTCACAAGAGCAAATTTACGCGACACAGATTGCCTCTTATGTTTTTCGTTCTTGTCATCGCGTCGTCATAGCTGCTGTGTGATTAATATAGGTACTCATTTAGAAAAAATTATATTACAAAAATAATTTTGAATAAAAAAGCGAGCTGTCCTGAGAAACCAAACTTGTTATGAAAATTAAATAATTAGAAAATTGTTAAGTTAAAAAGTTTAATGGCCAGTTTCTCCAAACACTTTCAAATATTTATTGGTTTGTTAAATCTTAAAAATAACATTTTTCAATGTCACCAACCACTTCCAGTTTTAAAAGAACCAATGAACTTAAAGAGCAAAGAAGATAACTTAGTTCTAATTTTGATTACCAATTGCGCATTTTAATTTTATCACTCCTCAATAAAGTTTGTACTAAAAAGGAAGAATAACTTAGTTCTAATTTTTACTACCGATTGCGCATTTCAACTAAACCAATCCTCAACGGAAATCAATTTCCCTTCAAATACTTTCATCTGGATATTCTGCATGGACATGAAGTTTAATAAAACGAGAAGTAGTTTATCTAGTAAAATAGTTTATAATTTACTTGGCAGCCATTTTACAATGTTGCCACCATTTATTTTCTGTCTTTCAGGCAACGAAAACTGTCAAAGCTTTTAAAAGAAAAACTCTGCTACAACGTCTGCGTCGGTGTTGACTATTTTCAAGAATTTATTGCGGTAAACAAAAAAATACTATTTTGTTAATTTTTTTATAAAAAAATAATTTTTTTAGAAAAAATATGAATGTTAAGCTAGAAAAGTATACTGTTGAGGACGAAGGCGTTCCAGTTGTTTTGCACGAAGGCAATTACGGAACTTACACGATACAAACGTTTCAGCCATCGCAAGATGATGCCGCAGCAGTGGCAACGCTGGAAGCCAATCATCTTCATCAGATCAGAGAAATTAATGATGAACAAGAACAACAGATTATTCATCTAAATGAAGGCGATTGTGTCGAAATTGCTACCGTAACTAGTGCACCTATGGGAACAGTGTCCGACACTTCGTACCATAGTGATAATTCGGCAGAGTATAGCATGGTTCCAGAAACCAGTCGTGCCAAAACTTATTACTGTCCAAACTGTGGTAATTGTTACAGTGCAGCTGGAAGTTTAAAGTTGCACATTCGAGCTTGTACTCGTGAGAAGGAATCTTCTTCCAATGATAACAGAAAGTGTGAAATTTGCCAGAGAACTTTTAACTCAAGCACCTATTTGCGGGAACATATGCTACGGCACACTGGTAAAGGTCCAAGGAAGTGTCCCAAATGCTATCGCAAATTTATTGATGACAGCAAGTACGAAGCTCATTTAGAGACGCACAAGTTAGAAGAGAGAATTGCCAAAGAAGCTGGCAGTCCAATTAACACCGATGGGGGACCAAGCGGTGAAAAAAAGATTGTCAAAGAATATGTATGCTCTTTCTGTTCAAAAAACTTTACCGTCGTATTCGATTCGCGTCATACCAAACGCCGTTATGCTTGTGACGAATGCCGAGAGAAATTTTCAAATGAGGAGATGCTTAAACAGCATAAGGCTCAGCTAGAAGAAAAGCGAGAGTTCCGTTGCGAAAAGTGCGGACGAAAGTTCGTTTTTGAAGGTTTCCTTCAAAGGCATATTCCAGCTTGTGATGGAACAATTCGACGACGACGAGACCGTCAGTAAGTCATATGTGAATCGTTTTTATATAGAGTTTCGTCAGTTGTTATTTAGGTATTAGGCATGTGAATATTTTGCAGATCCCAAAAAACTACCTTCAATATTTTGACGAAACTAGAATACATGTTTTAACACTTCGACAAAGTAAAAAAATAATATTACTTCTTCAGTTATTGACCGTTCTGTTTTGAAAACATAATCTATTAATTAAAATTCATTTAACAGCAAAGTTGAGAACGAATCTTTTTTTTTTATTTTATAAAGGTATAAGATCTGCAAAATATGAACAGAGCTATATTGATTATTCTCTTTCTTTCTACCTGTAATATTTTCTTGCAATAAATATTCATTTTAGAAACATATGTATGTTTATAAATTCAAATTGAACAAATAAAATTGAAGGTCACTAACATAAACTAATAGAAGGGCATTCGGTTTCGCCACAAGTAACTGTTTCACAAATGTGTCATTTTTAGAAAAAATTGTACAACAAAGAGCTTTTGAAAGCAGCAAGTTTCTAAAACTACTCTTTTACCATGTCATTAAATTGTAGAGTTTGGCAGAGTCAAGTTTAACACGGACAAAGTTAATTTAAATAGCATACAATTGATTGAAAACTTTCTATGTCCAGCAAATTTAAACATGGAATACACGATCGCTGTAAGAACCCTATCAACACACTTGCATACTGTAGTCATGGTGAATCCATGCATGTCGGCAATTCGATGATACTGCCCTTCGAATGCCAATCCAGTGCAAGACAAATGAGTAGTTGCTGCTTTGGTTATAATAATACAAAGTTATTTTCGGTTTTGTAATTATAAAAATGATTTCTCCCCCTTGACTAGACTCACAAGAAGCTTCTCGTTAAAATAAAAACACCGGGAGATGTTATAATTTATATTCCACTACTTCACTATTCTTCGATTCAGAATTATAATTGCCATTCTCTGCTATAGCTATAATCTTTATATAAATTCTCTTATAGCGTTTTTCATCTACGAAAAGATTTGCTCTTTCTTTCAAAAGATTTGATCTTTATGCAATTTTGGTGTTTCATTTAAATGAAAAGAGCGGAAAAAGAGCAAATCTCAACAAGAAAGAAGCGATCTCCCGAATTTGGGAGATTTGATCTAAACACTGACACATGAAAACATTTTAATGGCGGATTTTTTCTTGCGCGTTCTTTTTTATTCTAAAACTATTGGATAGCTTTATATTGTTTTACCTTGTGTAACGTATATTATTGCACTCAAATTCATAAAATTTTTCATAAATCTTACAATTTTTTAATGAATTTGTACAAATACTCAAGTAAACAAAATGGTAATTGAATGGAAGTGTAAAATCTAAATGACGGCTTATTATTGATTCAAAGCATGATAAAAACAGACCAACATGTTTCATTTAAAAGTGCACTTCTTGATTTTGAGGGCAAATCTTTGAAAAACGCTAATATGACCGGAAACAAATTGTAACAAAAACTTACACACGTCTTGAGCCGTGTAGAAAATTTTCACAACTCAACGGATTTGGGAATTATTTTTTCTTTGGCGGAGCAGAAATATGAACCAACTTGAAAGCTCACAAATTTGTTACTTGCAAAATATAACTTTTGGCGAAATAAAAAATGTATTTTTAACAAATTTCAATTGTAGATCGAAACGACAATTCTGTTATCACAAAAAACTCATGTCCCCACGAGGAGAACGATTCTATGAGCTCGTCGCCAAGATTTATGAGCAATGCACTGATGCCCCAAAACTTAAACATGACAAATTCTCTTTTGCTGAAACGATACTTATGTTCTACATAAATCCTTAAGTGACAGTTTATGAAAACGAAAAAGTAATACTTAAGAACTTATGTCGAACATAATATTACAAGTATCGTTTCAGCAAACGGGCCTAAAACGCCAAGATTGGGAAAGAAAACATCTTCGGTACAACAATGTGGAAAAATAGCCTGCACGACATCACGTCCGACGAAGGTTACTCGACTTTATAGTACCATGTATTGGTGGTGAGTAGAACAACATTCCCATGTATCCACATAGATAAAAGAACATGGCGGTCACGACTTAGCATAATGGATTTAAATTTTTTGAGGGTAGTCAACATCGACATCCAACATTATTTGTTTGGTGCAAATCTTCAATGCAACTTTCAGAAGGGCATTAGCTAGCTTCACAAGTTTATAACTGACTTCTTAATTGAACGATGCCTTAAGTTGTAATGCATCAGTAAAGTAAAATAAAAAATAATGTTGGAATTTTTGTTTGACAAGTTTCCGTCCATTAAAACAAAAATGGAACAAAAAAATGTTGAATTTTTCTATAAAAAAAATAACCCAATTTGAACTTATAGCGTTTTCATTTTGTAGTCCGGAATCGATAAGCAGAAGTGTCCGATTCCGGAAACCAAATGAACGCGCAAAGATACTTGTGTGATTCTGCAATTTGCATATAATTGAATGTGTGAAACTTCAAATTAATTTTTTTTTCATTTGAGGAAAATGTCGGTGATAACAAGTTATGTATGCAACTAAAAATATGCGAAGTATCTATTGATGTTCTATACTATATTGAATCGTCCGAAGTAGTTCCGAACTACCAAATGAAAACCCTATTAGTTTGCGAAATATAATATTTTTTTTGTTATTTCAATGATGGAAATCGGTTTCAATAGTTCCATTAGTTCCTTAAAAATGGAACAGAAACTTCGAATTTCACACCGTTATTAGCTGTCAGTCTTCCGTTCAATGATCAACCCTAACCTCAAAATGGTTTATATATGATGGATTGATTTTAAATAATGTACATTTTCAAGTATTGCAATTATAGCAATCATTGAAAATGTTCATCATTGACAACAATGATAGCTTTAATTGGCCCCTTAGGGACCAGTTATAGCTATCAGTAAAACGCATGAGAAAAAAAATTATTTTGCTTTTTTTTTATGTTTGAATATTATTTGACAAAAAATAAAGATGTAAATCGATGATAAATAATACAAAATATTTTTTTTTGGTAAGAAAATCTGTATTTGAGTTTATATTTTTTGCGAAAAAGCTATTTTTCTATTTTACTGATGAAGAATCGGTTATAGCAATCAATGATTGCAAATGACCTGTCATTGAAAATACTACGAATTAATGTTAACAAAATCGCCGACAAAATAGATCAACCAATGTAAAAAACACGTATACACAATACTACTTTCATTAATTTATTAAATATTAATAAAAAAAACTTGTATTTTTCACCGCCAGACACAACAAAACCAAACAAAAGATAACAAACAATGATTTGAGGTTAGGCGCCGGTTATAGCGATCAGGAAAACGCATCAGGAAAAATGTTCGAATGGATCTTTTATGTTGTTTTAAATCGATTTTAAACACAAATACTACACTAATCGACTACAAATAACTCAAAGAATTTTTTTTGCTAATAAATTTTACTATAGAATAATTGTTTATTGTTTAAAATATATTTCTTTATTTTCCTGACGAAAACTAATTTTTCGTGCCAGCTGATTGACATTTCAAAAAAAATGGAACAAATCGTTCCAATTATTTGAGTTCAATTTTCACTTGTTCCACTGACAGATTTCTGTCAGATAAATTTTTTCGTGTGCATTTCAATCAGGAAAACAGCCTGTTCACTGACACATTTTTCCTGATCGCTATAAACGCACATCAGGAAAAAATTCCTGTTCTCATTTGTTTCTACTTTTCCTGATGGTTTTTCCTGATCGCTATAACCGGCGCCTTAGAGTTGATCATTGAAATTCATCATTGAACAAAAAAATGACAGCTAAAAACAGTGGGAAAATCGAACATCATAAGTGGAACGATTGTGTTCCACTTTATGGAACTGAAGTCAGCTGTTTAGGGGCCGGTTATAGCGATCAGGAAAAACCATCAGGAAAAGTAGAAACAAATGAGAAAAGGAATTATTTCCTGATGTGCGTTTATAGCGATCAGTAAAAATGTGGCAGTGGACAGGCTGTTTTCCTGATTGAAATGCACACGAAAAACTTTTTCTGACAGAAATCTGTCAGTGGAACAAGTAAAAATTGATCTCAAATAATTGGAACGATTTGTTTCATTTTTTTAAAAAATGGCAGTCAGCTGATATGAAAAATGAGATTCAATCAGGAAAATAAATATTTGTTAAGGGGCCGGTTATAGCGATCAGGAAAAACCATCAGGAAAAGTAGAAACAAATGAGACCAGGATTTTTTTCCTGATGTGCGTTTATAGCGATCAGGAAAAATGTGTCAGTGAACAGGCTGTTTTCCTGATTGAAATGCACACGAAAAACTTTATCTGACAGAAATCTGTCAGTGGAACAAGTGAAAATTGAACTCAAATAATTGGAACGATTTGTTCCATTTTTTTTTAAATTTCAATCAGCTGGCACGAAAAATTAGTTTTCGTTAGGGGCCGGTTATAGCGATCAGGAAAAACCATCAGGAAAAGTAGAAACAAATGGGAACAGGAATTTTTTCCTGATGTGCGTTTATAGCGATCAGGAAAAATGTGTCAGTGAACAGGCTGTTTTCCTGATTGAAATGCACAATTTGAATTGAATTGAATTTTATTGAGTCTTATAGTTTCGAGTAACAATGTTTGTCTTATTCTAATTCAAATTATTTCTTATTCGCTTTAGCGAGTACAAAGATGGCTGTAATGTATGGCCTACTTTTCAGTTATTTAATGGAAAGCCTCGTGGCGAAAAGTTATTATATAAAGATATATAGTCATACTACTTTTGCTCATAAGTAATCTTCTGTTTCTTGGGATTGAAAGTCACAAATATATTTACAAAATAGACCTATACTAACTTACAAACTAAAATATATACGAAAAATGCGCCAGCGCATTGCTAGATTTGTTACATACAGTTACGAATTGATATTTTCTCTTTCTATCTTACTAACTTTTAAGTTATTTTTAAATTTTATAAAGCGAGAGCGCTCTATTAATGTTTTTTCACATGTTTTACTATCACAGTATACTTTTGTTACTGAGTATGTTTGTTAATATATGAGAATATTAAGAGTGAGTGGAAGACTCAAACAACGAATATCAGAGATACAATTATGGATACTAGATCTATCTCTCTTTTTAATGAATATCCAAATGTATGAGATTGAATATAAATGAACTCAGCGTATAATAAAACAAAATACATAAAGGTTACAAACATTAAAACATTTAATAAAAAAATTTGTACTGGCGTAGTGTCTTAATGTATAGAAGAAGGAAGCTTAACCAATGGGTGTAAGTACTTCCCCCCAATAATTGAAAACGTAGATAGATGAATTCAGTCTTTTTATTTTCTTCTTTATTTTATTTTTAAAATCTTTAGAGATAATCGGATCTTTCAACTCATATAAACCATCAATTGAGTGGTAGCTAAAGTGAGAAATAAGTCTTAATAAAGTCAATTTAGCCACGATTTTGGTTGGACATGGCGTTAAGATAAAAACGCGGAGGAGTTATTTCAGTAATATCTAGATCTCTTGAAGAAATTCCGATGGGCGATAGATAATTATCGCTGTCCCAAGAGGACCCAGCCTGAGATGTAATGATATGTTCAATCAAGTCATTATCCGAAAGAGTTAATTTGGATATGGTTTTCTTCATTAGAAGAAGAGCATATCTCAAAAACGGAATGGTGTTAGTTTCATTATGTAAATGGGAGTTAGAAAATCTCTTAGTGCGACTCTCAAAGTTAATACCGGCACAATACCTCAAAATTTTACGCTCCAACAACTCCAGTTCAAGGGCAGCAGTAGGAGAGATAGAAAACCAAATAGGAAATGCATACAACATTATTGGTCTGATAAGAGTTTTGTAAAAAAGTATCTTGCATTTTTTGTTCAGAGCTCTATGTCTGAAGTAAGGCATTAGCATATTTGTTATTTTCCTGGATTTTTCTATAGTTGTTCTGGCGTGCACATTAAATTTAAAAAGATTGCTGAAATTAACCCCAAGGTATTTTATTCTGTTCTTAGGCTTGATGAAGTTGCTGTTTAGACCAATTGAGATATTTTTACTTTCTTTGACCACTCCTTCTGGGCCTTTCCCACTCGCATTTCGAAAACATATCATCTCAGTCTTAGGAGCATTCAGTTTGATACCCCAGGTACTGTAGAAATCGCTAATGATTTTAAGGTGTTTTTCTAAGTGGCGGGAGGCCACGCTGATTAAAATGCACACGAAAAACTTTTTCTGACAGAAATCTGTCAGTGGAACAAGTGAAAATTGAACTCAAATAATTGGAACGATTTGTTCCATTTTTTTAAAATGTCAATCAGCTGGCACGAAAAATTAGTTTTCGTCAGGAAAATAAAGAAATACATTTTAAACAATAAATAATTATTCTATAGTAAAAATTATTAGCAAAAAAAATTCTTTGAGTTATTTGTAGTCAATAAGTGTAGTATTTGTGTTTAAAATCGATTTAAAACAACATAAAAGATCCATTCGAACATTTTTCCTGATGGAAAAATCAGGAAAAGTAGAAACAAATGAGAACAGGAATTTTTTCCTGATGTGCGTTTATAGCGATCAGGAAAAATGTGTCAGTCAACAGGCTGTTTTCCTGACTGAAATGCACACGAAAAACTTTATCTGACAGAAATCTGTCAGTGGAACAAGTGAAAATTGAACTCAAATAATTGGAACGATTTGTTCCATTTTTTTTTAAATGTCAATCAGCTGGCACGAAAAATTAGTTTTCGTCAGGAAAATAAAGAAATACATTTTAAACAATAAATAATTATTCTTTAGTAAAATTAACTAGCGAAAAAAATTCTTTGAGTTATTTGTAGTCGATTAGTGTAGTATTTGTGTTTAAAATCGATTTAAAACAACATAAAAGATCCATTCGAACATTTTTTCTGATGCGTTTTCCTGATCGCTATAACCGGCGCCTTAGGGGCCGGTTATAGCGATCAGGAAAAACCATCAGGAAAAGTAGAAACAAATGGGAACAGGAATTTTTTCCTGATGTGCGTTTATAGCGATCAGGAAAAATGTGTCAGTGAACAGGCTGTTTTCCTGATTGAAATGCACACGAAAAACTTTTTCTGACAGAAATCTGTCAGTGGAACAAGTGAAAATTGAACTCAAATAATTGGAACGATTTGTTCCATTTTTTTTAAATGTCAATCAGCTGGCACGAAAAATTAGTTTTCGTCAGGAAAATAAAGAAATACATTTTAAACAATAAATAATTATTCTATAGTAAAAATTATTAGCAAAAAAAATTCTTTGAGTTATTTGTAGTCAATAAGTGTAGTATTTGTGTTTAAAATCGATTTAAAACAACATTCCTGATCGCTATAACCGGCGCCTTAGGGGCCGGTTATAGCGATCAGGAAAAACCATCAGGAAAAGTAGAAACAAATGGGAACAGGAATTTTTTCCTGATGTGCGTTTATAGCGATCAGGAAAAATGTGTCAGTGAACAGGCTGTTTTCCTGATTGAAATGCACACGAAAAACTTTTTCTGACAGAAATCTGTCAGTGGAACAAGTGAAAATTGAACTCAAATAATTGGAACGATTTGTTCCATTTTTTTAAAATGTCAATCAGCTGGCACGAAAAATTAGTTTTCGTCAGGAAAATAAAGAAATACATTTTAAACAATAAATAATTATTCTATAGTAAAAATTATTAGCTAAAAAAATTCTTTGAGTTATTTGTAGTCAATAAGTGTAGTATTTGTGTTTAAAATCGATTTAAAACAACATAAAAGATACATTCGAACATTTTTCCTGATGAGTTTTCCTGATCGCTATAACCGGCGCCTTAGGAAAATAAAGAAATACATTTTAAACAATAAATAATTATTCTATAGTAAAATTTATTAGCAAAAAAAATTCTTTGAGTTATTTGTAGTCGTTTAGTTAGTATTTGTGTTTAAAATCGATTTAAAACAATATAAAAGATCCATTCGAAAATTTTTCCTGATGCGTTTTTCTGATTGCTATAACCGGCGCCTAAATTGAACATTTTTTTGGCACAAAAATTCTCCGAGTTATTTGTAATTGATAAGTGTAACATTTTTGTTTTAAATCACATGAATTCATGGCTAATTATCGACTTGAACATTTTTCCTGATTCATTTTCCTGATCGCTATAACCGGCCCCTTATTGAAATCGACGTTCATTGTTGAAAACACAAAACTGTTTATATTTTACGAATTAAGCTCAAATTGCGTTATTTTTTTTTTCATAAAAAAATTCTATAATTCATAAGCTTCATTTTAATACCAATTTACAGCAAATTGGTAGGATAATTTGACTATGAAATGAAGAAGAAAATTTTCAATGACGAGTTTTAATGATAGATATAACTGGCCTCTAAAGTACTTTCTTTTATTTGAAAGACCCTTGTATGCATGGAATATAAATATACAGCCCTATCATCGTATCCGTTCGGAGAAACCTATGATCGGACAAAACTTCCGATCGGAACATTTAATTTGTTCATGGTATCCGAATCGTAACAGAAATAAAGACGCCAGTCGACGCATGGATAAATATTAAAAATAAACAAAACAAATATCTATGCTTGTTATTAATCTCAAACAAAATAAATTATTCGTTTTATTGGTCACCAGACCAGACCAAAACTCAAATACAGTAGTAACCTCTAGTTTGTTTGTTTATTTATTTACATTTCATATATCATCGGACAAAATTCGGCCTTCGATTAGCTTTCGGAGGAAATCGGAACATACACAAACCTCACAATCGCCATTCATCGCACAAATTTACTACGCGTTTCGGTGATTTTGACATTTTCGAATCAATCGGAACGGTTACCATGATACAAAATTCCTACATTTCGCACAAATCGGAGGCAATTCTTCTCCGATCGGTGCCCATGGCCCGGATGATAGGGCCCATAATATTGTTCAATTGTCACCCGCTGCGGCTGCGCTCGGTGGCAAGGATCCAAGGGGTACAAATGCCAGTGACTTTAGATCCTAGGTCGATTGGATTTTGCAGGTGAAAATGCACCGCAGCTTCGCTCGGTAACAAGGATTCAAGAGGTTCAATTGGCAATGACTCTACAGCTGCTGAGTCAGTTGGATCTTCTACGTGCAGGTGCTCCGCGGCTTAACACGGCGACAAAGATTCAAGAGGTACAGCTGGCAATGACTTAACAGTTATTTGGTCAGTTCGATTTTGCAGGTGTAAGTGCGCCGGATATTCGCTGGGTGTCAAGTATTTAATAGGCTTACTTGGCAATGGGTGGCGTGGGTTTGCAAGGTGGCAAGGATTCAAAAGCTTGAATTGGCAACGACTGTTTAGTTCCTCGGTCAGTTGGATTTCGCAGGTGGAGATGAGATGCGGATTCGCACGGTGGCAAGAATTCAAGACCTATAATTGGCATTGTTTGTTGATCTCTTGAATCATTTGGATCTTGCAGGTCCAGGTGAGCTGAGTTCAGCTTCAACCTCCCTGCCAAGGTCTGTGATAGGATTTGGGGTGGGTGCGAATTTGGGTGTATGCAGTCTTTTTTGGAATTAGTATTGAGAAAGTACTGAAATTCGAGATTTTCATTTTGTTCTATTCGAAAATTCGTCATTGGAGATTTCGCCATTCGAGATAATGAAAAAAAAAATCTGCGAAATTCGAGATTTACGGAATTCGTAACAAGCGGGATTCAGTGCAGGCACATTCTGACCAGTTCCAGGGAGTAAGACGAAGTCCTTTAATACATCGATATTTCTGTTGTCTATCATTACTATAGTAGTAGATTCCTCTGCACAAGACCAATCAAGGTTTGTTTTCTTTAATGCCGATGAACGCATCATTGACATTTTGTCTTTGTATCTAATCATACAACATACAAGCGATAACACATATTGAATTGTTAATCGTGTTATAAATAACGTAAGTGGCGAATAAACAGGCAAGGATCTTTTATAGAATTTGAGCTTTCTACTTTAAAAAGAAATCTTTCCACTTACAATTTAAGCATACAGCACTGCACAACTCTACAAAAAGTTTTGGCCGCAGTTTGCATGAAATTTTCGAACTTCGAATGCAATGTGAATGAAACTAGAGTTGCAATTTTACCGATTAATAAAGTTCCTGTTTGTTCATTAAATCTACCCATATTGAAAACCGAAAATCGGATATAACATTCTAATTTTGTTTTGTGTGATCAAACATGGTTTTCGAACGTTGCAATTTTTATATTGAATTCTAGAATATGAACTTAATGAACTGTAGATCCTATTTTGATACCAACCATTCTGTCTATTTTTAAATCCTGTTTAGTTGCACAAAAGGGCAATTGAAAACCCCTCACGCCCGCATTAAACATTATTTAAAGTTTATAATCAGCAATTAAAGTTGAATATGTTGGTATTGTAACTATAAAATAATGTATTTATGATTTACTTACCAGATACTACGATGTTTATGTGGCTTTACCAGGTACCATAATATTATATTGAAGCTATCCAATCTTAAAAACTTTCTAGTTTCCGCCTTGACTTCATGCTTTTTTTCATGTTTTTTGATTTAGTTGATAGTTGCGGATTCCGTTGCAGTGTTTGCATAATAAACACTTTTTTAACTGTCGATTTTTTTTCCTTCGAACTTCTTATTAATTCTTATGTAATAGTTGTTACCGTTGGATAAGTTTTCTTGTAACAGCAGATGAATTTTATAACGTGTTAAAATTGATTCGCTCGACACTCAATTTATCAAACTACAGGTGAAGTTACAGTAAATATTTTAAGTATTTGTCTATGTTTATTTGATGTGATCAACACTTGATTGTGTTTATGGACAGCTGCAGCTGTTGGTAGCACAAAATATAATTTGCAGTTTTCGTAAATCTCTTCCTTTCGTGTTGGATTGTAAACATGTGCGTATTTTTTAAGTTGTAATTTAGAACAAATTTGATTCCCGAGTTGAAAATTGAAAATGTTCGATAGGATGACTAATTTTTGTTTGTTGAATAAAATAAGTAAAAGAAAATTTGGAATAATTATTACATATTTGTTAACTTATTTTAGATGCAATTTTTTAGATAGAAAAGAAGACACAACTTGTAAGTCAACAAAGAGGTTAAAATTAAGTTCTAAAGAAAGTTATTTATTTGCAAATTGTCCCTTTTCTTAGAAGAAACACAAGACTTAAACAAGAACTCAAGAAATTAGGTCCACAATTTTAAGTTAGACCTCTTGGCATAGTCTTTGTAATCAGAATGGACATAGAATTCTTTGAACATCGGAGTAAGGAGTTTGTCCTTTGGCAAAGTCTTAAAGACAGGTTCACCATACCATGTGCCAACCTAAAACCAAAAGAAAGTAGGTATCATATAAATTGTAAATTAATGTGCTCGACCAATTGTTGTATTAACAGACCTCCCATCCTTTGACGTTAGCCATAAGCTTGGCTTCTTCATCGCGATTTCTTCTAAGTTGCTTTAGGTACTCCCTATCACGCTCGGCAATCAAAATAGGGAATATGACATTTTCAGCGGAGCGCATCTCTATTTCTTCGCGCTTTATCTTCTTGGCCGTCAAAACATATACAAATATTCCAAATGCGGTGCTTATCGCATAACCAGTGATCATTTGCCAACCTACGAAGAAATCAGTGACGTAAGATTCACACTAAATGCTTTTAACATTAAACACAATTACCGGTAAAATAACTTTTTGGTGGCACTCGAGCAAAAGGGATTTGCTTGTAACCTCCAGCCGGAGGCATATCCTGCTTTTTGGTTGCTGCAGATGAGGCCATAGTTGGAAATTATGGACAAAATGCCAAAATTTCCAAATGAAAAAAATCTGCCAAAATGTTGACATTCAGACGTTTTATATAACGGCAATTAAGATGGCTACACATGACGTATGCTTGACAATCTGCGATTTTTAAGTCCTAAGTACAATGACCATAGATAATAGAATTTAACAAGACAGATGCCACGAACGCTTCCTCCCAACCAAACCCACTGATCTCAATATATAACTGGCTAGTGTATTCCATACAAAGTATAACAGATTTTTTGTGCCCATTTGAAGATGACATTCAGGTGGTTTGTTTATTTTATGTAACGTCAAAGATGGTTTGCATAGAAACCATTCATTTTCTTCTCATTTGACATCTCTTTTCACAAAAAAAAAAAAAACAAACAACTAGAAAAAAATGAATTTTCCCTCCGCTCCCTCCGCTAGTCAATTTGTCTCGTAATCAATGAATTTGGCATTATCCACAAACACGATCTTATCTGGAAGATACATTCGGCAAATACTGAATATTGACGTGTTAAGAAACTGGGGTATATTTGTCTAGGAGAAGCACTTAAGTGTATATAGCGATGCCTGTAATATCGACGTCTGAGTCAATATGTATTGCCTTTAAAAAAAGAAATTAAAACGATTGATGTACATAAAATTTATAAACGATGTTAATAATTTCCTTACACCAGCCTTTTTTATGCCTCAGACATGGAAAATAGAAAAAACTAAACTGTTGGCGTTTTCTGAAATCATCCCAGTGAATTCCACAGTGGTCAAAGTCACACATTTATATAAATCGAAGAAAAAGTAGATAACCTCCAAAATTGAATGAAAGAGCACTTCTAAAAACATTGAATCTTTTTCTTTCCCGATGATGTAATAATTATCTAGGTTGGAACTACCCCAGCTCCAGCAGATAGACCTGAAACAAAAAGAATTTTTAACCACTTATTAACAAAATATTTTATTAAAGTATGTTCGTAGCATAAAATAATAAATAAATAGAACATCAACTCAGGAGACTCCACCCACTTTTGCCTACAAACTTTCAAAACTGCAGAGATTTAACTCTGTATGTGTGCACGTGCATTTCAAATGGGACTGTCAAATTTGGCTGAACAATACATTCTTAAAATTTTGCATTTTGCTGTTCACACGTATTAATGTGTAGAAAAGCACGTGTAAAAATTTTTTTTCTACGGGAGGAGACGGAGGATTACAAGTTGATTACCTGTGGTTCGTAGGTACCTCATTAAGAACACAAATTTGCAAAAACTCCAAAATCAGTGCAGTTTATTTATTATTATATGCATCCAGTGCATGTAATTTGTAATTATTATTTTACGCGACAAAACAATAAATCAGAAATAAATAAATCAAACAAAATTAAGAGCAACTATGAAAAAGTAAACAAACCCCAATTTTGGTATTTGAGAAAATGTCCTGAACTCTAAAACTATTATATAGATAAACAAACGATTTCGGTTTGTTTATTTTTTTTATCTGTATAACAATTCTTCAAATAGTCACAACTTTTTGGTGTCTATCCACTATCCAGTTATATATAGAGATCAGTGACCAAACCATATTTCGTTTAAGAAAATAACACACCTACCGTTAAACAGCAGCCCCAACCGCTTAACGGCAACCCCAACAGTTTAACGAAAACGCCCCAACCGTTTAACGGCAGTCCCAACAGGGGAAATTTTTTGGGATCAAATTTCGTCGCGTTGTTTGAGGCGTCTAAAGTTGTAAAAATAGTATTTGTATGTGTGCTATTACACCTCGCTACAAGAGGCTCGCCTGTTTTTTTAAATTCTTCTTTGAAAAATATTCGGTGAGGCCCACGTTATTACACTGTGTTTCAGAGAGTTATGACTCAAATTTTACATTCCACTTTTCCCTCGTCTTTACCCACAGCGCACATGAGCATTTTTAATCACTAAAATTCGGACCGATGCTCACTCGTCGGCTGATTTGTTGTGTCATTGTTTTTCTCTTTCGCACTCAATAAGAGGCGAGCCTCTTGAAGCAAGGTGTAATAGCACACAGTGGAACTGCCGCACTGTTCTAGGCTTGAAAATAACGGGACCTGCCATATAACGGTTATTAAAAAGCTTATTTTTCTCTAAAACGGATCTATTGATTTTGATTAAATTTTACATAATTAATAATAATAATAATCACACTCGCGCGAATTCACAAGGTTCGCTGAAATTATTGGAAAGTACTCATTTCCTATGTTGTCGGTTCAGTGACCAACAAACTCTCGCGAATTAAACGAATTTTAGAGTAATTTTTTTTTTATAATATGCGCGCACTCAAGGGGTTATGAATACCCTTACACGGTGTCTCCACGAGCAAGATTTCATAGATTACCATCTGTCACTTTTCATAGAAGGAAAGATTGCTAGAATGCTATAAAATGTATGGTGGGCATTTGCAAGCTAACTATTTTAGTCCAATTACACAGAAAACAGAAAAGTGAATATGAAAATAACAGCTCATAGAATACTATCTCTAGCATGCTATGAGCAGAGTAAGGTATAGCAAGAAATTTTTCATTAAATACTAGTTGTGTTCGTTGAGCCATGGGGTCACCCTGAAGTCGCTTCAAAGCGTTTTTTGAAAAACCTCGACTCGGCCTGGGTTACAAATTCTCTGTTTATTGAGACCTGGGGTCGCCCTCAACTCGCCCTGAAGTAGATCTAGGTATTTTGCTGGGGCAAGTTGAGGTAAACATATTGACATGTGTGTTGTCAAACATATGTTTAAAATCGAATGTTTTATTTTGCTTTTGCAATGCAAAGAAAAGAAATTGTAGATTTATTTTAATGAAAATATGTATAAGACATACATATAAAACAAAATGTAATTGTTTTATGTTTTGGAATGTATAAAATGTAACAAATTTCAAGTTTTAATTTCGGAAACAAATATTTTTTGTTTCTTTCCTTTTGTCAACAACACAAAACCTCGTTGTGCGTTTTTTGAGAACCAAAAAATCCAGGGGTGGAATCGCGTAAGATGATAGTTGATTGTCACATTTTTGATCACCACTTGTGATCAAATAAATTTTTCCTTCTGCGTAGGGTCATAGACGTACTAGATATGGACCGCCAGTCGGTTCAAATTTTCATACAAACGGCCAATAAATGTTGTTCCATCTAAAAGCGGCAAAAATACGCCATCATCTTTTAGTGTTAAATACGTGTACTAATTTCGCGTTTGAAATTTAAATAAAACGTCGACATATTCATATGCAAGTGACTCAATGCTATATAGAGTGGATTTGTTTTGTAAAATAAAACTAGTTTGATTACAATTTCTACCTAATTATATTAAACTTAAATGATTAATTAAAACATGCGTAGCACTGCTACGCAGATTCCCTGCTAGTAGTTGATGGCGCCCCTAGTTATGTTGGAACACGCGTGAAGTTGGCTACTGGCGGTCCATATCTAATACGTCAATGCGTAAGGTGATCACATCCACCAATTCGACACAATAGGGCTTTTTAGGTAACAACGATATATCTCTTTCTCGTTCTCACAGAATTGTCAAAAACAGCAGTATGGTGAACAGCTGATTTTTTTTTATCATTGTTGAAAAATTGATTAAAAACAAAAGCGGGAATTTTAAAGATTTGTGCGCGAAAATTGTGAAAATTGTTGGTTTTGCTAATTAAAATAAATTTTTAAGCCACGGAAATCACAAATTTCACACAAAAAAGAATACCGCATTTAAAAATTATTCCCAAATTGTTTTCTCCAAGATCTTGAGTTTGACAGTTTGAAAAAAGCGCGGTACATATTTCAATCTGTCTTCACCATAGTGTGAGCTTTGACAAGATGGTAAAACTCCCTATAGGGCTTTTTAGGTAACAACGATATATCTCTTTCTCGTTCTCACAGAATTGTCAAAAACAGCAGTATGGTGAACAGCTGATTTTTTTTTATCATTGTTGAAAAATTGATTGAAAACAAAAGCGGGAATTTTAAAGATTTGTGCGCGAAAATTGTGAAAATTGTTGGTTTTGCTAATTAAAATAAATTTTTAAGCCACGGAAATCACAAATTTCACACAAAAAAGAATACCGCATTTAAAAATTATTCCCAAATTGTTTTCTCCAAGATCTTGAGTTTGACAGTTTGAAAAAAGCGCGGTACATATTTCAATCTGTCTTCACCATAGTGTGAGCTTTGACAAGATGGTAAAACTCCCTATAGGGCTTTTTAGGTAACAACGATATATCTCTTTCTCGTTCTCACAGAATTGTCAAAAACAGCAGTATGGTGAACAGCTGATTTTTTTTTATCATTGTTGAAAAATTGATTGAAAACAAAAGCGGGAATTTTAAAGATTTGTGCGCGAAAATTGTGAAAATTGTTGGTTTTGCTAATTAAAATAAATTTTTAAGCCACGGAAATCACAAATTTCACACAAAAAAGAATACCGCATTTAAAAATTATTCCCAAATTGTTTTCTCCAAGATCTTGAGTTTGACAGTTTGAAAAAAGCGCGGTACATATTTCAATCTGTCTTCACCATAGTGTGAGCTTTGACAAGATGGTAAAACTCCCTATTCAACTTCGTTCAATTTGTCAGTGACATTTGTGAAAAACATTGTTGCCGCAGTCATATTTTCAAGTAAATTAATTGAAATTGTTAATTTTTTAGTGAATAAATGCAATAAATCCAATTTTAACCATATATTTTCGATTGCTGTATACTCTTATGGTAAAAGAAATATTATTTTTGTTGATTTGGTGACTTAAATTGAAAAAAAAAGTTGAAAATTTTATAATGTTTTGTATGCGTATGGTAACTCTAGTCACATTGCAACAAAAATAAAAATGAAACGTCAATTTCATGAGAAGGTGACTATCAATCACAATATTTTTGTGATTGGTTTTTAGCTATCACTGTGATGATCACCTTACGTAGACAGAAAGTGTAGATTTTGACTGTCATTTATCACAAACCACCTTAGCCGATTCCACCCCAGGTTTTTTTGACAGCTCTTGGGGCTGTCAAGAAAACCTGGGGTGGAATCGCGTAAGATGATAGTTGATTGTCACATTTTTGATCATCACTTGTTATCAAATTGATTTTTCCTTCTGCGTAAGGTGATCACATCCACCAATTCAACACAATGCAAATTTGTTCAATTTGTCAGTGACATTTGTTAAAAACATTGTTGCCGTAGTCATATTTTTAAGTAAATTCTTTGAAATTGTTAATTTTTTAGTGAATAAATGCAATAATTCTAAATTTAACAATTTATTTTCCATTGTTGTATACTCATTTGGTAAAAGAAATATTGTTTTTGATGATTTGGTGACTAAAATTGAAAAAAGTTGAAAATTTTATAATGTTTTGTATGCGTGTGGCAACTCTAGACACATTGCCACAAAAATAAAAATGAAACGTCAATTTCATGAGAAGATGACTATCACAATATTTTGGTGATTGGTTTTTAGCTATCACTGTGATGATCACCTTACGCAGACAGAATGTGTAGATTTTGACTATCACTTATCACAAATCACCTTAGCCGATTCCACCCCTGGGTCGACCCTGGCTAAAATTGATAAAATTTAACGAACACAACTATTATTTGCGGTCTCCATAAGCAGTTTTAGTAGAACGCTATTTTGCATTCTATGAAATCCAGATTGTGGAGACACCGTGTTATGATGATTTAACTCAGTACGAGCGGTTAGGAAAATTGAAGGGTAGATGAAGCCTAAATCGTTATTGTAGCCATAGGAATACAGTATGAGGAATTAGACTTGGCACGCTTCCATTTGGCTCCATCGTGTTTGGGAATCTTTTTAACAGTCTTCTTTTCTGGCGCTTGCGTTGTACTACGGGCACTTATTATCATAAGTAATCTCGAGAACTTAAATTACAAAAATGTGTTCACCAAGTCGTTAGGGTTAGAAATAACTATAGTCGCCACCGTTGGTTGTTTCAATCTAGGGAATTCATCGTTGGGGTGCCTTGGTTAGAACACTCTTTCGTTGCAGGGTAAGTAGTAATGACATCCTACTCCACTTCGATCTAGCGACCATGGCCACCATGGGTGATCATCTAGTTCTAGATTTCACTGTAGTAGTCTCCGTCAGCTTCACCGCCACACTTACCCAATGGGTGGAGGCTATCTCAAAATACAAAAGCTTCCAAAAGCTCAGAAAAATTAGAGCATTATCACAGAAAAATGAGATTTGCATTTATTTCGCATTGCACCCTATGTCTATGTGTATTGCAACTAAAAAGTATAAAACATTTTTGTTTAGTTTTCCATTCAATAATATATTTATCTTAACAAACAAAAAAAAAAACTGTATTTTACATATTAAATTTAAGAACATAGAAAAAAACTAAATTGTATTGCTTTCTTGTTATTATGGAAGTGGTAGAGCATGGTAAATTGAAAAATAAAAAAAAAAAACAAATATAACTTTCAGTTTTCTATTGGCTGTTCAGAAGTGTCCGGAACGGAATTCTTCTGAAATTCAGTATAGAACAATTTGTTTTTCAATTGTTATTTTTATGCAATAGAGCGCTTTCAGAAGCATTCCCGACGCTTTTGAATGACCAGTTACATCAAAATTTTAAAACTTAAAAATAACCCAAACACTATTGTAAAATTAGACAAAACTATTGTCTGGTATATTTTCTACAGAAATGTATAAAATCATTAGATACAAATAATAATCCTTATCAATTATTGTCACTTAGGCAAAGTTCTTCTAAATTCTGAACTTTTTGATTAAAACGTGCAAAAAATAATTTATTGAATTTTTAAATAAGTTGTAAATTTTTGTAAATAGAAAGACTACAGTTTATTGAATGATTATAATAGATAAGGATTAATGAAAAGTAAGTTTAAGCTCTTGAACATAAAATAAATTTATGAGCATTCGATAAACATAATTTTTTGAAAAAGTTTTAAAATTTGTTGGTCATTTGACTACAGAAATAAAGAAGAGGTTCAATATCTTTAAAATTAAAATAATCTTATAATTCTTAGATATGTTTAAAGAATGTTTTTTTTTACTTTCATACATTTCAATTATTTTATTGAATAATTTTATTTTTTAACAGCATTAAATTTCCGATATATTCAATACTATCAGTTACTTTTATATATAATATTATATTAGAGTTTAAATCTATCGCAACATACAAAATTTCAAGACACAATACATAAGTAACAAGTTATTTGATAAACGCCTCCGCTGGAATCTTACTCTCCTTTTGTAATTTATCGAACACAAAGGCAGCGTGATTGAAGTCCCATTTAGTTTCTTCAAGGCACCTTAAAAAAAAGAGAAAATAGATATCTTTAAAATGTCAAGATATCTTTAAACTATAAACATAAAATATTTTCTACTATCAACTATTATTTGAACCAAAACGAGTAGGAATAACTTATAAAATATTCCTTTCCTCTAAACAAAAAAAAAATGTTCCTTTCATAAAAAATAAATAAATAACATCAGAAGTACTGTACTCCGACATCATCAGATCCTAACATTAACTAAAGATGGAAAATATAACAGAGAATTTGTATGTCCAAAAATTCCCCTTTATGTAGATTTAACTTCTTTTTTTATATTATTTTGTAATTCTTGCATTCTAGCAAAGAATTTATTCATATGTTATATTTTTCCACCAATCTATTGTTTCATCATTAACGCAGATCGATGAGGGAAACGGATCACTCAAGTCAGATATTGAATTCCACTTAAGAGTAATATCTTCAGAAACAGGAACCATAAAATCTTCTTCGTTCCTATTTTCATGCTTAGTTTAAATTCGAGCCGCGGCTAACGATATGATGAACGATGGTTCATCACAAAAATGTTGATGTTAAAACAGTCCTTAATGTCTCATCTTATGATAATAGATTTATTATTGATTTGTTTTCAAAACCCTGAGGTAAAGATAACTAAAAGCAGCGAGTAGAGCTCTGCTTTAACCGTTGCTTTAAGGTTTATCGGGGATCCATAAACACAGCGTTAGATTGCTGAGCACCAAATATACTATATTTTGAACTAATAGAATAATTTCAAATTGTTCATGTTTGGTTTACATTAATGACTTCTAACAATCTAAATGGAATGCAACGACTGGCATAAATCACATCTAGGCAAACAACACCAAATTAACCATAGCTACACGTTAACACCATGAAGCTTTCCTATAAATGTGCCTGCGATTCCTAGGGTTATTCGACTGGAGGTATGGCTATGCATGGCTTACTGAAACAACCCGTAAACGGCAGGCTGGTCTAAGTTAATTGAGGTAAGTCCGGTGAACCCCACAAGCAGATCACTAGGAAGCATTGAAGTGAAAATGTTGTGGTTTCTTTCGGGATCATAAATTTAGCCGGAAAAAAGGTCGGAGTACATACTTCTTTTATACAACGATTTTAACAATACTAAAATATATAATAAAAATTAAGAGACTACGAAAGAGAGAAAATCATAGTAAGAACAAAACAGTGAAGGTGAACCGCATTCGTTACAGGAACATAATAACGGAGTACTTGCTGGCTCGACTGGACGCCAGGACTGGAAATATCTGATTTATTTTTTTGGGGCTTTGTGAGCAAAGTAGACAATACCATTGAGAACAAAAAATACAAAATACTTTTTTACTGTCCAACACAGGGGTATTACAGTGGTTAATTCTAATTGAACAGTTTACTGGAGAGAGAACTTTGCCTTCTTCTTTGACGGAATACCCCCAATGCTGAAATTAATCAATGCTTTGACTTCAATAGTGAATAAATTTCATCGAATTAGAAGTAAGAATTTTTGAGGAAGACTTTCTGTCAAAAATACTATCTCGCACAAAATACGAAACGACCGACTACGCTAGAACCCAAGACAAACAAATACTACAAGACCGGTGTTAAATTGACCTCAGCAATAACATTTTTTCAAACTAAAATCGTTTTTTGCTATGAACTCGGCCACAGGCAGATCCTCAGTATAAAGTTTGGTAGTTGAAATCATAAACATCGTGGAAAAAAAGCAATTAAAAAGTCATATACAGGGTGATGGGAATAAGGTGCACCAAAAAGCTTGGGCGAGTGGGTTAAGGCAAGAAAAAATCATATGTATGGAAGGGTCTTCTATCTCTTCCCGTTTAGAATTTAAAGGCTTTCTAAAAAGAATAGCATAGCATTGTAAGTTTTACTGTTGTTTTTTTTTTTTTGAAACTTTTTTTTGAAGGACTCCCGCCCTTCCCGTGGGGGGATGGACCCCTGCTATATGGTATTTTTCATGCCTTAACCCAACCTACTCGCTCTAGTTTTTTGGTGCACTTTAACAATCTCCCTGTATATGCTGCTTGTTAATTCACACACTTCTCACTGTATATGAAACTACATAGCGTAACTCCAATCTGTTTATGCAGATTGGAGTTACCCCAAACAGAAAAAAAAAAATAAACAAGTATGAGAAAATAGTTTCGTATTCCTACTTTCTGCTCCATTCCAGATTCATGTTACTTTGCGTGCTCATAGCTTGAATCATATGCAGTTTTGTAGCTTCATCTGGTATAACGCTGCCAGCAGCAATTTGTGGTACCATATTTGCAGCTTGCGATGTCGATGGCTACAAAAAAAAAAAACAAGTTATTATTTTAAATCATTAATCACAAAATAAATATACCTGGTTCATTTGTAATCTATTTTGTAGACCACCCACCCCTGGCAAAGGTGGTAAGCCAATTGGCGAGGCAGTAGCAGCAGGAGCAACAACAGCTGGTTGAAAAGCCTTTTTTATTTGTGAATATAATGCACTTGTAAGAAATATTAGTTCATTCCTTATACAAAAACCATTGCCAGAGGGAACAATGACAAACTGTCTTTGGAAATATCGAATCTCTGAATTGTTATTGCTGCTTCCGGTGCTTGTGCTTGCACCTGAATTAACGTTGAACTCTTTGAAAAGTCCGGCCACAGTAAAAGAAATTAATTTTGGCTAAAATAAAATTAAGCGCTCAGTTACATACTTTATTTTGAACATCTTATGCAAACTTACAGTAAACAGAGTAAGATCAACGGTAAATGATTGTGGATCGTGTAGCGTCTTTGGCCACTCAATAAATATTGAAACAACAGGCAAACGTCCGTATTTGACATAACGCGATTTATCTGTGTCATTTATATTAGGTCGTTTCAAATTCCGACTGAATTTAAAAAACGATGAGAGCCTGCGAAAATAATGAATTTTTGTGATGATAATGCAAAATTGAATCCAATTTTTGTTTTAAACTTACTTTCCTGATTGACTTATTGGAGGTATTGCAATAGACAACATCGCTTGTTCATGATATGCATCCAAAAGCGGCTGTCTATTATCCGAATCAAATATTATGAAATATTGCTCCAAAAACTGTCTAATAATATCCGCTCCTGAAGCATCACACAAAAATGATGCCTTTGGCTGTGGCAATGATCCGGTTTCATTAACATCAAAGAGAATTCTCGGCTCCAATTCTTTCCCGTCCTTTTGAAATAAATGAATTGAACATATTTATTTTATAGTATAGTAAAAGATTTCTAAGAATCCAAATGAACTTACCAGCTTGCAAAGTTTTGGAAACTTTTTGCGTACTTCACTGTGAATCGATTTTAAATTTGGTGACAAAAAATTAATGAAATGTGATTGTTAGAAGTATATGTATATTTTAGTAGTAACTGTAGTTTCTATACGCTATTCAAAGCGTTGAAACGAAATTTAAACGAAAATGGGATAAGTTACACAATTAATTAGGTTTTCAACATCTTAACATCGAATTTGAAGGCAACAAAAAACAACTTAAATGGTTTTTGTTTGAATTAATGGTTTTCAAAGAGCAAGAAGGAGGTGCTACACAAATACTTTTACTAATTTCCATACATAGGCGTTTGCGTATTAAGATTCTCTTAAAAGCTTTTTCGTGATTGTTTGTTTTTTTTTTTTTTTTTTGTTTACGAAAGTAAATGAATTGATATTAATCTTAAATTTAAATCAGAGAAGCTTATTGCGAGTTTTTATTCGCTTTTTATATCTTTGTTCATTACGTTGTTTTGAGTTTTCGACGGTTTCTTAAACTGTTTGGTGTGCACCTTTTTCGGGAACACCAAAATCAGTTAAGTTATTATTATTTTTTTATACTTTTATCGTTGTCGCTTTTATTTTCATTACTCATGCATGAGTCGATGCAGCACTTAAGTGGCACTTGTGCCAGGCACGACGCTCTATGCTGAATACTTTGTTTTTTTAAGCGGAAAAGGAGTACACTCCTTTATAATCTAAATGCAGCCCCTGAAGATTTAATGAACATTATATAAGATGAATACAATTATTCCAAGCGTGATATTTTTCGCGAAAAGCTTCTACTTCAATTATATTATTAGAAAAACAACTCATTTGTTCTCGACAATTTTTTTTGTTCACTTAAAACCTTTAAGAAAATATGTTGACCGTTTTTTTTTAATGTTTGGTAACATTCCTTCTTTATCTTTCTAAATATGAACATGCATTTGGAATTAAATTGAACTTTTTTTTTGTCACCTCTTCAATTCTTTTGACTTGAGCAATTTATAAACTAGTTTCCATATTCGTTATCATTTTGTCTCTGAAACTGCCAGGACTGTTAAAATATCAACATTTAATTGCAATTAAAATGAAAATAAAAACATAAAGTAATTCTAGTTTTTCATTTTTAAAATTCTTGTTGCCTCCTTTGGAGTTCCGCCATATTTGGAAGATGACTGAGTGCCTTATGCGCTTCAAACTTTGAGGGTGCAACGTTGCAAGTTATTCCACTGAAATTATTTTATTTCTAATACAAAAACTGATACCTGATATATAGCGACTGATCTTTATAACGTGATCTTAGTGGATTCGATTTGAGGGCTAGTTCTGTAATGCGCGCATTCCGGAATACTAACAAATGGGCCAAGGAGGGAATCTGAAACAAACAAACATAATAAAGTCAAATGGGCTTTGAAATTTGTAAAGAAAATTTAATTGGAATTACTTTATTTTCATCGAGATACAAAATTTTCAAATGTGGTAATCTTTGTGTTATATTTTTAAAACTTTCCATTGTAACCAAAGTGTTGTCATTTAGGTTCAAAGCTTCGAGTTCTGGGATATTTTTTTCGATGATATCAAGCACAGCAGACATAATTTGTGGCCTCGCAAGAGACATAAACATATTCCTAAAATCAGGATCGGCATTGAATTTGGACAGATCAAGAGCTCTTGAATTAGCATTGTAGCGTTTGACCATGGCTAGTTTTATCTTTTCCTTATACTGATCATCGATGGGAACTTGGGGAGCTCCGGGACGTACACGAACTGGTAGTTTGAATCCATCATACATTTGAATATTTCGATCGGTATTTTGAAGTATTTCTGCGATTCGAAAGTCGTCAACAAAGAATACTACGCAATGCTTTTCTGATCGCCAGTAATGCGGAATAAATATTTCTGGGCTAATCGTTGCTAAAATTTGTCTGATAAGATCATCTTTGGTGTATTTTTGGCCATAATTTATCTGAAAAAGAATGAAAGATTTATGGAAAAAATGGTATATCATAATATAACCAGATAGATTTATTGACGTGTAAATCGATTGTCATTCAAAGATTAAAAATTTAAAGATTTATAAAAATATCAATTTTAGATAGTTTAATATCTTCGCTTTGACGTGTTGTAGTGTATATAAGTACTTTAAGTTCACAAACCTATTAACTATACATAAAGTACTTCGTGTCTCATGCCCGACAATAATACAACCAATAATTGCCAGTTAATTTGTCTGCATTTATTCTTTTAATTTAGCTTATCTTTGAATAATTATAACAAACTAGCTGACCCCCCGGCGTTCCTCGGGTATACCAAAAATGTATGTCCCTTGGGCGAATTCAACATTTTCTGGTTCTGTTAAGTATAATAAAATTACCAACACCTTTGAAACAGCTTGTTGTGCATAATCAGAATTGGTCAACTTTGAAGCCATGAAATAGTTTCATAAAATGAATAGAGCGAACAAAAAAGCTGATCATTTTATCAACATGTGTTTACCCATTTCACTCTATAAAATAAATAAATGAAAAAAAAAATATGCCTAAAACCGTCCTATGTCCAACCTAACACGCTGTCACTTTCCATAGAAAGAAAGATTGCTAGAATGCTCTAAAATGTATGGTGGGCATTTGATAGCTTACTATTTCATACTATTTCAGTCCAATTACAAAGAAAACAGAAAATTCAATATAAAATGACAGGTCACAGAATACTATCTCTAGCATGCTATGAGCTGAGCAATATATTGCAAGAATTTTTTCTTAGAATACTACTTGCGGTCTTTATAGGCAATTTTAATAGAATGCTATCTTGCATTCTATGAAATCTAGATCGAGGAGACACCGTGTAAGAAATCGATTTGCACTTAATTGTTTTGATTCAGACTTATCACATTTATAGATTAGTAGTAGGTAAATTAGTTCAGTAGGTAAATTAGTTTGGTTCTCAAAAAACGCACAAGGGTGAGTTTTGTGTTGTTGACAAAAAGAAAGAAACAAAAAATATTTGTTTCCGAAATAAAAACTTGAGATTTGTTGCTTTTGGTACATTCCAAAACATAAAACAATTATATTTTGTTTTATTTGTATGTTTTCTATTTAATTTCATTAAAATGAATCTATAATTTCTTTTCTTTGCATTGCAAAAGCAAAATAAAATATTCAATTGTAAACATATGTTTGACAACACACATGTCAATTTGTTTACCTCAACTCGCCCCAGCAAAATACCTAGATCTACTTCAGGGCGAGTTGAGGGCCATTCCAGGTCTCAAAAAACAGAGAATTTGTTACCCAGGGCGAGTTGAGGTTTTTCAAAAAACGCTTTGGGGCGACTTCAGGGCGACCCCAGGGCTTAACGAACACAACTATTGTTAGTCTGTCAAACGAAAATCAACTAAGTAAATTTTTCCCAGTACATTTAGCGACGAAAAATCGTGGTTTTTCTAAAGCTTCTGTGTAAATTTATGATGAGAATCGACGAAAAACATTTTTATGTTAACAAAAATTAATAAACTTTATTAATACAATTACATTTTGTTTTGTTTATTCCACTAAACATATTTGTGTTGAACTCATTCAATATATTTACACGAATTTCATCTTAAACGTATCTTAATCAAATATCCTTATCCGAAATACTTTAAATTGCAATACCAAATGATTAAAATTGTAAGGAAACCCCTTTTATTTCCACTTTGACATGAGTTGGAAATAGTTACAAATCGTAACTCTTTGGCACTTCAACAACGCATTTTGGAACGATGTTGAGTTGACATACGACATGGTTAAAATTGTCGGTGTCGTTTTTGTGATCTGAGGAATGTTGGTATAATTTGGCAACAACAGTGTGTTAGGCTTTACGAGAGGAAGTATTTCAAATTATTAATAAAACAAATTAACTTAAAGTATCTGAAACACTTCCTCTTCAAAATGTGAAGCTTTTGATTATCTTCTCAAAATTATCTTACAAATATAAATAACCAACATTCAATTTATCAAGCTAGTAATAAACTTTAATAGTTCAATAAGAGAAAAGTTTTATCAAACAAAGAATACACATCATATAATACTTTAAAATCAGATTACAATTTTTATTGTTAAGATTTGTGGTGTGACCTACAATCTCAGTTTTAGTTATCGTTTAGAATTGTTGCCGAATCGTTCATATAATAAGTTTCTATTTTTGTGTTTTCTTTTGGTACTCGCCGGTTGTTTTAATTGGAGGTTCATCCAGGAGGTTTTTCGTTTATTACATTATTCGGAAGCCATGTCATTGTTTTCAGTATGGGATTATATAATTTTGGCAATAGTGTTGTTAATATCGGCAGGAATTGGATTGTATTACCGTCTAACAGGTGGAAAACAACGTACCACGGAGGAGTACCTCTTAGCCGATCGAAGTATGAGTATCTTTCCAATCGCATTCAGTTTAATGGCAAGTTTTATGTCGGCTATAACTTTGTTAGGAGTCTCAATGGAGAATTATCAGTACGGCACCATGTTTGTAATCATCAATGTTTCTTATGTCCTAACGACTCCTATTGCGGCATATTTAATTCTACCAGTATTTTACCATCTTAAAACTGCTAGTGTTTACGAATACCTGGAAAAGCGGTTTGGATATGCAACGCGACTTGCTGCATCATTGGCATTTACTGTTCAAATGATTTTGTACATGGGTATTGTTTTATATGCACCTGCATTGGCATTAGAGGCTGTCACAGGGCTCGATAAAGTATTTGCGATATTGCTCATTGGTTTTGTGTGCACTTTCTACTCAACGATTGGTGGAATGAAGGCTGTTATCATCACTGATGTATTTCAATCTCTTTTAATGTTCACGGCGATTTATAGTGTTATAATATGTGCAACGATCAAGGCTGGTAGTTGGGAAACAATTTGGAATGTAGCTCAAGAAGGCGGAAGAATAAACTTTTCAGACATAAGCATTGATCCAACTAGACGTCATACATGGTGGACACAAATTATTGGAGGAGGTTTTACCTATCTCTCTCTTTATGGTGTAAATCAAACCCAAGTACAACGTCTGCTGTCAGTCAAAAATTTAAAGTCAGCTCAGCTGTCACTTTGGTGGAATCTGCCTATTCTTAGTTTGTTAAGTTTAAGTACTTCTTTTTCTGGACTGTGTATGTACTACTATTATCAAAGTTGTGACCCTTTACTTGAAGGGCGAATTCATTCAAGGGATCAGCTACTTCCCTTGTTTGTGGTGGACACAATGGGCCATCTTCCTGGACTAGCAGGACTTTTCGTATCAGGTATATTCTGCGCTAGTTTGTCTACCATTTCATCAGCTATCAGTTCACTGTCTGCAGTCACTTTAGAGGATTATGTAAAGCCAATGTACAAATATCTCGGCAAAGAGCCTTTAGCTGAAGATCGACGTACCTTGCTTACGAAAACTATTGCATTTGCGTATGGGCTACTCTGTATTGGTATAGCTTTTGCTGCCCAGGCTCTTGGTGGCGTTCTCCAGGCATCTCTTACAATATTTGGCGTAGTAGGCGGACCCCTTCTAGGTCTATTTTCACTCGGCATGTTCACCAAGCGAGCCAATCAAAAAGGATGTATCGCTGGTCTTCTATTAGGACTGGTATTCGGTTTTTGGATAGGATTTGGACAACCGAAGCCAGTTCCGCCGCAGTTGAGTATGACCATTGAAGGATGTCCCATCAACAACAATACAACACCGAATACATTGACCGCGCTGCTTGACGATATCCAACCAAAAACTAACGAAAACGATTATTTCTATCTTTACCGTTTATCGTACATGTGGTACTCTGTACTGGGATTCCTTTCTACTTTCATCTGCGGGTATATTCTAAGT
Organism: Baccha elongata; assembly: GCA_951217065.1. NCBI lineage: Eukaryota > Metazoa > Arthropoda > Insecta > Diptera > Syrphidae > Baccha > Baccha elongata. The sequence continues at coordinate 60,161,187 of OX578274.1, forward strand.
ATTCTTTGCGAACTACTAAATCTCGACGATAATTTATTAATATACTCAGATAAGAATCTCAATCAATTCAACTGTGAGCTGTTTGTTTCACCGATAGCAAGGCAACTGCGTTCGAGAAACATACATTGTTTGAAATTAAATAGAAAAGATTCTAACAATAAGACTACAAACGAAAGCATAGATACAGTGACAACTATATCTTAAACAAAACTTTTTGTTTAATGTTATTTGAATTTTATGTTTTTTGTATTTATAAGTAAAGACAATTTTCACACCAACAATAAATATTTCTTTTATTCTATTGACGTTAATAGGTGACTTGAAATTTATTCATTGCTTATCTAGCGAATTATATAGGCATATAATATGAGATATAAAACAACATGTGGAGATAAGCTAAATATCGAAAGTTTGGTAAAATGTGTAACACAGGCAACAAAAGTCGTGTTGAAAAATATTCTACCAAAACTGCTCTCTTGTTAAAAATGGGTAAGTATATAAAACATGGAAATTTATTACTATTTGTGAAAAAATAAAGTCGCCACAAAAATAAAATAAATAATCGTTTTTAATATAAATGAGAATTACGAATAAAATCATATGAATTGTTTTTAAAAGTGCTAAAACTTTTTTTTATAAAGATTCAAGCCAAAAGCTTGATGTTTTCGAGAGAAAGGTCCTACGAACGATTTATGGTCATGTTTTGTTGGTAGAGAACTCAACATCTGGCAAAGAAGATGCAGTAACGGGCTATAGCGACATAAGTACCTGTACCGGAATGACCGGTACTGTACCGAAATTTAAAGCTGTGTACGGTGTACCAAAGAAAAGCTTCGGTACACATAAATGTACCGAAATCATTGGAAAGTAATTTCGCATACCGAAAATTAAAAAAAAAAATCTGAAAGTGGAAGCGTGGACTAATTAATGGCCCCTATATTTCTTTACTTTTCTTTGTGTTCGTTTTGCACGTTAATGCACCTATTTTTACATCTACTACGTTTACATGACCGGATTCAAAGATCGGATTCAATCTGAATCGAAATTTCGATCCAGGTATATGGCGACACCGAATCAAAAGATTGAATTTAAATGGGATGGAATTGTCTATGTGAGTGCAGTATGTATTCTAAGAATTTATTGTCATATTGTCAGTAACTTTAAGTACAGCACACCAAGTAAAAATAAGCATTACAAAATTATTCACAAAAACCAACATGCAAAACAAAACAAGCCACATATACTGCAAACGGTCTGAAAACAAAACTGAACATCAACAAAACTCGATTTATCAATTCTTCGATCTAGGTATACATTCATGTTTTCGATTCGACCCAGCTCGCAAAGATCGAGTAATCCTATTTCGATTCGATGAAAGATACATTCCGTAGAATTATTTGGTTAAAATTGTTGGTAACATTCTTTGTTTGCCAGGCACTTCAGCTGCCGTTGAGTGTTTTTTTTTTTTTTTTCGTATATTAAGTTTTTATATTTCAATTTTCTTATAACTACTTACTTGCTAGACAAAAACCTTAACAACTAGCTTACATATTAACTTAACTAACTTACTGGCCCTATGCGAGCGCTCTAAATTATACCATAACCAACTTAAAGTTATTGCCTTTCGGCGTACCTAGCTAAAATACTATCGAAATTCATTTATTACTTAAAAATAAGAAAATTGGGAAAAAACTTATTATATCTATCATTTTTTATTTTTTATAAAACTTAAAACTACACTTAAAACTACTTAAAATAACTTAAGACTAGAACAGCCACAGCAACCGTTTTTTTTTTTCTTTTTAGTGCCACCATAATTGTTTTCTACTAACCTAGCCTACTTTTAAAGCCAAGGACACGCCTAAACCTGCGTAAGTCAAACCAAGGCAATAAACTCAATAAGTCAACTTTTATTATTATTTATTTTTTAAATTTAACTAGTTATTTTACCCATCATTCAACCACCAGAACTGGCGATTTTGGTCCAATCTATCTATCAGGTCCCTTTCGGACACAGCCCTACTGAACCGAAGGCGCTCTGCTCCGCTTTCTGCGACGACGTCACGACCATAAAGGAGTCGCCTATCCACAGTTTTTCGGCCGACGTGGTAGATCAGCGGTACCGCCGAACTATCCTGTATCAGCCCTCGACTGTCTAAAAAGAGGAAAGCGTCGGGTGGGATAAATCCGCTTAGACACACACTTTCGTAGTGTTCATCTTTGGGTTAGTAAGCCCCGAAAATCAAGCCATTAGTTGAAGTCATCGCTCTTGCAATATGACCCCGAATCAGCTTGATTAAAAAATTATCTATTCTGTTTATGTTAGCCCTGTTGTATAGAACCTCGTTGGAATAATATTTTTTGTACTCCGACTCTGATGTTCTGTGCAATCCAAGGCAGTGTCTAAGACACTGCCTCTCAAATACCCGAATCTTTTCCATTTGAGATGGTGCAACGTTGAACCACACAGGACATCCATAGGCAATCATCGGCCTGATTAAAGCCATGTAACAAATCACCTTCACCCTGCTATCAAGATGGCTGCTGTAAAACAGGCGTCTTGTCAGGCCAAAGGCTCCCCTAGCCCTGGTCAGAGCAGCATCTATATGTCTGTCGAAATACAGATATTGATCCAGCCAGATGCCAAGGTACTTTACGACACTTTTACTTGCCAGTGGCTGTCCAAGGGATCCAACGATCACAAGTTTTTGCCAGTTCTTTCTCGTATCCGCAGAAGCTCTAGACAAAAGGATTCTTAACAGAATAGTTTCGCATTTCTGAAAGTTGATTTTCAACTTCCAGTCATCGCAATATTGCTTAATCTTGTCGAAGTCACGTTGCAAACGAATTTTGATAACTTCAACTTTTGGACCTGTTCTGTACGCTATTAGATCATCGGCATACGCAATTGCATGAGTTAGACTACTTATAAGATCGCTGTAAAATGTTGAAAAGAATCGGCGAGTTAACCGCTCCCTGCTGCAGACCATTTTTTATTTCAAATATTTTCATAATTTCACTGCCACTTTTGACAACAAACTTTCTACCGTTGAGCATATCATAAAGTATATACAATAATGATTTACTAATCCCGTTGAAAGTGTTCTCTTTGATAAATGAAATAAATGAAATATGGACGGCTGATGATGAGAGCCGATTGAGTATTGCAACGTTGAAGGACCTTCTGTACATCAGGTACAATATACAAATGTCATGCCTTGAGTTCCTCGAATTCTTAAAAGACCAGCCAAAAATGCTCTAAGAAATAGGGTCTGATGGAAAATATATGCAAACACTTAATATCTACATATATATATTATATTAAAATAATGTATGTACAATGTACATACTTACATATTTAATCATGTTTAAAAAACAAAACTAAGATTTTTTTAAAATCCCTAGACATAAGCCTAGTCTCAACGTTTAAATTGGCTAGGACATCTAGAACGAAAGGACACAGACGATCTAGCCCGTAGGGTTTTCAATGCCAGACTCTTCGGTTCAGTGACCAAATAGAAGGAGATCTTCAAAGACCTGATAAACATAACTGAAAACGGCAAGCCAGAGATTGAGCCAGCTGGAGAAACATATTACTTGACGCCAAAGGTCACACAGACATTTAGAGCCAGCTTAAATAAAAGTGAGTAAGCCAAAATCAAAGTATGCTGAAAATAGTTGTGTTCGTTGAGCCCTGGGGTCGCCCTGCATGGGGTCACCCTGAAGTCGCCCCAAAGCGTTTTTTGAAAAACCTCAACTCGCCCTGGGTAGATCTAGGTATTTTGCTGGGGCGAGTTGAGGTAAACAAATTGACATGTGTGTTGTTAAACATATGTTTACAATTGAATATTTTATTTTGCTTTTGCAATGCAAAGAAAAGAAATGATAGATTTATTTTAATGAAAATAAATAGAAAACATACAAATAAAACCAAATATAACTTTTTTATGTTTTGGAATGTACCAAAAGCAACAAATTTCAAGTTTTAATTTCGGAAAGAAATATTTTTTGTTTCTTTCTTTTAGTCAACAACACAAAATCTAACCTTTTGCGTTTTTTGAAAACCAAAAAACCCAGGTTTTTTTGACAGCTCTTGGGGCTGTCAAGAAAACCTGGGTCGACCCTGGGTAAAATTCAACGAACACAATGTTGTTGTCTAAATATAAGTTTACCAAAAAAAATATTCCAAAATCGTTAAATAAATTGATGTTAACTTACCAATTTTTGTAAAGTTTACAAACATACTGACAGACAGACAGAATTTCCGGACCCAACTTTTCGTCTTCTCCATCATCGTAATATCATGTTTGAATGTTATCTCATTTTTTTTTTTTCACGAATGCATAACTTGCATTATAGTAACTATAATCGCAAGTAAAAACTCTGTATACAAGGCAATATCGATAAAAAACAAATGGCACTGCCATTGACGTACTGCTAGTTGATTGTCACTTTCATACAAAAAGTTTAAAAAACCATGAACCAATGCCATTTTTATTTGATAGCTCCTTTGTCCTGAGTGGCAAAAATTGGCATTCATTCTTGAGAGAGCCATCTATTGTTAACTTTTCTACAAATAATTTTTCCGCATAGAAACTACCGACATCTGTTGTCACCGAATATTTTTGAAATTTGACTTTTAACATTTTGTAAACTACTTCTATTTTTTAAGTTGAACACAAGTCACAACAGAAATGGTTGCCTTTCCAAAAGAAAAACATTTTAAAAACCAAAATAAACACTTAAAATTAAAAATATAATAGATATTCGAAAGCATACTTTATCCGCAATCTATCAAGATTTAAGTGATAACAATTTACAAGCCAAAGCCATAAAACAAGTAAAGATAAAACTTAAATGTTAAATTGTATTGTCATTTACTTTCTACTTACATTCCTTTTGCAATCATTTTGGGAAAAATACTTGGAATTGCATGTGAAGCCAGTTCCACTCTAGAACACACTTCTTCTAAATAAAATTGCTCAAAGTGTTTTGAGCAAATTGTTGTTCTTTTAGAAGCCGTTGATGCATCAATATATTGATGGTTTAAACACAAAATTGCTTCTAACCAATCTTCTCGAAATTTTCCTCCACGGAATATCCTAAATTATTATTAATTAATTACTATTATTACCAATATGAAAGACTCTGGTTTTTAAAAAACTATTACCTATGCAATGAAATACGATTCACGCTTGGAATTAAACTTCATTTTTTTTATATATATTATTAAATTTTTATATATTTGTTTAATCTGACTAAATTTGATATTTTTAGACTTTTTTAAATCTTTTCAAAGAATAATCTCAATATATATTTCAAAAACAAAAAACGATTTGCCGTCAACTGCAAAAGTCAGAAGTGTCAAAATCTTAGTTCAACAGATTTGCCGTGTCGCGTCAAAGGAGCTACGAACGTATTTAAAAAAGATGGACCACGGTTTTTAAACAACTAGCAGTCCAGATATTATTACGTCAATGGGCACTGCTATAATTTTGCTTTTATGTACCTTCTCCTTCCTACTTCCTACTAATATTAAAAATGTTAATGTTTTTATTGTTGTTTGTTTGTTAGGCAATCACTCCTCATTTTTCGGTAGCTAGATGAATGAGATACAAAGGATTAACAAGATGTTTTTTATACAAACAAAATGCAAGTTTCCGGCGGTTGAGGTTTGATTTGTGAAAGTATGTGTGTTTGAATATTTGTGTCGCTTTCACGCCTCAAATGATGAACAGATTTAAATAAAAATGTTGGGTATGTACGCCCATATTTTTCTTTCCCTCGAGCTTAGCGTAAAATACGCAATTGAAATTTCACAGCTGTTTTACTCTGCTCTGCGCTGCTCTGACCTCTTTTTATTCAGTGACTTTTTATTCAATGAACACAACTAGTGACAGTTCTGGCAGCCCTTCATATGTACTTAGTTTGACTAGATACTAGAACATATCGTTGGCTTAGTAAGTTCCCAAATGTGTAAAGTACTCAAAACTTAATTTTGCAGGAGCGCTTTAAACTTTTAAAGTTCTATAAGGCTTTGGGTGTTAGGACAACTTTAAACCAGTTTTACATAGTATGCGGGCTCGATTGATTGACATCTGTCAAAAAAGTGAGAAGTTTGTCTTTAAGTTTTATCCTGTTTCAAAAAGTAAATTTACTGAAAAACTCACAAAAAAAATATATTTTAAAATTCTAAAGCGAAAATAAAGACTTTAGCAGGTCACAGCTTATGAAATTCGAGTGAGTCTTAGAAAATTAAGATTTTTTCCATAAGATCCAAAAAAATAAGCAAAATCATAACCACACTATACGTTATACATGTATAACAATAATAATAAGCGAAAGGTTCACGTAATTTCACCCGAGATACCCTTATCCAAAAAGATACAATCACCTTGCACAATGTCGACAGATTTAGTGGGATCTATGTCCGAAACAGAACTGTGTAATATGCTGGGGCTACTTCTTGATGGTAAAATGGCGGAGGTAGCAAAAAAAAGTGACATTGATGCTATCACAACTGCCTACCAAAACCTAATGGAAACAAACGCTGCATTGTGTTCCAAAATAAGTAGTTTGGAAAAAAAATATGAACAAATGGAATTCCAAATTGAAGAATTACAAAAAAAGAACAACGAAAGCAATTTATTGCTGAGGGTAGGAATTCTAGAAGGTATAGACGAGAAAGACCACGCTAAAAACTTTTGCACCAACATTGTTAAGCCGTCACCATCTGCAGAAAACTTGCAAATACATGAAATAAGATCTAGAGACGTAAATGTAAGGAACTTTATAGTAAAACTTGATTCAAAACAACAGGTAACTGCTGCACTCAAATCATCCAACACTCTGCGAAACACCGGCATATTTCTTTCAAGAGATCTGCCTGCATCGATTCGACAAAAACGATATAAATTAATTTGTTTCAAACGTCGTTTAAATGAAATTAATTCAGAAATCAAAGTGTTGGTAAGGGATGATAAAATGTTTGTCAACAATAAAGTTTTTCGTTGGAGCCCTACCTTGGGATTTTTACACAATGCGCACGTTCTGGTGCACACCAAAAGAGCTATCTGGATACGCCTGTATCGTATGAGTTTTCGAACGACCAAAACCGGATAGGTGTCAAATGACACACAAACACATATTCGTAGTCAGCTGTTTGCCAATCCTCCCTTGGCTTCGTGAGTATACTGAAAATTTTAGGATACTTTCAGATTTATTTCCCCGCCGCAGGTATATGGTCGATCAGTTGTGTTTTAACATGGAATTACAACAACAGTATGCGAACCACAATAGTTGTGCACGCGAACGCAAGCAATAACAACACGGATGGGATTCGAGTTTTAAATGACATTTACCATGTGGATCTAAACCAGCACCTGTCTACTCTTATGGATACCAGCGAAACTTCAACACCAGCTGATATAAATACTAGACAAGATCTGTGCGCGCCACCTAGTAGTCAAGAAGAAAACAATTGTTCTTTAAATTTATAGGGTAAATGCGCCGTCTGCCAAAATTGTTTATGTAAAAATATTGAAATTATAAAACTAAAAATTTTAAGTTATAACATTGCAGGTTTAAAAAATAAAATTCTATATTCAATTTTTTTTAATTTAATAAACAACTACGACTTCGTTTTTTTGTATGAAACCTTTTTTGTAGAAAATGAATGTAATTTATATACGAATAGCTTTAAGAACTTTGAGTTTATTTGGATTCCGGCATCAAGACAGAACATAAGAGGAAGGGCGAGCGGAGGATGTTTCTTTGGCTTCAAGAAATCTATAAAAAGTATTACATGTGAATTAAAAGTAGAAGGCGAAGTTAATCTTCTTGATTTAAAAATAAGAAACAAGCGTTATATTATAATACCATCATACATAAATTGCAATCACTGGGATCAAGAATTTAATGTTCTCTACAGTTTTATTGAACACTGCGATATCGATGATGTTATGATAAATGGGGATCTCAATGCGAGAATAGGCAAAGAAGAAGGAAGGGAGAACAGATTTTCTGGGAAGGCTAGAAACTTTAAAGATACTACCACAAATGCAAGAGGGGTAACATTACTGGATCTCTGTAATTCATTTGGATTTCGAATCATGAATGGCGTTTCTCATTCGGATAAATTTGGAGAATTCACATTCGTAGGCCAACAAGGATATTCAGTTGTCGATTATTGCATAGTAAGAGGAAGCTGGACTTCAGTAGTAGCTGATTTCGAGGTGCTGAGTGTTCCATACTCTGACCATATGCCAATTACAGTCGATTTTGGAATAGATCACATACGCGATGGGCAAACGGCGGATTTAACTTTTCCACCAAAACTTATTTGGAAGGATAATAAAGCTGAAGTTTATAGAAATAACCTCGATCGATACCTTTTAGCAGAGAACCAAGTTACTATGGATGTTATTGAAAGTGCTATCAAATCAGCTTGTCCAACACGAAATAACAATGTCAAAGTAATAAGGTACAAGGAAAAATGGTTTGATGCAGAGTGTGAGCAAGCTCGACTAAAGTCATTTGGTTGGTTGAAAGTTTTTAAAAAAAATTAGTGGCAACTATTTCAAAAGGATATACATCGATGCAAACTGCAAATTTAAGAGGATATGTAAGGAGAAAAAGCGTATATTTTTCGAAAAAGAAGCACTAGCAGAAGGCTAGCAGTCAACCAATTGAATGGGAAAAAACTTCAGCTAAGTACAAAATTAAAAATTGATTTGTTGCACGACCATTTCCGAATTCTCTTAAATCCCGAAGATCCAGCCAATTATCGCGGAATCGCATTTCTTAGCGCCTTCTATAAAATATTTACATCTCTTTTGAGTAACCGTCTGACAAACTGGATAAATAGTATGGGTTTACTTGCGGAATTTCAAGCAGGATTCAGGAGTGGGTATTCGACCATAGATAATATATTTGTTTTGCAGAGCATAGCGACCAACTTCATGGACCAAAAAAAGAAGCTGTATGTCCTGTTTATTGACTTTAAAGCAGCATTCGATACAGTGGACCGCAGAGCTTTATTTTTTAAACTTTACAACCTTGGAATGACAACTAAGTTCGGGAAAGTGCTGGAAAATATTTATGATGGCAATTTATCAGCAGTCTGGGACGGTTCTGAGATCTCGGAATGGTTTGAGTCAAAAATTGGAGTCAAGCAAGGATGTTGTTTAAGCCCCAGTTTATTTGACTTATATATAAATGATCTTATAAATTTTTTACCCGGTGGAATTGAAATTTCGAGAACTGTCATCAAAGCCCTTTTATTTGCCTATTATGTAGTCCTTTTTGCTAGTTCACCTCAAACTTTGCAACTTATGATAAATCGGCTCGGAGAGTACTGCCGATTATGGAATTTAAGCGTGAATCTGAGCAAAACAAAGGTGATGATATTTTGAAAAAGGGTCCGGTCGCATTGCGAGGAGTGAGAAATGGCACATCAACAGAGAACCTGTCGAAGTGGTGAAATCATACAAGTATTTAGGAGTAACTATTACTAGCAATTTAAGTATGGAAACCCATCTCAAAAATAAGCTAGTAACAGCGAAAAATGCTATAAACGCAGCATGGAAAAACTGCTTTTCGAATAAATTAATAGCTCATAATGTTAAGTATAAGGTTTTTATTTCAGTTGCTGAGTCAGTTATGCTTTATGGAGCGCAAGTGTGGGGATGTGACAAATATGAAACAGTTGAAAAACTTCTCAGGTTTTTTATCAAAAGATGCTTCCGTTTACCCAATAACACTCCAAACTACATGATCACACTCGAGACAGGCCTTTCACCCCTCTTCATTAAATCGCTAAAGTATCATGTCGACTACATAAATAAGGTACTTAACATGCCAGATAACAGGCTTCCAAAAATTTTAGCATTGGATGCTATAAGAAAGAAAAACGTTTGGTATGAAAAGCTAGAAGAACTTGGGAGTAACTGCGGAATCTACTTCAGTTTGCGGGAAGAAAACTTAGGATTCCATAAAGATGTTCTCTTAGACCTTGTTGCGAAGGTGGACGAACAGTGCAGAACGGACTGTATAAACGTGGCTTCTTCTTCGGTACACAGATCCATCTACAGCCGTCTTAACCATAACTTGTGCGAACTAAATTACTTTCGCCCCGAAAACAATCAAGGGCTCATTTCAGCTCTATTTAAAATGAGAGGAGAGTTGATAAGTCTATATTTTATACCACATCGAGATGATCTTCCAATCTAGTGCAACTTATGTAATCTTAGAGAACGAGAAGACATCATACATTTCATTGGAAAATGTCCAGTTTTATGTGAAATATGTCATATCGTAATCAAATTATAAATGAAGCGTCTTAAAATTGTTATAGTAAATGAAAATTCTAAAACTTTTAAATTATAGAACCCAAAATTTTGTATATACTTTAAACAAACTATTATTTGAAGATTATAATTCAGAAACGATGTCAATCGGGCAGACGGCAAAGCCAAGCTTAAACGATTGTTGTAAACATATTTTGTAAATTGTACATATTCTTTAAACAAATAATAAATCGAATATATCTATCTATCTATCTATCATCATAGTATGCGGGCTCAATAAAATTATAAAATTTTCATTTAAAATAAGAAAGCTTTGAGCCGAATAGTTTAATTAACTCATTTTTTACCAAAATTACTTAACCATTGAGTTTATACACAGAGAAATCATCTTTTTCAAAACTAAGTTTCAAATACTGCTCGTAGGATGATGCTACTATCGACCTTTTTTTAAACTCTTGTAGCAATTATTCTTGAGTTAACAAAGGCAAGAGAAATAAAGAAAAACAAGTACGAATGTATGCAGAAGAATGTTGTTCGTTTCGGTTCGAGTGTTTTTCAGTACTGGGAATAATAATTACTCGATATGTTCATTTAGCGACATCTACTTGGGTGCATTTATATAGAGCAACGATCGATGAGCACCTTAATTGTTTTTTCAGACACATAAATACAAACTCTGTTCGTTGAAACTTCACATATACTGGTTAAAGCGATAAATAAAATATGTATCACTTACCGTGACTTGATACCATCCTAAAGAAGTCTGTACAAGTTTCCTTACTCCAAATTTTCCTCGAGGAATTGGCGAGCCTTTTCTTCTTCCACCACGGCCTGAAGGTCCCAATTCAGACTAAGTTCAAAAAAATAAAAATATTTAAAACAAGTAGAAAGATATTTGTATCACCTACCCTTGATCCTCCCATGAACTCGTTGTTCATAATATCATCATCGTCCTCCAACATAGAACGAAGATCCATATCAGCCATTCGACTCTTGAGTCCGCCCTTATTTTGGTGTAAGCTTGAAGGCTTAAAACTAACTCGTCGAGTAGTTGACCTCTCCTTAGCTCGATCATCGTGTTCTGGTAATAAATATTTTTCATTTCAATTATTGTTTTCATAAATGGCGGCTCTAGACGAGACCATTAAAAACTTACCATCCGAGTAAGAGCTAAGTCCGCCGAATCTGTTTCCATTATTATTATAATTATTTCGCTGCCCACCACGCTTAGGCATTTTTATTAATATTTATATAATATTTTAACACTTAATTAAACTTTTTTCCTTTTTTACGACACGCGCAAAATTGTTTTTTCTGGCTGGTAGAAATTGACAAATTGTGAAATATAGGAAAAAAGAAAAATGTGTCAAAGAACAACGATGTGAAGTTGGCTGCGCTGGGGTGTTTTTAATATACATAGACAATATAATATTTAGATATTAGATAGTTAGCATAAGGGAAATTTTTAGTGTTAAAAATAAAAATCTACTACAAATCTGACGACTGGAAATTACTGGAAGTAGAGGAGATTGCAGATTGGAGACCATACGTGTTGTGCCACAGTAGTCAGGGATTTTACTATATAGCAAAGACTATTTTTGATGTGCGATGAGTTATGTTTTGTCGCAATGAACTATATTGACTGAAAACAGATGGGCTTGCCACTTTTTTGAAGAATTGTGTTCATTCTTCAAGCTTTTTCTCAGTTGAGACCACGGAGCAAATTTGCTGAGCGCTTGGAAATATAACCTGGCCTGAAATATTAATATAATTTGCGAAATTCAGCTTTTTTAGTGATTGATGGGAAATGACTATATACCCTATAAACTTTTGTGTTGAAAGTTTTCCAATCGTGTGATCGTCATTATTTTACATGTAATCGCCAAACACCGAATGGAAACACTTTGGGACAACAAATATAACAGACTTGTGTGTCATCGTTACTTGCGATGACATGCCACGGTAACGTTGACAGTGCGTCGCGTTGACTTTTTTTTTGTGACATGAGAAATGTCTGGAATGACCCATTTCGATGACCTTGCACCTACTAGCTTAAAAAAATTGTAAGTTTGTTTATCTTGTGATTTAATTTGGTTTATGCCTTGAATGTATGACTTTTTTGTTTTTATTTCTACCATTTTTATAATAGTTTCAAAATGAGTGAAACGAGCACAAATGAACAAGAAGACACAATGATGTCTCAGGAAACCCCTTCTCATGTAATTCCAAAGAAAATAAAAAGAGCACATAAGTTTGGAAAGAAAAAACGTCAGCGAAATTTGACTTATCCGTGGGAACGGAGGTCGGAGATCTCCGCTTTGATAGCGGCTGTTAAGAAAAGACCACCACTTTGGGATGCAAGCTGCACGGAATATCGACTCGCCAATATAAAAAACGTCTGCTGGCAGCAGGTGGTGGATGATCTTGGCATACAAGAAGTTGATGGCCAGGAGGCCCGCAACAAGTGGAACGTGATTCGATCTCTCTTTAAGGCGAATTTGGCAAAATGTCGTGCTAGAAAATCAGGTCAAGGTGCCTGTGATTCAGCGAATATACGTTGGACTCATTTCTCGGAAATGATGTTTATTGAATATGGCGAAGTGACACAATCGTATCCACTATCTTCTACAATGATCTTGGTATACCTACATTTGTATTTAAGTTGTTTTCATTTCATTAGTAACGTCTCTTTTTTTGTTATAGAAAGATGACTACACAGATGCATCTAGTCTCAGTGAGTTGGACCAAACATTAACTTCACCATCAATTCAAACAAAACACGTTACAACAGCACAAAAAAGAAAAATTCCTTCGAAGCCAAGCACAACACAAACGTCAATACCGGTGTTATCGTCTTCCCCGTCATCAACTTCGAATTTCGTAACGAAGAAAAACTTGACCACAGAAGTACTGACGAGTACACGACCACAAGGCGACCGGCTAACTTCTTTCGGGGAGCTCGTCGAAAGAAACTTAAGATCTCTACCGATGAACGAATCCATACAACTAGAAGGTCGCCTTATGCATGTTATGTATGAATTTCTCGGCTCACGAACTGATACAGTTGATGCTGATTTCAAATTTGAACAGTAAGCTGTTCTTTTGAATTAATTTATTTTAAAAAGAAATAATTTTAGTTTCAAGTTGCGTTTAAATATTGTTTGAATGTTCCATTTGAAAACATTGGAGTTTTATTAAACTATAATAGTCGAATTGCTCCGTACGACCACGTCTGTAACAGAGTAAGACAGCTCCCGTTTGCTTTCTACTATTATAGTTTAGCCTGTCGTTGATTTTAAAATTCCATGATAAACAATTTAAATATAAATTTTAATTTAATGATAGACTCAATTTTTGTTTTAAAGTACCTACTTCTATAAATAAAAAAATAGATTAGGATAGAGGAATACCGGTTTCTGAGTCAAAAAAGAAGGAGCATGAAGAACAAGCGATCGAGATGGTGGGGGATAAATCGGTAGTTTTCCCAAAATGTAATAAAGAGACTCTTAGGTTACAAGGCACGAACAAAATCCTTTAAGGACGATCAGTGGAGAATCGCATCGAAACATCATTTCTGAAAATTATATAACTGAGATGATAAATCGAAATCCGTTGCCATGCAAATTGTACCATTCAACGGTGGACGCAGGCCAATAATTCCGTTCATCCGATTTTTACCTAGTAAAGATAGCTAAACTAAACTTATGGTTAAAAAATCTGCTGGAGCTGATAGCATTACGGCCGAGCTGTTCAAGTCAGCTGGCTATGAACTGGTTAGCAGTAGGAGTATGCAGCTCATCTGGTTGGGGTGGATCCGAGTTTGTATATATGCAAAGTACCTGCGGGTCCAATGTTTTTTTTGGTGGCTCTTATTGGTATCTTAAAAATGAAAAAAACGCGCAAGTTTTATTTCTTTTATTATTATCCGCGGACCTTTTTGCACAGCACTACCAACGACAGGGGCATTAGTCTTCTCAGTCGTACTATATAAGCGCGTGAAACCATTCGTCAAATACACGTGCTGTACAGACAGCAACCTAATCACTAAAGTGAAAAGCCAACGACTAAGATGGCTGGGTCACATTGAACGAATGGACAGTCTTTGAATCAGACCCCGTGGGACGGTGAAGTACCTTAAGTAAGTGAGTAGTTTAAGCATAATTCCATTAAAGTTTTTGAACTCAATGTATGTACGTACATTGCTTGAAATGAAAATTAAAGTATTTAAAACATAATCATATAGCCAAGGCAGTTGCCTACACCACCAGTTTTGAACAACACATTTTTTGAACAACAAAGTAGAACAAGCAAATTTTTGGCCAAGCTAGGTATATGGTTTTCGTGATAGCCTTGGATATTGTCTCTTATGTCGTCATTTTCGTTGTCAGTGCTTCTTTGAATCAAATAACCTAATAAAAAACCTAAATTTAGGTTTTGATGAGATATTTAAATTTTTTTTTGTTTACTTCCACCGTTTCGTAAAAATATTTTGTGATTTCTATCGATGAGGTCAATCAGTAACCCGATTAGGGAATACGAAGCGAGTCGTTTTCGATTCGATATCTCTTTTTCGACCTACCTTACTTATTATTGAATACGAAGCGAATCGTTCCACTAAATTGAAAAATACGGAATATTTTTCTTGAGTTGAAATCATTGTGGCCGGGAGTAGGTTCAATTTTTTGTCATTTACTTCGAAATAAAATCAAAATATTATTAAATAGAAATGTGTATTAAGTTGTGTGCAGGGCCGAATTAAGACATTTTGCCGCCTTAGGTAGATCGTAAATTGCCGCCCTTCCCACCTTTTTTTAGTTACCTAATTTTGTTTACGTTTAGGTAATGTGTAAGAAAGAGGATATAAGATTCCATGTTAGTTATGAATGATTAATAAAATAATTAAAAACATAATTTTTTTACCGTTTATACAATTTATTGATGTGTACTTTTATGATATAAACAACAATTATGTCACGAATGGTTACAAAAAATACCGCAAAACTATGAATAATCGCTATCTTTTGAACATAAAATTTCCGCCACTATCAATAATAATGCCATAGTGAAAGCATTTAAGCGAGATTGACAAATGGGTATGAGGTCAACATATAATTTTTAATCTGCTTTAAACAAGAAAACGATCTCTAACCTCTGCAATTTGTGGCAGCCATGCAGAGAATCATTCTATATGCAATGTCAATATTTGAGACACTGTATGAAGACCATTTTAAAAATATAAACCCGAAAGTTTCGATTGGCGTTAGCCTTTTTGAATTATGTTGTTCGCAATCAAGATGAGCTTTGAAATGGATAAGTTCATCACTAATTGAACACTAAATCTTGTCTGAATGCTTCTTGTAAATGTTTTGCTTATTTTTGGAATATGTATATAATCATCATACAAATTTACCAAATCAATAAGAACACCGAATTTTTCAAAGATTTGTTCATATTTGCGGTATTTTCCCTGTAAATCAGACAGCAAATTTTAAAAAATAACATTATATGTGTTGACTTCAAAGTGATGTCTTCCGAGCAATATCACTTCTCCTGTTCTTGTTGCCTTCGATTGAAATAAAGATTGATTGATTTGTTTTTGTTTAATTGCAATCATCAATCTTCTTCGGTGAACAAGTCGAAAAGACCGAATTAATTGCTTCCGATGCATTTTCCACAACCAAAGTTGCATTATATCTAGTGTAAGCTTTAAAAATTTCGCGCTTCCCCAAAACTACATTGCCTACATTGCCTATATGGATAGTCCAGGGCTGGTTGTGTGTTGAATATTTGATTAATTTTCTCCACTATTTATGAGAAAAATAGCTTCATTATTAGTTTTATTGGTTCTTTCGCGGTGCGTTCATGTGATCATTGTTGCTCCTGTCGTGTGTTGCTGTTTTTGTTTATGAAATAATTTATTGTTTATGTCTTTAGTTTTAGATCCAAACAATGGGTACGTTCAATGCGCCGACTAAAAGTTAGTCGACGAGCTCTGATTGGCCAGATCCCCTCAATATTATCATTGCAAATATTATCATTTTTTATTTTCGCTTTAAGTATTCCAATGCTTTTGGTTAAAAAATACGAAAATTCATCATCATCATCATCGGCTCGACAACCGGGGTCCGGTCCTGGCCTCCTTTAACAAGTCTCTTCACCTATCCCGGTCTCGAGCCGACGCCATCCAGTTGCGCACCCCAAGGCGTCCTGGTCTACGCCATCTCTCCAGCGCAAGCATGGTCTACCACGCTGTCGTCTGCCATAGAATGTACCACAAAGAACTTTCCGAGCAGGTTCCTCTTCGCTCATGCGAGCTAGGTGCCCCGCCCACCGAAGTCTACCGAGCCTAATTTTTGTCACGATATCTGCTTCAAGGTAGATTGCATGATTGTACCGTCTCCGGAATCGTCCTTCCTCACATATGGGGCCAACAAGTCTCCTTAAGACTTTTCTCTCGAACGCGGCTAAGAGGTCAGAGTGCCTTTTGCTAAGCACCCAAGTCTCGGATCCATATGTGAGTACTGGCAGGACCATGGTCCTGTACAGCAGTAGTTTTGAAGTTATGGTGAGATTTCTGGATTTGAAGAGCTTTGACAGACTGTAGTAGGTTCTGTTGGATTTGAGAAGCCGCCCGCGTATTTCTTCTTCTATATTGATTGCACCACTTCAAATTCGTGCTCCGCTACCTTGATTGTTTGACCAACTGTTCCTCTCGCATTCGACGCCACCATGTACTTTGTTTTACCTTCACTAATGTGCAGCCCCAGATTTTGTGCCGCCTGCTCGATCTGGATGAAGGAATCGTGTACAGCTTGCTCGGTTCTTCCGATGATGTCGATGTCGTCTGCGTAAGCCAGTATCTGGCTGGACCTGTTGACGATGGTCCCTCTTGTTGCCGTGCCAGAGTCACGGATTGCTTTCTCCAACGCCAGGTTGAAGAGGAGGCAGGCCTAACCATTCCCTTGTCGGAGTCCATTAAAGATGTTGATTGGTCTGGATAGCAATCCGGCTATTTTTACTTGGCTTGTTACGTTGGTCATGGTCAACCTACATAGTCGTGTCAATTTATTTGGGATGCCGAAATCTCTCATGGCTTTGTAAAGTTCTACCCTGGCTATGCTATCATAGGCGGCCTTAAAGTCTATAAACAGGTGGTATGTTGGGATGTTAAATTCTAGACATTTTTCCATCGCCTGCCTAAGGGTAAAGATCTGATCAGTTGTTGATTTGCCTGGAATGAAACCACACTGATATTGTCCGATGATGGTTTTAGCGTATGGGGTTATCCGGTCTTGTAGGATAGAGGAGAGTATCTTATAGGCGGTACTCAACAACGTGATACCTCTATAGTTGCTGCACGTTGTGGCATCTCCTTTCTTATGTATGGGGCATATTATACCTTTTCGCCAGTCTTCTGGCATTTCTTCATGCTCCCACACGTGCACTATAATATCATGAATTGCCTGACGTAGAGCTGGCCCACCGTGTTGAAATAATTCGGCTGGTATACCATCAGCTCCCGGGGCTTTGTTTTTCTTTAGCCGGTCTATAGCCTTCTCAACCTCTTCTATGTTTGGTGACGGCAACATAGGGTATTCGTCTTGAAGCAGTGGAGCTTCCACTTCTGCAGTGAGTTGACCATTTAGCAATTCATTAAAGTACACTTCCCATCGCTCCAGTATGCTTTGTGGATCGGTGATCAGATTTCCCTCTCCGTCCTTGCAGTATGTGCAGCGTGGTGTGTACTGCGTCATGTTTCGGACGGATTGGTAGAACTTCCGCGCCTGGTGCGGACCTCGCTCTCGGCTTTTTTCTATTTCACAGATTAAGTTCTTCTCCCAGGCTGATTTTTTCTGTCTGTGAAGCCGTTTTTCTATTCTTCTGATCTCTTTATATTCTTCTTCGCGTGCTCGCGTTCTATGAGATTGTTGCATTGCTCGGTACGCAACATTCTTACGTTCAGTCGCTAGCTTGCATTCATCATCAAACCAGTCGTTCCGATTAAATACGAAAATTGCAAATGCTATAATCAACAACAAAGTCGAATTGAAGTAGGTCTAGGTAACAATTAAGAAAAAGAAAATAATGGTCAATTTTGAGTAGAATTGAGAGAATTCTCGCAGAAGTATCAAATATAATTGTAAAATGATAATATTACCGACTTAAAAGTTCATCTTCAAATGTTAAGAGAGTAGTCACCTCTTCAAATACGTATAACTTTACCATGAACAAAAGTACCATTTAAATTGTTCTCAAAAGTAAAGGCGGTAAGTAAAGGAAATGTTTGAGTATAAACAAAACAGGCATGACATTTCTGACATTCCACTAAATTTTAAGTTAGTTTTGTTGTTCAATGGTTTCATTTCAACTTAACTAAGTTCTTAATTGTATTGAACGTACCCAGTATATTCAACTAATCAAACTCAAATTTTTATTTATTTTAATGCAACAAAACAAAAAAGCTGGCGAAAATATAAAACGAAAGAAACGAAAGGGAAAACAGCAATACCAAACTTTATTGTTGCCACCAAGAACGACTGGCTTCGTATTCCCTAATCGGGTCACCAGAAAAATTACTGTTTTTTGCTAATGGTCGATGTGTCAAAAATTATTATTATAGAGTTTCTGCATACAATCCAAGAGTACCCATCTTTGCATTGCAATATATTGGGCTCTTTATATTGCCCTACCTATGGTTATGAAGAAAAACAATATTATTAGTTAAAAAACTTTAAAATTAACAACTACAAAAATCACATTTTGATATTAATTTTGTATTATTGGCTAGAAATTGATGGTAAGTTTAAAAAATATTATTTTTGATAAAAGGGATAAGTTTCTTTTTAAATTGATTTATTCCACTTTCATTTTTCACTGCACTCGGGAGACTATTATAATAGTTGATACCGTCAAACAATATGGAATGTTGGGTACTGCTTAGACGGCATCTCTCTGGTCTTAAGTTGTTATTTTTTCTTAAGTTATATGGCTGCGCATCAGAAACTTCCAAGATTCCTTCAGATATATATTCAGGTAACAATCCGTTACGCATTTTTAAAATGAAAATCATGGCATCATAAGTCAGCCGTTGTTTAACATTCATCCAGTTCAGGCATTCAAGCGTATACATATTCAGTTTCAAAACGACTCTCATACTTTTATTTTGCAGTCTTTGAAGTCGCAACTTAACATCTGCATTACAACCAAACAGTAAAGTTGATCAATTATTAACTTTTTCCGGTGTGGCCAATTAATGTTAACTTTTGGTACGTAAACGCGTTGGCAACTGAGATGCACTATCACGATGACACAAAGTGCGTCATTTGTGTGATCTTCAACGCATGCATTGACATGCTTAACGTTAAAGGTGTGTGGACTGTTTTGTTGCATAGTATTGCAAGAAAAAAACAGCTACTATGTTATATGTAATATGTATATTAATTTTTTTGTATGTATCTCGAATAAAATTTTATATGGGTAATTTAACAATAGTTGTGTTCGTTGAACTTAGAAGTCGCCCTGAAGTCACACCGAAGCGTTTTTTGAAAAACCTCAACTCCCTCTGATGAAAAAGTTTTTTTTTTCAGTTTTTTGGGGCTGTCAAAAAAAGGGTTGACCCTGGGTAAAATTCAACAAATACAACTTATTATTTCGTTTTGTCATCAGCTGTTGAACATATCTTTTTCAAATACCTATTTAAGTTCAAATTTCTTGAGATCTTATAACATAAAATGCAAAATTATAAACTATACATCCAATCAACAAAAATTGTTTTCTTCTTTAGAAAGAATTATGTACCCAGAAAAGTGAAAAAATTAATACCATTGGTTTAATTTTTGTTTCTATGAGTTCATAGGATCGTTCAAATTACGCTAAAAAATTACTTAGTTCATATCACTTTTTCCAACCGCTGAATTTTTCACAACTCAAATCGTACTTAGATGCATTTGTTTTGGCATATTCGTTGCAGTCACAGAAGCCATA
The DNA here is from genome assembly GCA_951217065.1 of Baccha elongata. NCBI lineage: Eukaryota > Metazoa > Arthropoda > Insecta > Diptera > Syrphidae > Baccha > Baccha elongata. The sequence goes on from OX578274.1 coordinate 60,181,478, forward strand.
CTGGGCACATGAAAGAAATACAGCATAAATCCTGCTGCTAACAGAAGATGGGCTCCCAAAATACCAATCATAAGGAAAAACGAAATCTTTGAATTTCTTAGTGCTGGTGTCAAAACAGTAATGAGAACAGATCCTGAGGCAAAAGCTGCTGTCAGTACGAGTAACCATTGAAGAATGGAAACCTGTAAAAAAAACAAATAAAAAAAGGTATACGTAAAATAATAGTGTTATTGGTCCTTATCATCTGTTTTCAAAGTAAAAGGAATGTAGGTACATCATGTATAAGTAACGGACTCCACGATAAAGACCATTAAATTGTTTGATTACAAACCTGTATCACCCAAAGAATAGAGACTGGAATGTATATGGCAAGAGAGTAACCATAAATGCACATCAACGAAAGGAGACTAGGTGTGTATGTAGCCTTGAAAAAGGGGAGTTAACTTAAAAATATAAAAAAATAAGCACTAAGTCTCACGTTTTCCGTTTCCAGCCCCTCCTCGACTGGGTTTAAAGTGTACTTCATTAATGCCCACAAAGCTCCAGGTATTAGGCACGAGTAAATGAAAATAGATGAAGCTGCATATGACACTAAATGGAAGTTATATCGCCAATGGTAGTTCTCATTGGCTGTCTGAAGGTAACTTGCAATGTTTCCACTGATTGCAATGGAAAAAATCTAAAAAGTTTTTATAAACACAAATTTTTTCAGACTTCCTTTCATAGAGTTAACTTACTAGAGTGACGGTAATCCATAATGGTCCATAAAGATCAGGATTTACTCCAATATGCGACTTTAGATAATTGCCTGGCGCACGCTTTGGAATCATTGCACTTGCAATCCGATCTAGAACTATAAACGTGTCTACGTTGAAGAATTGTTGATAGTACTCGATTGTAAGGAAAGATACTGTTCTGTTGTTGGAAGAGTTTTCATCATTAAAATTTAATGCACCACTTGGGGTATTTTGTTGGTTCGGGTCGCTATTGTAAATCTTAGCACTTTCAGACATATCGTAAATAAGAGCTTGAAGTGGATCTCTGCCACGAACGGATGGGTTCTTTTGTGGCGAATTTACACTGATTTGTGCTGGTGGGGGACTGGTAGAGGAAATTGATATATCTTTAAAATTAAGTAAGTCATCTGAATTTGAATCCATATCGATTAAAAGATGTTTTTATTAATTATCCAATAAGAAAAATATGTAAGTTATTTTTTTTTCGACACGACAAATATTTCGTAAAAACCAGAGATCAGCTTATTAGATAGTCTAAATTAAAACAAAGTCTACTTGACAGCTGCAGTGTTTTGCGTTCTCCAATAGAAAATTGGACAGTGCGTGACGGGTAGTCAAAACTGGCAAAATTTTGAGGATTGGTAAAGACGAAACGCGCAACGTGTAGTCAAAATTAACGTTACCATATACGTGTGGCGCTGCTGTAGTGAAGTTTATACTAAAAAGCAAAAATAACTTAGTGCTAATTTTAGCTACCAGGGGGTCAATTCCCGATCTGTGAAGCTGTGAAGTGATAAAAAATTATCATTTTACTTTTCACAGCGATTTTTCATTTTATCACTTCATGAACTCGCATAATGCGATTCTCGAACTTATTATGATAAACAGCTGTCAATGTGTGTACTAAAAAGTACTAAATGATACACCCAGAGCAAAAAACAACGTTCAATCAGAGAAAACCACTTTGATTTAAGCCTATTTAAAAAAAAAAATTGCTTCGAATACGAATGTTTTAAAATCAAAGTTTGGGAAAAAAAAATTGAGAACGAAGCATAATTAAATCAAATTTACTCGAGCTAAGGTACCATTATAAAACGGAAATCAAATTTAATCTATTAAATTTTAGTTTGCCTTTTTGTCTCTCAGTGTAAGATCTATCAGCGCGTTTTCACTGCTCTTCACAGAACGATTTTACTGTGATAAGATATTTATCATTATGAAAAGTTTTGAAGTTTGTTTTCACAAATCGGGAATCGAATTTAACGCTAAGGCGTGAAAAAGTTTATCATTTCACATTTTCACAGATCGGGAATCGACCCCCAGTTGCGCATTTCTACTTTACCAATCCTCAATTGCAAAGACAAAAACAGACAATAGCACAGCGATGTATTGAGAACATTTATTGAGAACACATGAGAACTTCGCAGCACAGACATGATAGGAGGTTAGGACTCTATACGTGTGGCGCTGCACCTGTCGTAGTTCAAGTGTGTACTAAAGAGCAAGCAAAGATAACTTAGTCCCAATTTTGACTATCCGTTGCGCAAATCAACTGGTTAATTTTTGCATGGGATTTGTTCGTGCTGTTAAATCTTGAAAATGAAATGAAAAGGATTTAATAAAATACATTCGTGAAGAGCTGCTGCTTTCAGTTGCAAAGTTTAAAAGGGAGGCTCAGACTCGGACAAAAGAAAATCGACCTAAGTTGCAACGCAGAAGTTTCTTCATTCAAAAGCAGTATATTTCGCTTCATTCCTTTTCACTATTCCGTCTTCTTCCTTAGAAAACCAATTTTACACGCGCTTTTCTATACGTGAATACGTGTGAACAGATGAATGCAAAATTTTACGAATTTATTGTTTAGCCAAATTTGACAGTCCCATTTGAAATGCACGGGCACTGGTTCTTGTCTTTTGTCAAAAAAGCTTGAGCGTGTAGGTGGGGTTAAGACAAGAAAAAAATCGTATGGGAGGGGGGTCTATTTCCCCCCGTTTAGGCGGGAGGGGCAATTTTCTAAAAAATTGACTTAAATCAGAAAAAAAATTATTTAAAAACAACGGTGAATGATACAAAGACTTGTTATATCTTTTTGAAAAGCCAGAAAACTACTCTTTTATTTTATTTTTAAATTAAGTTGTTTGAGTGAAGAGTTTTAAAAAAATTAATTTTCAAACTCAAAATTTTAAAAAAAGAGTTAAAATTTTTTTTTTCAAAAATCAATGTTCTTATTAATTTTTAGTCAAAAACAGATAACCGGATGCCAAAATGTATCTTAGTTTTTGAGAAATTAAAAAAAAATAAGAGTAAAGTAAAAAGTTAATTCGTTTTTTTTATTAATTGATTAAAATCGGATGGTATGTAATAAAAAATAAAAAAGCGATAATTCCCTAATTAATAATTGACCTGAGCAGGTCAAATTTGGGAAAACAAAAAAAAAAAGTGTTTTTCTTGGAAAAAATACTTCTAGTTTTTCTTAATTTCTCAAAAAGTAAGATAGATTTTGGCATCCGGTTTTCTGTTTTTGACTAAAAATTAATAAGAGCATTGAATTTTTAAAACAAAAATAATAGTTAATTACATAAAATTTTGAAAAAAATAGTTTAAATTTTTTTTTTCAAAATTTTGAGTTTGCAAATTAATTTTTTTAAAACTGTTCACTCAAACAACTTAATTTAAAAATAAAATAAAAGAGTAGTTTTCTGGCTTTCCAAAAAGATATAACAAGTCTTTGTATCATTCACCGTTGTTTTTAAATAATTTTTTTTCTGATTTAAGTCAATTTTTTTGAAAATTGCCCCTCCCGCATAAACGGGGGGAAATAGACCCCCTCCCATACGATTTTTTTCTTGATTTAACTCCACCACACGCTCAAGCTTTTTGGTGCATCTTATACCAATCACCCTGTATAGTTCATACCCTGACTACTGCAGCGTTACACGCCTAGTCTCCAATCGACATTCAAAATTAATATGGTGTGTGTGTTGCAAATTTAACGAAATTTTCCCTGGAAGTGGTTCTTCTGGCTTTATTATTCAAAAATCCAAGCTGTCAGACTGATTTCTGAAATCAAATCAAAATTTCTAGAGGTAAACATGTGATTTAGTGGATGAACAATTGAAATTTAACAATTATTCCTTATTTTTCAAGAAATGTCTTTAGTCCATAAATTTAAGCAAATATCCAGAAGGAAATCCTTCAAATATGGATTACCATTTATTTTATGCATAGTTGGTGGTTCTTTTGCTCTTAAGGAGTTCACTCAGCTAAGGTAATCTACATAAACATTTTATGAATATTGAATTTATGTTATATCACCATTATGATACAGATACCAATTTTCGAAAAAACAACAAGTAAACCCGGAAGAAATGGAAAAATTTGGAGTTTCTATGAAAGCACCCAAAGATGTCACAATCGAGACTGAGTTTGAAAAGTTGAAATCTATTGATATTACGAATTGGGAAAATAAACGCGGACCAAGGCCCTGGGAGGAGTAAACAACGAGTTGCAGGGTAATTAGCGGTTTCTACAAACTTACAACAGAATAGTATTATGCAAATAGCCGGATATTGATACACACAAAAGTTGCCAAGATAGCAAATTAAAAGACCTTTCTTATTCTTAAATTGGTGAAATTTGTCCGCTTTTAAACTTTTGTTAAATCATTTCGCGATTGATTTTCTGATTCTATTTCAATTATTTGATAATTAATCGTGCAAAAGTGAGCCAGAACGATTTTGTATGGCATAATTGAACAAATGTTTTTTGTTGGTGAAAAAAATTTGCTTCATAGAATGAAAACACAACACTGTGTTCGGTCCTGCAAAATTCTTTAATTCTTTTCTCAATTTTTCGTTAACAATTCTAATGGGTTGAAGTTGAACATTTTTCCTATATGTTGCTATATCGCATGGAACGAGTAGGTAGATCGTATTGTAAACTTCGTGATTATCGATTCGATTAAAAATTGAATTGAACTAGGTTATGGAGTTGATAACAACTGCAGATGCCTTATTTCGTACAATAAACAACCTTGTCATCGGATAACCGCATTACTATTTTCATATTATATTTATTAAAAGTTTTCCAGATAAAATAATTTTATGAATGATAGAATACATTTTATATTGAACCTGCTTCATAATCATAATGCTTCGGAATTTGCAGAACTGTAATTTGGGACGAATAAATGTACATTCTATATCTCGTCAGAATGCACAAAAAATCTAAATCCATAGGAGTTCCATTAGTTAGACTATTTATGTATGTAGACATGGTATGTCAACGACATAAATGCCGACGATATGTAGACATATTGACATAGTCAACATGGCAGAGTAAATTATTTGTTCTTTTTGATAAGGAAATCTGTATATTTATACAAAGTAGTAAACAACTGTATTTCATAGCACAAGGATAATGGATTTCGAATATACAGCGAGTTCCTTGAAAACACCGGATACATGCCGGAAGTACGAAGTAAAAATTATTCTTGTCCACAGGAGAAAGCAGGACGTCTTTGGTTCAGGCTGGTAGACTGCGATGGGGCGAAATGTCGTCACAGCTATATCCGATTCCCACATCGGAATACACAAAGGGTTTCAGCGCTCTCATGAACAATGAACCGTTAACCAAATTGATCATATTGTGATAGACAAAATCCGAGAGTGCAAGTACTTACGCGGATGCTGTGGGAAGATTTCTAATTGCGAGACTAAAACCGCAGAAGACTACTAAAAATATTGCTGACCACGGGATTCTCCATCTCAGCGAATCAGCCACAAACATCAATTGCAGCGGACAAGAAGAAAGCTGTCAACAAGTCATCAGAAGTTCTTGTTCTACCACTGATGTGCTCCCGATTAGGGAATACGAAGCGAGACGTTTTTAGAGTCGAAAATGAAGTTTTGTATGACAAAATATATTTGATTTTATTTCATTCGTTTTGTATTTTCGTGGAAATCAGGTGCCAATGGGACTGAAGGGATTCACTTCGAATTAAATATTAAACAACTCTAGGTGGGTCAAAAAGCAGATAACGAATTGAAAACGAAGAGTCTAGCGCATACTGCTAAGAATGAGACTTACCAGGCAATGTTGCAGACCAGAACCAGATCAGCTGGGATAGGAGCTGAAAGAGCAGTCGGAAAGTTTTATTGGCAAAAAAGGAGAGAAAAGAAAAAGAACATGAGAAGCAGACGGTCAAGTCTTATTAAAAGAGTCTATGAGGGTCAGGAAGAAGCATGAAAATTGTCAAGAAGTGATCAAGATTTCTTTAAGAGAAATATTCTTCGGGTGATCAAGAAGACGAAAGTTCATAACTGCTTCATCTTACAAATCAATTTAAATTTTAATTAAGTAGCCAGTAAATCTGTGCCTTGTTTCAAAACTTTCATTGTAAAGAATTTTAAAATTCTTATACGCAATATCAAACAAGAACCAAGCATTGCGATGTTGTTGAAGTATCGCTTTTTATACGAATTTCCACCGTGTTATGACTGCCTTAGAGACTGCTAATTGATAGTATGCCCTCATTACAAAAAATTAACAAAATTATTTAAATTTTAAATAATAAAATACAAAGCATTAAACACCAAGTAATAATATTTTTTAAATTTATATATTCTATATTCGGTTTTTATTACAATTATATAATGCAAAAATAATGAAATAATGTTTCTTGAACTATGTACATTCGTCGTCATCATCAACATTATCTCAAGTTAAACCAACATCTTTCACCAAGGCAGGCAATTGATCAGCATTGAACCAAAGAAACTTATGTGTATTATTATTTTCCTCCTATCCACTTTCAAATGGAGATAAATTGATTGGATTTTTTTAATGGGCACTTCTTCAAATATTGAAAATGCAATACAAGGAGGCAATTTTTTAAAATTTTATATGAAAATCTTCATCGATGTTGGTTGCGTTATATGTCTTTTTAAATATCTTGTATCTAGAGTTATTGACATCATTTGAGTTGGGAATATTATAGAAATGTCATACAAATTCCTCTAGTATCTCTTAAACTTTTTCTCTCGAGCCTGAAACATCCAAAGAACCCAGATCAGTTAATGCTTTAAGAATTCTTATTTTTAGAAAATCGCCCCTACCGCTTAAACGGAGATAGATAGACCCACCTTTTTTATCAGTAAACAAAATCTTATTTTGTACACTTATAAAAAACTCCGTGGAGAAATTGGCTGTTGGACCGAAAAACCTTTTTGGTCACTGCAACAGTGCGAAATTACGGCCACCAAGTTTTAATTTGACAACTTTCGATTACTGCATTCCCTCTCGTAATCTTTGCAAAGGCTTTAGCTCCGTTTTTCCTACCCGTAGAGAGTGGGAGGACGACGATGTAATGAATAATTATGACACTTTTAATTTTACTGATGGGTCGTAGATGGAATATGGTGTCGGAGCTGGTGTTATTTCCGAAACACTTGAAGTTTCCAAGTGTTTTCGGCTTCCAACCTTCGCGAGCATTTTCCAGGCGGAGCTATTGGCAATCAGCATGCAAGATATTGAAACTTGATCCAAATCAAAGCCGATTTAATTTGGATCAAATCGGCTTTGATATAATGCACGACTGCACGCACGAACTTTCTCAAACTATGGGATTAAAATTAAATTACTCGAAAGGCAAGCAAATTAAAAATAAAGGACACGACTGGGTCGCACAAATTTGCTCTTGTGGCAAATTACTTTCATTCATTTGACCAGTTTTTTTTATGAAAAAAAAAGATTTGCAGTTTTTTATATTTTGAAATATTTTTTTTTATCTTTTGAAAACAAATGTATGGAATAAAAAAAGCTTTATATAACAAATCTGCGTCGGGATGAATTCAATTACATGCAATTTTATCAAAAAAAATTGTATTTTTTGCGTGGAAAACAGAATTATCGGATTTATGGAAAAAAAACTTTGTCAAAAACTGTGCAGTATTATTCAGACTTAGCAGTTGTTTTAGAATATTAAATTTCGTCAAAACAAAATCGGTGCAGCCGTTCAAAAGATGTCGGAGTAATAAAAAACCGTTCTATGGCAGGTAACGTTAATAACCTTATTCTAAAAAAAAAATCAAAGGAGGGACATCACCATTTACAAAAAATCACTTATATAAAATTTTATCGAAATTAATCATTTTTTTACGAAAAAAACTGAAATATTTCTCGTGAAATAGTTTGTACAAACTTTGAAGAAAATCGGCCAAACCGTTAAGGCTGCATCGTAATGTCATGTTTGATTGTTATCTCAAAACGTTTTTTTTTACGAATGCATAATTTGCCTTATAATATACCTATAACCGCAAGTAAAAATGGCATACCCGCGAGATCAATTTCTATGGTGGCTCTGATAAAACGATTGGCTACCCAAAATCCTTAAATGTGATTTTAACTTGAATATAGAATTAAAGTGCTATGCTAAGTTTAAATGAAATGTGTTGAGCCGTGTTGAATTTGGTAATAGCCAAAGATGAGTTTTAAACATAAACTATAAAAAGACTAATAATAGCCAAATTTAATATTATTAAGGGATTGTTTCACAGTCTCTGAGTATGTAAGTTTTTAGCAAAATACTCAGCAGTTAAATTAATTTTTTGCTGTAGATTGTAATGTTGTTTTCTATAAAAAAAAACAATCCCTAAGTGAAGTATATAGTATACTCGTATATGAATGAAATTCATCAAATCTCCGTTATGTGCATCACGTTCACAAAGTTTCATCAAAAACGCGTCAAACTAAACGGTTTGACGGATTTTCTTAAAACTAAACGGTTTGACGGATGTTCTTAAAATTTTGTTTCCAACACATTTTGATGATTCCCTAAAGGACAAATTTGAATTTTCGTTTTAGCCCGGGCTTAACGGGTACCTCCCCTACAAAGGTTTTAGTTTGTCCAATTTTTTCGAAAACGGCTGTAACGATTTCGATAAAACTTTGTGAAAGTTATATTTGGAGTGCTCTCAATGCAAATGCATTTCAAGTTTTTTTTTGCTAAAAATGCACATAACGGAAATTTAGTGTTAACGGGTTTTGGAAATTTGGCATAAATTGATATTGGCTTAACGGATCTCTTTCAAATTTGGTACGGCATTTAAATTGTAGACTTAACACAAGCTGGAATTTAAATCTTACGGCTTTATGAAAGCTGCCATACAACTTAATATCAGGTTAAGCCATTTTTCTGTATTTTTCGCCTTTCAACATAATATAATAAATACATTTTTTTGTAGTGGCAAAGAAATTTTTCTTGCATCAGAATAGCCATCCAATTTAATGATTGGATATGGTTCTATGTCAGGAGTATCCAATAAAAATCGCAGGATAGTAGGGGGTTTGCGTTAGCCGTCATATTGAAAAACGCTTTTTCTCAAATAACTTATCGAACAAAAAAAAAATAAAAATATAAATGGCTTTTCGATAGAAAATACAATTTTCTACTTTTCATGTAGGTATAACACTTAAGGAGTAATAGGGGCTGACCAATAATCAAATTTAATTAGATAAAATCTCCACACTTTAGACAAAATTTGCACCGAAATGTTCGTTAAGTGTGGAGATTTTTATTTAAGCTGTAACTTAATTTGATTATTATTAGGGCCCATAGTGTATACCTACCAATTTTTGTTTCCTTCAAATTTTAAAAATGAAAAACAAACGTTCTTTTTTGCGTGTAAAAATTTAATTTTGAAAAAAAAAATTAACTTTTACACGCCAGAACTACTAAATTGATATACATAAAAAAAATTGTAGGCGTTGTGTATTTTCCATCAAAAAACTGTTAATAATTTTGTTCGACCGAGAAAATTCGTGAGACTTAGCTGTGCATTTTATTTTTGAGCTTTCAAGTAACTTGCCTCAAGAGCAAGTTTGTATTTGCCCTTACATATAGTATAGACATCCGCTAAGTATTCGGTATCCGGCTTATAAAAATAAAATAAATTTAGTGGCACTGACATCGAAGAACCACGGCCTAAGGATTTACAACTCTCAACCAATCCTTTTGTATGCGTTGTTAGTTCTTTAAGATTGGAGGGGCCCTACAATTTTCCGTCGAATCCGAACGACTAAGGTGAGATGCACTTTTCATGACAATGATACTCTTGAAGGATTTGTCACTTCCTCGTAAGAGGCAGTGCCCTTAAAAAAAAAAACATTAGGTGTTATCGAAGATGGGCTCGAACCCAGCCCTTCGACACACTAAGGACTACGCCACGGGCACTTCAACTACGGCCTACTCGGCTTCTTTTAATATCCGGCCGCCGCGCCGGAGCCGAATAGTCTTTTCATATCTGGCCGTACCGGTCTGATTTGAGTATCAGACGACCAAACTATTATACTTTTATTTTGGCAGTTATCCGGCCGCCGAATCTTCGTCTTTCCGGCGTAGCTGCAGGATGAATTTTCGATATCCGGTATCTGGCCAAATCCACTATTCGGTGCAACTCTAAAAAGCTAATCTGCAATATGGGTTTCACTGTTTTAATCGTAAAAATATGGTGCACATGCATATGCACATGTTCAGAAAAAAGTTAATTATTAGGTACACTAAATATTTAAATTGTTAATGAATGCGTATAACATTGTTTTCAACAAAAAGTATTGAGTGTGTTAACCAATTCTTTCAACGTTTGTGTTTAACATCTCTGGTTATTTGTAGCCTTTATTTTCCCGTTATAGGTATGATAAATAATTAACACAATGATGTGTTCTCCGAATCTTATTAAAATATAAGATTCGTTGAGCAAAACAGTTCTACGTTTTACCATAAAGTACTACCTATACATACGAAGTTTGCTGAAACACCCGTAGGCATCAGTTTGATGAACAGACAAATTTACTGACGAGAACTAGGTACTTTATTGAATTATTCCGTCATCGAATGTCATAGACGGAGAGCTATAGCGACCGATTTACCTACCTCATTTTAGCATGGCTTAAACTTTGTCCATAGAAAGGTTTAGGTCCGACAAACACAAAAATGCCTTTCTTACACTCCGGTGCCCTCAATGAGTCCTTCATTTTTAGTATTAAAGGTGGTAAAAAAAGGTGCTTATTCACCTCATTTCAGCAAGGCTCATCTTTTAATATATTGTTCATGGGATCCGTATAAACAAAAAAATAACACTGGGCCTTATTGCGAGTGTCGTTTTTCTATCGATAAACGACTTTTGTCGATAGTCGAACCATTGTATATAAATTTCTATAGTACAACCATGGAGCAGCGCCATCTAAAGAAAGTTGTTAACTGCACATTTGGAGGTTCTTACATTTACTAAGTGTCTATTCTGTTACCCTAACAATAGTCGTCTACGAAACAAATTAATAATATATAATGTATTTTATTGGCTCTAAAATCCATATTTCCTTGACAAGAGTCGTAAACAAAACAAAAATAATATATGTTTACGACTGTTGTCAGGGTTACAGAATAGACAACTATTAAATGCACGAACCTAAAAATGTGTTTATCACACGTTTCTCAAGATGGCCAGGCGGTGATTATTCAGCATGAAAATACTATAGCAATGTATATACAATGGTCGAACATGGAAAATTTAATTTGGTATTGCGAATTTGCGAATCTCAATTGTGAACGAAAAATTTCGCATAAGCTATCGATTTTTGTCGTTCACATTTTTCTGATCGACTGCTTACAACGAGTTTAATTTCCTCACCAAGTGTATGTTGATTTCCTTTTAAATATGGTTTTATTGTTACAAAAATGACAATTGTTTTAATCACAGAGCAATATTATAATATATAAAGGAAAATAGAACGCAACATATTGGTTGGGTTAACAATCACTGAAACACATCAAGATAATCTTTATTTATGTACCTAACATTATAGTATTACTCTTATAAATATTTCAAACAAAGAAAAGATGTAAATTAATTACAAATTACATGAAATAATTTTTTTTTTGACGTAAACAAGTATTAAAACACTTATTTTTTGTAAGAAAAAACTACTTTCGATTAACTGATGAAAATTTGTTTGCTATCTGTCAAATGCCATAATATAGGAATGACTGAAACATATGACAGTGATAAGACATGCAAAACAAAAAAGCCCATACGTTTGTAAGAAATGTCCCGACAAAATTCCCAATGATAAAATATTACAAAACAACAAAGGAAAATCTTCGTGTCATTTCACAGACACACAACAAACAAGGTGCCTTGTAGCTGATAGTTAGTGTAGTATAGATACTCAACGCTTATATATTTAAGCATTGCATGTGATAAGACTGCGTTATAATTGCATCATAAGAAAATTCAGCAGAAAATTCAGAAAATTCACAGTTTTTAGATGATTTCCGTCACATTTCCACATTTTAATTTATCTATTAATTGGAAATACTTCTGGACTCAATTGAAGACTAAAAAGTTTTTTTTCTACATGAACTATCACTGGCACTACCCCAAATGCCAAAATATAAGGTTTATTTACAATAAGTGTTTTCGTTATTCACAGTAATAGATCTCTGTCGATCAAGTTACACAATACCAAAACGAAAATTTATCGATGCTTTCTACTTTTATCGCATTGAACTCTCAATAAGGGCCATTGTAAGACATTTTAGCCCTCAATGACATGCTGTAAGAAGCTCGTATGTACACTAGGGTACAGGGTGATTAAAATAAGCTGTGCCAAAAAGATGGAGCAAGTAGGTTGGGTCCCCCCGTTTAGACGGTATTGTAAGCTACAATACGATATTATATTTTTTTGGAAAGCCAGAAGTCCGTTCTTTTATATTTTTTAAAAATAAAGTTGTTTTAGTTAATCGCTTTTGAAAAATTAATTTTCAAACTTAAAATTTTGAAAAAAAAAATTAAAACAAATTTTCAAAGTAATTTTTTTAAAAGTTTTTTGTGATTAAGAATTATTTTTGATTCCAAAAATTTAATGCTTTTAAGTCAAAAACAGGAAACTATCTCTTATAAGAAAAACCATTTTTATAGTACTGCAATTAACTTAAGAGTTGGTTGTCATTGTTTTTAATTTTCTCAAAAACTACAATATATTTTAACATCCAGTTTAATTTTTTTACACGAATTTAAAAAAAAAAATATAAAATTTAGTGCAAGTAAAAACAGCACACATACGCCATAGTGAACATTTTGTTTTCTAAGGTATAGCTTGAAACAAGAGCTAGTTCGCGCAGTCCTGCATTTTATTCTTAAAAGGCAACTGTTAATGATTGAAAAACTCTGTCGTATGACATAAAAGACAAACAATCATGATTTATTTAGCTCTAGATAGCTAACAAAATAAATCTAAGACATTAAGGGCATACGAATTTTTAAGTATTTTTTCGTCAAAATTGTTCTTTGTATAATAATTTTTGTCCATGTTTCTTCCCTGGTCTCTGCGGAATTTCTTTTGACATAAAGTTTAAAAAGTTTTTTTTTTACTTATTTATTTATATAACATCATTAATACTTAAAAGGTATATTAATACTTAAAGAGGGGCTTACAAAATGCATAACTTTTTAAATTCAGACGTTTATTTTTCTTTGGAATATAACTGTACTTAGCCTATGGTTTACTTAATTCTGCCTTTATATTACATATATATTTCGTTGTATCCTTTTTGATATAGCTCAATATTTAAAGATGCTATTATCAAATTGGTATAATGCAGGTCTAATCCTTGAAGATTTTTTATTTTTCTTAAATCACAAATAAATAACAACTGTTGTCATATTCCATAGGTAGAGGCATTAGTTAGCTTGTTTTCAATTGGCTTTCGGATTTCATTAGCTAAACATTCAGCGCCATCTATTGCACTGATTGTCGAACCACCATAATAAAGATCGCTGCATGATGACGAAGTACTAACTTCAGAAGTACCTTCATCCTTCTCAGCATTGGAGGTCTCCATAGAAAACCGTCGTTGTAATCGCTGCGCACGTAAATACTCGATCTCTTCCAAAGTAATTCCACACATAAAATCATCCGAGTAATCAGACACGACAACCGAAGGTGTTCGTACAAATCGAACCCTGCCACAATCACTGCCTTGATAGTCACTAATACAACTCTGTGCAGATTCTCGTCGTGAAGTTGAAAACAATCCAAAACGATCCTCAGGAATTTCTACAACTCTTTCTTCGAGTAATACTCTGCTGGGAACAGATGTTTGCACAGGTAAATTTATCTGAGATATAATCACTTCAGTGGTCGGTGAATCTGCAAGGTTATTTGGTTCAGCTAAAGGCAAGAGTGCAGGTCGTAATGGCAGATCTGTGACTGTAAGTGTCGAACGGCGACGTTGATTTAAATTTTTTGGTGGTTCCATAGTTTCATCTTCCAGTTCAATGCTCAAATCAATGCTTGGTACTTCTCCCATTTTCCACTTTGGGTTCTTAGCACATTTCATCGCATGGTTATTGTCTTCATTGCAGTCGAAAGTCGGTCTATGAATACAACCATTATGACTTATTGAGATCGAAGATTCCTCCTCTTTATTACATCCTTTTAAAATAAGTTGATTTTCAAGGTCTTTTGATAAAATTTCACTGGTGTCCATTGTTGCCGAGGGTTGTTTGTTTTCTGGAACGGTTTTTGTATACATTTCGTCAAAATAATTGTGAGGGAGAAAACTAGTTAGATTGTTTAGTAATTATAGTGATCGTGATCAATTTTAAGCTCTGGTATCCTGTTGCGAGCATTCGTATAAATCACGTTGACGTTGAATGATTTTCTATGAATGACAGACGCAATCTTCAATGAGTCGGTACACGAATCAGCTTTGTATGATGACGATGTGGACGTTTCAAAAGTTAAATGGCAACTGCTTTCAGTTTTTTGGTACCCTTCCATTTATTTTGCTTGTTTATACTGGTGTCAAGTTATATAGCGAGTCAGTGTGTTCTCTTGTCGTTTGCGTGCTGATTGCGGTGAACATTTTGTTGTTTCACTTATCATTATTAACGTCAGAGCAATGGTATGTACTGCGCTATCTTCTACTGCAAATATTGAGTATTTCACTGCCAGAAGTTTATACGAAAAAAAAACCGACTGAAAAAGGGGTTTTAAAATTTGTTTTATCATCCATCGGTCGGCTTTGCTTACGTCTGTTGCTTTTCCGATTAGATTAACCACTGTCTCTCTGGTGATTCTGCCTAACCATCTATCACTTAAAAAAATGTCTCTAGATACAAAATTTGTTTGAATTTATAATGTATAGCTGGGGTTCTCTGTTAGCAGTTATTCTGACACCAGAATGTGTTTGTTGACGTCAGAGATTAAATTAAATAGTTAAATTGTTACTCAGCAAAGTTGTTTCGGAATCGGCATAGGCATCATTTACAATTCAGCCGCCATTTAAGTCTGTCAAGGAAGAATTACTGGAAGTTGTTAAAAATTGTAGGTCATTCCGCTGGATTGAAAGAAGTTGTATCTATACATATTTTCAATGATTATATTATTTATATTTTTCTCTGAAGACTCGTACTTAGACAGACAACGAACTTCTCTTATCAGTTTCAGTCATTGTTGTTTATTATAGTCATTGAGAAACTAGATGGTGTGGGTTTTTAGCGTCTACGCGCGATAAACTTTATGATAAAAATACCTGTCCAAAAGATTAACGTAAGCAAAAGTAATAAATGTTGTTTTTTTTGTCATGTGTTTTTATTTAATATATTTTTTTTTCTGTTTGTGAATAACACGCAATGAAACAAATGGTTTAACTGACGTTCTAAAAGAGATTTATGACAAAGAAAGGGAAATCGTTTAGGATCAATATAAATAAAAATTAAATAAATGCCTTTTTAAATTCCATTGACGTAACAAGGATATTTTTTAAGATATTCATCAATCAAAACAAGTAGCTGTATGTATCGTACTTCTAATGGTCCTTGAACAATCGATAATAATTATCTTATCATAAATCGATTTCTTTGATAATGTACAATTGTTACAATTGTGTCCAAAGTTTCGGACTACCTTCTGACGATTTCATTTTTTTTTCGCATATTTGATTGATAATACCTTTCGATGCGACTATAGGTATACATACGTTAAGCTGAATAGCTTGCGGTCCATATTACAATCTAAACTGAGTAGTGCTTAATTGAACTAATGTAACAACATTTTGTGCACACGAACGATACCTTTCGGTTACGAATTATAGCTTTTTCACAGCTGCCAAGAATGTAAAGTCGATCCTTAGTGTTGCGTCTATTATTATTTCATGTTTTTTTTTTTTTAACAATTTCGCTCGATCCACATTTACCTCTGTTACGTGGAGGTACCATCTTCAGTAATCAGTAATTTCATGCATACGCAACGCCCAAGGCCGTAGCCAGACAATTATTTCGGGGGGGGGGGGTTATACTTATTCCATACACCAATCAATCTGTACCTTTCTGTAGATGTAATAAATAAAATTAGTACAGCCCATTCACCCAAAATCCACCAAACACGACTTTTAGTTGCGATAATGATACTATTCTATGTATAAGGCAAGTTATGGATTCGTCAAAAAAAAAATTGAGATAACAAATAAACATGATATTGCGATGATAGGGAAGTAGACAAAAGTGTGTTGGAAAATTCTGTTCGTCCGACTGCCTGTTTGCAGATCTGCAGCCTAAATGGATAGGCTGATTTGCAAACTTGGTTCAGAGTGTTTATTTAGTAGTCTCGCACTAGGCGTTGTTGAAATTATAATTTTAGCTCTAAAACAATGGTAAATGTCATATAACAGTTTATTAAAACTTAATTTTTCTAAAAATGGCCTTTACGATTTTGATAAAACAGTCGAGATTTATCTTAAAACAGTACCTCCCATAGAACCGATTTTTTAAAATCAGAATTTCTCGCTAACAACAAAATCGATTTCAATTAAATTTAAAATTTAGGAAGGTTTTTATTTCCAAATTCATATACATAACTTTTTAGATTTTTTGAATATGTTGGAAACGCGAATATCGAATTTTTTCAGATTTTTTTCCAGATGAACTACAGATTTCGATGTATTGAAATACTCAAAAAATTGCAAAATATTTTTCAAAAATTAGAAAAGAAAACGGTTTAAAAAAAAACTGCTTTAACGATTTTCAATATTTTTTCCTAGGTAGAGTACTGCTAATAAAATACAATTGCATACTTAGTTTTTCAAGAAAACTCTCAAACAAATTTGAAAAACTAAAAGATTTTTCCAATATTTTTTTAAAATAATTTTAAGTTATTATTTATTAGGTAGGTACATTTATCATCACTCTTTAAGATTTTATTATAAAAAAGTATTAAATAACATATAAGTATATCATTTTTATAAAATTAAATTTAATCTTCTGGCCTTCTGTGCTGCAAATATGTCTAAAACTTCCTCAGTGTCAATCTCAATTTGTCGATGAATTGACATTAATGCCAATCCTGTTAGTCTTTCTTCGCCGGTAGAATTTCTAAGGTAAGTTTTTAGACGTTTCATTGTCGAAAATGTTCTTTCCGGTGTACACGTTGAAACGGTAGTATCGCCAAAATTTTGAGAAGCTTGTGGATGTTAGGAAACAGATTCTTATTGCATTCCCCAAGAGCTGTTATTGCACTCTTTGAACGCTCTGTATCTTTTTGTCTATGGCATTTTGTCTTCCATTACGTAAACTCAGCTTTTAAAGTGTCCCAATCCAAAAAAGATCTATAAAATTTGAAGTTTTCTTCGTTGTAATTTTGTTCATATTTGCCGCCAAAGATCGATGGAATTAAAATGCACAAAGAGGAAAGTATGGACTTATGATTTTCAAATCTTATTTTAAGCTGACTTAAAAAATCATCTAAAAGAGGAATCATTATACTTATCCTAAAATAGGTTTCAGGATCCGTTATGCTCAAGTTTTGTCTGTGCTGTTGCTTTGACACAATTCGTGGAATTTGGAGTTTTTCATCCACAACACATATTACGTTGTTGCTCATTCCTTTTTCCTATTGCTGGTAAGAGAATAGAAACGCATGGAATGAACCGGCTAAAATGTTGCAAGTTACAATTGCAACTATATAAGTGGAATAACCAAGTTGAAAACTAATGCGCACAAGGACACCATTAGTTTATTTGGAAGGGAAATAAGAATATACGTTTATACTATACATATTGTTTCATGTAGATGCATACACATACCTATCTAGGTATACTAAATTTCCTTGAGGCGTTTAGTTATTCATCATGTGCAATCGAAGCAAAAGTAACCTGGCATCCTGAGGCTGTGTTGTTTGAGGTTGTATTTAAAAACTGTTAGAGTTACCTTGCTAAATTCATCGAAAATTATATTGGTACCTAACTACGTAGGCTTTAAACTAAAATCGGAATGTTTTGAACATAATCACTAATTATTTGAGCACAAATTTCATACTTATGCGGAAAAGGTTGATTTACAGATGCATTTCCAAAAAATTTCGGGGGGGGGGGGGGGGGGGGGGGTTGAACCCCTGTGAACCCCCCCCCCCCCCCTGGTTACGGGATTTGGCAACGCCTAATGATAATCTGGATCTGGGAAAAATTCGTCTTTGGCCTGATTTGCGCAAATGCTCCCAAGAAGTAAAGGATGACACCTGCTTGAAAAGACAGCTTCTATCTAGGAGCTGCTGGGAGAAACTTTACACTAGTTCCTAGTTGTGGCATAAAAACCGTCCGTCAGCACAAACCATACAAGGATTAATACTATATAAATAATAATAAAACCCCAGCAATTTCGGAACTGTAAAAAACTTTTTTTGTTATTTTCTTCGAAACATTAGTTGCTTCTTCGTCACTATTAAAAAAAAAAGGAAAAACATTTATATCCAGCGGAGAACACAAAGAAATTACCAGATGTATTTATCTCGAGAAAAACGAGATGAGATGTCAGAGATTGTATGGAGAAATTTCCTCACAGAGTAGATAAATGTATCTCTTGAATATGATTTAAAAAGCAGGAAGATGGTTGGGTGTTATAGGAAAGCGTTAAGCTTCTGAGTGGCGCTTGTCGTACTGTGCTTATTTTACCTTCAAATGGTGTAGAACCGACGGATACTGATCTCCTGCACCTGGACTCGGTGCGAAACTAGTAAGCACGAATAATGAATAAAAGACAAAATTAACAAAACTATGACTGGCTGTGCTTGCTATTAAGGAAGCCTGTAGGATACTCAAACAAAAAACAATATCTAACCAGAATATTCACAATGTAGCCATTTGTATAGATAACCAAGCTGCAATTAAAGCAATTAACAGCTGCCTGGTGTCTTCAAAGATAGTTCATCAATGCAGAGCAGAGCTAGGTTTCAGTGAAAGTATAAAAATTTCTCTCGTATGGGTCCCAGGCCATAGCGACATCCAAGGCAACGAGCGAGCAGATGATCTTTCTAGGCAAAGATCAGCCCTTCTCGTCTCTCAGGCGGAATCAGTAATCTTCCATTGGGCTTTGTGAAGGGCAGATTATAAGACCATTTCCTTTCAGAATCAACAAAGAGGTGTTCAAGGTTTGGCAACCTGTAAAATAACTAGAAAGATATGGCCAACCTATGACAAAAACAGATCGAATGATTTAATAAAACGAAACAGAATAGACACGGTCAGGATAGTTGCAATCGTCACTTGCCATTGGCCAATAGGCGAACATGCAGCTAAACTGCGCATACCTTCCAACAGCTACTGCCGTAGTTGTAGAAATAAGCTAGAGAAGGAAACTATTGAGCATTTCCTATGCTACTACCCGGCCCTGACTAGGTCTCGCCTCCAGGCATTCGGTAGCCTGTTTCTCGACAACCTAAACGTGCTGTCGAACAAAAGGATAAATGATTTTACCACTTTTCTCAACAGCACCAGTTGGCTCTAACAAACCAAGCAATATCTCTATTTCAACTTTCACTTTTGAAGTTTTTGGAACTTTCTTTAGGACTGGCTTTTCGGACTAGCACTTACTCTATTTTTGGCGATAGCATCAGAGCACTGATTTATACCTGGTAGGTATAAATTGCCTTTGAACGGGCCTAGCCTCATATAGATCTTGTAAAGTTATTGGACAAGCTCTCAGTCCAAATGGAATCACCTAGCACACAGTGTGATCTAATTTCTTCCTTTGGGACTGCGGGCACAGACCAAAAACTGGTCCCCTTAGCTTTTCAAAGCACTCACTCACTCTCCATTTCAACTTTCATCTTTTAAGTTTCTGGAACTTCCCTTTAAGACTGGCTTGTCGGACTAGCACTTACTCTATTTTTTTTGGCGAAAGCATCAAAGCACGGATTTATACCCGGTAGGTGTGCCTTGCCTTTGAACGGGCCTAGCCTCATATAGATCTAGTGTAAAGTTAATTGGTCGACTCTCAGTCCAAATGGAACCACCCAGCACACAGTGTGAGCAAAGTTCTTTCCTTGGGACTGCGGGCACAGACCAAAAACTGATCCCCTTAGCTTAACAGTCACTACCACTATATCACAAAAAATTTCGGCAAACGAGTTATACTATCAAAACGGCGCTTTTCTGCGCTAATTGGGTTTCTTCGGAACAGTTGTTCTGCGAAACCCGCTATTTTACCTACCTACCTATGACTGGCAACTTTGTCACCAACAGCCTGATGGTGATGATGAGATGGTGGCGGATGAACACAGTGCTCATATCGTCTTAGTAAGCTACTGGAAACGGATTTGTTCAACCATCTAAGTGCGAAGACAGGTCAGAATATCCTTGCAGTAAGTCCCGCTTGTCGTAAGCAAAGACTAAGGGATCAATCATATCTTAAAGCACCTTAAAGCTTTTCCAAAATTGAAATGGAAAAAGTTAATCAAACAAAAAAAAAAAAAAAAGAGTCGAAAACATGGTAACGAATTTTGAGCTTTATATGGAATTGTATAGCTACTTGAAAATACAAGATGCATAATTCCGCCATGCAATGCAGGTTACTGGTCCTGCACCAATCTGATATAATTAGGTCAGACATATAAGGATTTCGGTGGCTAGTGAAACCTATAATACCAAAGAATACAAATCTAAGAGCGGCACGTTAAAACGATGGAAGTATTAACAGACGAAGCTACGAGCTGGAAGGAATGACGAAAAGAAGGCGATGAACATCAAATATTTTATTTTAAAGTTTATAAAATAAATCATTTTTTCATCATGAGCTCAACCGTCTTTGTGATGTAGGGGGGAAAACGCACTGTGATCCAGTTATATACATATACTAATGCAAGTTTAACCGAAAATCTCGGTGAATAAAGCCTTGTATATGGGTGTCATGGGGATTGAGCGGCTCAGGAACAATTTCCAAACCCCACACAGGAGTCCCCGAAAAGTTCCAAATCGAATTTGGTGTATACCAAGGAAGCGTCTTGAGTGTTGCAGTAAGAACATATGAATCTCTGAAAATTGTGTAACAGATTTACAGTTCAGTACAAAACGAAAATTAAAAAAATGCTATGTCAAAATTCTCATTTCATCAACAAATAACAAACACATTGTTGTTGCAAAAAAAAACCTTCGTCGTCACAAAATTAGTTTTTCTCGCGTCAATCAATAAACTATAGTCAATTATTATTGTTTTTTATGCTCATGAGTCATGACACATTTGTTGTTTGTGGGAAATTAATTTTGTTTGCCCAATCATTTCAGACCTAACAAACGAAAAATATTTGTCACGATTTCACCATCGCGTTATAAAATTTACAATCTAACAGTTAATTATTATTTATAACCCCGGTATCCGGTAGCCAGAGCATCTTGGATTAATAATAAGAATTAAATGTCATGACTATACACATGTAAGTTTTGCTCATGTAAGTTAGGTACTCCCATGAGTAAATTTTGAACAAATTACTTAATATAAATTAGTGTGTTGTTTATTATACCCACTCTATGGAAAATAGTAACATACATAGGTGGAGGTTTTAAAAGCACTTGTTCCTAAAAAAATGATACTATGGTCCACATGGGCCGTATTCAAAAAGAATATGCTTACTTGCAAAATTTTAAGTAAATCCTTCTGTTCGTATTCAAAATAATTTTGAGCAGAACATATACTTTTGGAGTAGAATTCATGTGTTTTAATTTTTTTGCGCTCGGTAATTCGCCCTTAGCATTTCGTCACTCAGCATTTCGCCACATATTTTTATAAAAGATCAATATTTATGGTAGTTACTGGTACAAAAAAAATAAAATAAAGTTTGTTCAGGAAATGTCATAATATTGTATTTTAAAATCAACATATATTGTTACAATATATCCCGAGTGAGTATGTAGTACCATTACGTACCCAGGGGTAACTTGCAACACTTAATTTTAAAATAAGTTTCTTGGTTTTATTTTCGAAAAAAAAAAACAATTGAAAAATAAAAACAAAAGGCACGAGTGGGTCGGACAAACTTGCTCTTTAGTCAGACTTCTAACCTTTGGCTAAGGATACTAAACAAGAAACTACATAATAATAAATAAATCGCAAGTAAAAATAGTTTCTATAGCATTTATATGGCAGGTACCGTTAATATGGTGATTTTGGAAAAAATAAAATTCAAACGAAAAACTTCATTACTGGCAAAAAATCAGTCACACAAAATTTTATCAAAATCGATCGTATTTTCTTTTCGAGAAAAATTGGATTTTTTATAGAATTTGTATGGCAGGTTCTGTTAATAAGGCAATTTTAAATAAAAACTTTCTAACAAAAAACTCCATCATTAGCAAAAAATCAGAAAAAAAATTCTAATGGAAAACTTCATCCTTGGCAAAAAATCATTCACACAAAATTTCATCAAAATCTGTCGTATTTTCTTGGAGAAAAATTGGATTAAATTTAAGGCTTATTTGGCAGGTACCGTTAATATGATAACTTATTTTGAAAACACGAAAAACATAACCGTTAGCTACAAATTCATTATACGAAATTTTATCAAAATGGATCGTATTTTTTTTTCGAGAAAAATGGAATTATCTGTTACGCTTATATGGCAGGTACCGTTGTTTTCAGACCTACGATAAAAATCGAAAATACACCTGGTCATATTACTCTAGTCTAAAAACACAGAGTACCAAGTCGATGCATCCAGTCTGACAGACTGACAGACAGACAGAATTGTCAGACCTACTTTTTTCGTGTTATCTATCATCATCGTCTGATTGTTATCTCATTATTTTACAAATACAAAACTTGCCTTATAGTACCTATAATCGCAAGTAAAAACATTTGTGTTTTGATGACATATACATATGTTGAAATACAACAAGGCACAAAAACCACCAAAAGCATCACACTTAAAAAAAAATAATCAGCATCTTTTGCTAAAATTCAAGTAGACAAAGGTACCAATTGCTTTGGAGAAAACTAATATTTTTACCTTTCTTTCGATTTTTTTTTAACAAATAACCCAAACACAAATGAAACTTTATTCTAACCCTACTCTGATTTATTGATCTTCTCCTCGTTATCAAGGACCTCAATATTCTTTCAATATTACACTTGTTCCTATCTATTGCAAACTTTTTCGAAAAAAGGAAAACAATAGATTCCATACCTAAACTCATTCCATCAAAAATAGTTGCAAACAAAATGATGATGGTTAACCGGAAGTCAAATTCAAAATTCACTAACGGCTAACCAATCTGTTTACTTTTTCTTGCGAGTTCGATAGTCAAATGTTGCAATTTGGCCAACAACCACAACTGTTTAACCAATATGAGTGGGGATCGATGGACGATAAGTAATAGCTATCCAAATAATACAAATCATGCGCTATAATATCATAATGAAGCAGCCATTTAAGTCAATTTTGTTTACGCAATTGAACACATTTTGACTTCTCATGCCCAAGTTAACCAATCCATTTTTTTTCCTAATCCTATTCTTTGATTTTATTTTATTTTTAAAGTAATTCCTTTTATCGACCAAGTAAGGCGTGTCAAACTCGTTTTACGAACTCGCATACAAAAAAAAATATCCATCCATATCTTTAGCCCTCGCTAATCTTCCAGTACCGTTACTAAATATTCATATTTCATATAGTTGTTCAATCAAACATTAAAAAAAAATGTGATTATTTTGCTTAACACATATCCAATAAATTAAATGAATTATTGAAAAGTGAAGCTGAAGAATCATGATTAGTTTGTGGATCTCTTAATCTTTGTCTGTACTATGTGGTTCCCCACCATTATTTATACGTTCTGTTTCGCATGCTGGACTTCACGCACTTTCTTGTTTTTTGCCCGTATAACTACATTATATCGAAATCATTCTCTTATTTGATTTGAGACCACTTTTCTAATGTACCTACTCCCTCCGCCATAACTTCATATGCAGTTGAATTGAATATCAAATCAATACACCAAGAAATAAGTTAATCTGTACCTATACTCTGCAATAGTAACTATTTTGAAATCCACAGCGCGACCGACGCCGAACGCAGAGATTCACCTCAACAGTACTCACACGCCACGGTTACCACTTTGATAGTTTTCTGTCAAACATTATAAAATTGATTTATCATTTTTTTTTAAACTAGGCAAACGAATAAAATAAAATATGGATATGCCTTATAAATGTCACAAAAAAATATTCACAAGCTTTAAATTATTTGAAAAAAAGGTTAGATGAACTTGTACTCTTGTATCTTTAACAGAAATTTCAGAACATTCCGAGATTCCATATGAACTGAAAACCCACATTTTTATTAAAAGAACACTAGCATTTTGCATCGCAATGTGATTAATTGATCTTTTGAGTTGGCAGTTTCATGCTCATTCGGTTGTAATCGGAGAATATTCCCTTTCTACGGATACTTCGGCACCAGATAATGTACCTATTCAATGACACTAAAAACGCTGCAAAAGGTTAAGGTTCTTTACGACTCGACAATGCAAGAATATTCGCCCTGTATTAATGTCTGTTATTTAATATGCTTACATTTGTCCATAGCTTGACCTTGAGAATAATAGTCTTGTCTGAGAAAATGCTTCAAAAATTCCCCTAGTCTCGTATAAAGAATCTAGAAGAAGGATTTGAAAATGATTGAAGACAAACGCTTTAACTTTTCATTGAACTTTAAGGAAACACCGTGCTGTCACTATCAATATAATAAAATAAAAGAATATTTATTCTTTGGCTGCACTAAACAAATGTGGTATTAAAACGTTCTAAAACAATGCGCCTTGGTATATCCCTTTAACTTTTTACCATTTTCTAAACCGCTCGTACGATGTCAAATGAAATTATACGCCATAGGAAATCTGCTATCAACAGTTTCTAAAAACTTGTCAAGTATAACATTCATAATAAACATTGAAATGTCCAGTTGCTCCAATCACTTTTTTTTTGTTCTGTTAAATTTTCAAATGACGCTTTTATATTGCACTAATCAAAAATACAAATGCCCGCTTGTCTAAACACTTTTAAAAATGTATCGGGTTAATAATATTTTTCTATCAAAGACCAATTAAAGATCAATAAAGTAAAATATAGACATATATTCTTAATAAATTCTTAAAGCATCTTCCAAATCTAAGGAACACAATTTTGTATTCAACTTTTATAATAAAAGACGAAGATAACGTTGAGAGTGTTTAATATCCTACTTCTATTTACTTTGGCTTAAAAGCTTCCACGCGTGGTGAATAAGAATACGGGATTGAAATAAGGATATCTTATTCTAAATTTACTACCTGACATTAACTCAATAATAATAAATTAAACACTCGATATACTTTGTTGCAACTGAATTGGGCTCCAGTGCTATTTTGCTTCAAAAAAATTTTTATTAGAAACCTACCCGCCGGCCGCCAGATAAACTTTAACTTTTGGTTTCAAAAATATTGGTTAGAGAAGTCTGACAGATAAACTTACTGATAGTCCATTAGTTGGCTCAAGTGGCAGTTAAAGCCATAATCTAGAAGTGGCTGCCAAAGTTTCAAAACATTTTTTCATTGACGTGCGTAAATAATAGTCGCAAGTGTCGTAACTCATGAATTTATTTTGAAAAGGAATTAGTTTATAATTAGTTTTACTTATAAAAAATAATTAGTAAGTTCTTACGTTGTTCAGCGAACCTCCTTTTTGGAATACCAGCGTGTTCCTAATATGGAATAGGATTTCATATTAGTAACATACATACATATATTCACTATTGGGAAAAAGGAAATTCTCTAAACTATGTCAAAATAAAAAAAACTAATGAAAACAGTGAAAGAAATTTGAAAGACAAATAAAAATGAAAATCGTGCACCTCAAATTAAAACTTGATTATGATTGTTATGGGGATTTTCATACAAAATCCAAGTAGTCCATTTTGTGTTTTTATTTTTTACTTTTTGTTAATTTAAAGAAGTGTACGATTTTTTAAAACGTTTGGTTTCGTTTTACAATTTTTTTATAGTATTTTCATTAATACATAACTAAACTATATAATGAACTATAAGGCAAGTTATGCATTCGTAAAACAAAAAAGTTTTGAGATAACAATCAAACATGACATTACGTTGATAGAGAGGAGGAAAAAAGTAGGTCCGACAATTCTATCTGTCTGTCTGTATCGACACCTGCAACCTTAAAGGTTAGGCAGATTTTCTTCAAACTTGGTAGAAACTATTTTTACAGAAAAATTTCCGGACGATTATTTTTATTTGTGACCTAGGTATAATAATAAAGAATAATGGTACTTTCCCCAAGAGCAAGTTTATGCGCCCCAGTAGTGCCCTTTATTTAGTTTTAAAAAATGAGTATATTTTGGTATTCCATATACTTTGTATAAGTAAAAGAAATAAAAACTATAAGCAAAATGTATCTGCTGGATAGCATTATATGTGCCAGATAACTATCTGAAACTTAATATATCCTTTGCAAGTGTGCATAAAGCTTCTTTTAAATTAAGAAGCAATTGGTATTCAAATTTCAAAATAAAAGACAAATATGGGGTTGAACAGTTTTAATGCCCTATTGTCCTCTAACGTCGGTACTTACTCTTATCTTATCACCTCGAAAGGTGAATAAAACATATAGACACTGCTATTTACAAATCCTATAACTATACCAAATCTGAAGGATCCAAATTCAAGCTTCTGTGATGATTTAACATTGATGCAATTGTAATTTTGCAATCTTGGTTAGGTTTTTCCGTGCCCTTCTATTAGTTAGCTATACATACTGGAAAATTAACAACGACTAATTATTCAAGCTCATAAATGTAATTTTATTAATTTTTATTTCACGTGAATTGTTTTTTTTTTTTTTTTTGTGGTGATATTAGTATTATTTTTTCCGAGTGGCAACCATATCTTACCTGAACAAGAATCGGACTGGGAATTGAAGGAGAAGATATATGTCGTTATTATTGCGCGCAAGTGGTATAATACCAACAGAACTAGGTATTTAGTTTAAAGCGTAGCTTTGTAACGTTAGCAACGTGAAAATATTTGACTTTGGTCTATTCCCGAGCAAATTTTGATACTACTGAAATAATAAAACAAATAAGATTACACGAATAAAAGAAACTATAAACACATTTATCTATTTGTCTTTTTTTTTGTTATGGTTTCTAAACAAATAAGAAATAAATAACGGTCAATGTATTTTTATAAAATAGAATAAATAGAAAGATTGATTGATCTTCTTCATAAACTCTGCTTGTGTTGTACTTACATATAGATATATTTTGTTTTGTGTTTCAATCGTTTTATTTGAAACGAATGGTCAGTATGTGCATATATAATAGTATATCCATATTGTGGAGAATATGAAAGTGAAATAAAGGAAAAGTTGTTCTAGATTCGTTTAAGCTAGGATCAAAAGAAACAAATTAGTATTTGAGTAAGTATCTACAGTTTTTCTATTTCAGTAGATTTGAACAATAATATAAAGATATGATTAAGGACATGGCTTTACTGCATAACGTCTGCCTGATGCTTGACAATAATTCTTAAACTATGAAATATATTTTTATTTTCCTTAAATCTTAATATTTTATTTTTTTTATTGTACAGACAATGTCAAACCAATTTGTTGTTTTATAAATTTCACTGTTCACATTTTAAAATATATTGCATCAGAAAATCTACATATATATAAAAAAGATTCAAACTTAAATCAAAGTATGCAAAAAAATTTCTTTATCAAATATAGGTTTATAAAAAAAAACGTTCCAAAATTGTCAATTTCTACTTGGTACTTGTAGGTCCTACTATAAAGGCAAGTTATGAATTCGTGAAAAAACAAGTTTTGAGATAACAGTCAATAATGTCATTACGATGATAGCGAAGTCGAAAAACGTTGATCTGAAAATTCTATTAATTAGCTAAAATTGACATTCGCCAAATTTTTCAAAAAAATATTTTAAAGAAGTTGTTTGAAAAAAATAATTTTTTTCGAAAACTGGAATGAAGATTTTGAATAAAAAATTAATTTCTTTTAATTTTTTTAATATTGCATTTTAAATTAATTGACAGAATTTAAAAAATTTGTTCGTCATACACAAATTGAAAATTTGTTTTCTGTTTTAAGTCAATTTTTTGTAAAATTAGCCCTCTTGCCTGAACGGGAGAGATAGACTCAACATTCCGCTCCCATACGATTTTTACTTGCGATTATAGGTACTACTCGTATAAGGCAAGTTATGCATTCGTGAAAAAAAAATTTGAGATAACAATCAAACATGACTTTACGATGATAGCGAAGACGAAAAAAGTACGTCTGGAAATTCTGTCGTATGTCAGTCTGTATGTATCACCTACAGCCTATACGGCTGAACCGATTTACTTAAAATTTGGTATTTAGGGTTTGTAGATCATTCCTTAGAGGAGAAATTGACGGTACCTGTCATATAACGATTTTGGAAAAACTTAATTTTCTCGAAAACGGCTCCAACGATTTTCTTAAAAAAAAATACTGATGGTTTTTGTGATGGGAATCACCCTTTTGTTAAATCGCAAGAAAAAATGTTGGCAAGCCTATTAAGGGTACCTCCCATAGAACCGTTATTTTGTCGTGAACTGGTTAATCGATTTTAAACCAAACATTTTTTTAGAAAGGTCTAGGTGACTTGAAACAAATTTCAATACCAATAATACAAAAAAAATTAATTTTAGGTTTAATTAATTTTTTTGTAAATTCGATATTATAAAAACGACTGGACAAAAAATTTTAATTTTTTGTGCATAAAAGCTAACAATTAAGCGAAAAATGGCGTTCTTCAAATTTGTAAAAAAAAAAAAATTTAAATATTTATTTAAAAACCGCTCTAACGAATTTGGAATAATTTTTTTGGTAAACTGATATTTAGGCAACAAAATTTTCTGCATACTTTGATTTTGGATTGAATCTTTGTAAAAAGAAGTTTTAGCTCTTTTGTGAAAAATTCGTATGATTTTTTTCCTTTATATTAAAAATAAAAATAAGTAGTTAAATTTAATTTTATTTTCGTGGCAACTTGCCACAAGAACAAGTATGTGCAACGCAGTAATGCACCACAAGAGCACGAAGCGACCCAGTCGTGCACTTTATTTTTTTTTTGTCTCGACCCAACCTTCTCATTCCATCTATTTGGCACACCTTGTGTGAATTAATTTACATTGAAAATGTAAAAACATAAATTACATTCATTTTATTGTTCGATGTCCATCCTACGACGAGGGAGCTATTAGTTGTCCTTTTCACAAGCACTTCCCAAAACAGTCCGACAGACGAATCACCGCGGTCGAAATTCCATGTTGATATAACTACATATATAAATTAATTTATATGTTTAAGTTATTTTAAAAAGCACTTGACACAGAAATTTTTAGTACAGACATAAAACAGTTCTGATTCCTATCTTATCAAAATTGCAAACAAAAGATCGTAAGTGTTGCCGTAGTTTTTTTTTATAATTATTTTTCATTATGATATTTTTATAACTGTTTGCCCTCCCAAGTGAGAGATAGAGCACCTGTTTCATAAAACTTTTTTTAACCTGACAAGAGCGTCGTCAAATATATAGGGTCTTCTGTAAAGAAACTCAAAATTCACTTACATTATGTTGTTTTAGCAATCACCGATTCAGTTAAAAACAATCCGTCTCAGGCCGATGAACATAATAAACAATCTGTCAGGGGTTTGGCATCATCCAGAGGACCAAAGCGTCTCCGTCTGTCACGTCAAGGACCCAAGTGCATCTCATCTTCGTCGTGTAGGTGCTCTCCGGTCCTGTCGAACTAACAACGCTACACATACAAATGGATTGGTTGAGAGTGTAAGTCACTAGGCCGTGCCCGTAGTTCTTCTGAGCCTTCGGTGCCACAAACATTTTTTATTAAACAGCTTATAACTATGTAAGCAAATTTACATGGAGTAAGTGTTTTTGGACCACCCTGTAAAGACAAAATTTCCAACATGTAAAATTTTCACTAGATACAATCGCCATCAATTTGTCAGTATATCCGTTTGTGGAGTACACAGCACATTATGGGGGACAAACCTTTATCGTTTTTCCTACAATTTAAGGGCATGCCGCATGCATCATGCATGCTTAATTGTAATCTCAAACTTGAATTGTTATTAAGTATCTACATACATAACATACATACATACTTACTAGATTAGCTACAGTGTGAGCTTTATATACCGAAACTCAATTCAAACTATTTTTGAAATAGTTATCAGCCCATTAGCAAATTGTTATTAAAGTTATGATAGAATAAAATGGTAGATGAATCGATAACGATAACAAAGATTAGTATTTGTATTCAAGACGTGTATTATTTTATTGCCACTCATAACCAAAAAAACACAATGAAAACAACTCTATCATTGTTATCAGAATCTTTTTTTTTTATCATAATTTTTATTATTTACATAGCTAGCTTGTGTTTGCTAACTTCTTATTATGAAATGAGTTTGATTTCTGTGTTTTTAGATAAAGATTTTGTCTGCTCAAATGCACTAACAAATTCACATAATATGTCAGACATAGTGGCAAAACAAAACAAGTTAAAAGTGAAATCCAAATCAATATGTACAAATAATCTAACGATCGTTTAAATATTTAGCTTATTATCTTACCATATCGATAAATTACACGATTAACTAGAAAGTAATTCGCACTGCACCATTCGCATGCTTCACCAGTTTAGTCATTCATTACAAACGATCGTGTACAATCTTTCATCGGAAATGAGCACTAAAAGGCCCTTACATGGTCAATTGATTGACGTATGTCAGCGTATACGTGTAATTTGATGCTTCCCTTGGAGTCTTCAATTGCTTGGCATCATACATTTTGACGAATCAAGCTATTGACAAAGACCGATAAATTACAATTCATTAAAGTCAAAATGTTCGTCTTATTTTATCGCACTGAAAATCTATCAAAGAAGTCTTTACACGCACAAATGGTGACGTGAAATAAAGCCTATCTAACGATAAAAAAGCCAATTTAAAAATAATTAAGTACACAAAGCATATCATGGAAAATAATAACTATACTATTTGGGTTAGTTTGCAAAAGCTGTTGACATGATTTCGTGTTCCACAATGAGATTAGGTCAAATTGCTATGTCTTATTTTGCTTTTTGAGAACGCAATTAGACTAATTTTCGTTGGACCTCATTTCATGTCTCCACATATAATTGCTTGTTAGTCATCAATCGAAATCAAAAGAAGTTACAAAAAAAAACTTAAAGGACACGCATCTTGTGATAGGTGCGTGGTGGAACTGTAATTCTACGAGTTGCAAGAACTTGAATCCCAAACTGGGAACAGACAGACAGTTTTGGAGCCACATTGTTTCAATCCAGCTTCTGCAAATTTTGGAAATAATGATTGCTTTTGGTAATTGATTACATGATCAATTATACCTTATTACAATCCATTAGTAATTGATATTGCATAAAAGAAACAAATTTAAATTACCATCATTTTATATTAATTGCAAAATTAAAAATTACAAGTTATTGGATGAAAAGCAATTGAAAATTTACCAGGTGTTAATTATTATTGAAAATGTAATTCATTCCATAGACAAGTTCATTATGTTACAAAATAATAAGAATTAAATCACATGCATATTGCTCTTTTGTCAATGTCGGAAGTTTCTCCGAGTAGTAGATGAAATGTGAGTAGATAAATGGAAGGAGTCTCTCTCTTTAGTGCTGAAAATTTCCAGTCACCTTAGAATTTAACCTGTCACAAAGTTTAAACCATTTTTAAAAATTTTTTTTTTGTGAATAAAAATTGTTAAACAAAAATCTTTTCATTGCAAGCATTAAAAGTTATTAAAAAATTAAGAAAATAAAGTTTTTTTATAAAAAAAAATTAAATTTGTTTAATGAAAAATGTAAGTAAGACATCTTGTTGAACTGGAAATTTTCAACACTTTCTTAAATTGTTCGGCTATTTGCAGTGCAGTTAAATTTCTGTGAAAAAGTTCATGTTTTCCTAGAATCTATAGAAAGATTATACATATCTAAAAATCTGATTTTTTAAACCTTAACAGCCTTATTTATAAACTCGTTTTAATGACGAAGTTAAGTTACTCCTACTTTACAACGCCTCTAATCCTGAAAAGCTTATTTATAAAAAAATAAACACTCGGATTAGAGGCGAAGTAAGTTAAAACTGGTTCATAGGAGGTTTAAAGCCGTAGTAAAGTCGCTTTAGTATCTAAATGTCATTTTGACATTCTTCTTTTCCACTGGATTCCATAACTCTTCAGCAGCTTATGGACTTTTTCTCTCTAACACAGTGAACATCACATTGAAGCTTATCATAATCAGAGTTTTAGATGAGACGTTTTAACTAATATCGATAACATTTTTTTTTATATTTGTTTGACGTGGTGTAAGGACGGAATAAGTGCTACGACTAGGTTGAACTACTCCGAGGTTAAACCGAGTATTAGTGAAATCTAATAAATAAGGCTGTAATTGTTTAAACTATGGTTTTTAATTATTTAAAATATCGATTTTTTGTTTGTTTTTGGTTTTTTGCTGTTTTATCTACTAAAACGTCAGCTGATACCGATCAAACTATACTTTTTGCAACAAAATATATTATCATAATTTTTTTGCACCACGAATAGTTTTGTTTTAATGTCGGCTCAAACTCAAAAATTATTGCACAAATAACCCATTAAGTTATTTTTTCACTTTTGCAACACTATATTGAAAAAAATATATAAATGTATAAATAGCGTTTTTGTTATGCAAACTTAGTACTTTATTTTATTTCCAATCTACCACTGGAAACTAGATGGTCTTGAAGCTTTTACTTTTTAAGATATTAAATAATGAAGAAACATAAAAACAAGACAAAACTATAGCCTTTATAGCCTTTTTTTGTTTCTTATTTTTATGGGGATGTAGTGATCGTTCTTTTTAAATATCTTGAAAAGTAAATGTCGTAAAGCCATCTGGATTTAAATATTTGATTGGCAATCAATAAAAGCATTGAATTGTAATCGAAAAAAGGTACTCACAAAGGTTTTTTTTTTTTTTGATAAATTGATGTTTAAGTAAATAAAGGGCACGACTGGGTCGCACAAACTTGCTCTTCAGGCAAGTTACCCTCTTGCAAACAACTTGGAAATTAATTTAACCAGTTTTTAATAAAAAAATTTTTTTGCATTTTCAAAAAACTTTTTCTTTTCAAAAGAAATACTTTTTTCGAATTTTTTTTTGTCGAATCAATCAAATTTCATCAAAAACGGTGAATAATTTTAAGAGATAGTTGCGGTGTAAAAAAAAATGGTTTTATGGAAGGTACCGTTTAAAAGCTTTTTCCGATTTTTTTTCTGATGAAAGGCTTTATCTTTGGCAACAAATCACTCATGCGAAATTTTATAAAAATTGATGATATTTTTTTCGAGAAAATTGGATTTTCGTTAATGGTTATATGGCAGGTACCATTGTTTTTTTAAACTAGAACAAAAATTTCAATTTCTCCTTCATAACAAATTTTAAGCTAATCTGTTCAGTCGTTTGCGATGTAGGTACTTAAACAACCAGACTGACGGACAGATAGACAGATAGACAGACAGACAGACAGACATACATAATTTGCGGACCCACTTTTTTTCGACTTCTCTATCATCGTAATGTTATGTTTGATTGTTATCTCTAATTTTGTTTGTACGAATGCATAACTTGCCTTATAGTACCTATAATCGCAAGTATAAATAACTCAATGGGTTCATTGTTCAATAATTTTTGAGTTTGGGCTGAGATTAAAAAAAAACTAGTCGTTGCCGTTTTACAAAAAAAAATATTTCAATATTTTTTGTTGTCAATTTAACTCTCTATTCAAATGTGTAGTTTGATCATTATAAACATGACGTTTATACGGATTATTTTTACTTAAAATTTTCATTAAACAAATTAAATTTTTTTGATAATAAAATCCATTTAAAAAAAACTATCACCTCTATTACGGTTGTCAAAGATCAATTGTTTGATAAACGATAGAATTTATCAATCAAACAAAATTTCGGTATTATAATTGTCGTTTGATAAATTTTTGATCTATTGTTTTTATTCTCTTGTGAACGGGCATTTTGTTTGACTTTTCAGTTTTCTATTCTTTTCATTTGTTTGGATTACGTTTTTTGTTACTGTTTTAATTTATTTTCGCGTAATTAAGGTAAATATAAATTGTATTTATATATATTTGTGTTTGGTAAAGAAGTGAAATAAGAAAGTGCTAAAAAAATTTGGGAAATAATCGCAAAGGATGTGTGCATTTATGTACCTACAATGTACATGTAGGTAGATACCTCCTATTGCACACCAAACAACAAAGGAAATTAAATAAAAATATGTTAAGCGAAACGTATTAATTGAATAAATAAATATAAAAGTGAACAATCTTTAGCATTTTCTTACAAAAAAAGTTAATAATTACTTCCAAAATAATTTTATCAACAGCGAATTTGCGTTTGACTGGAAATATGATAAACAATAATATTTTTGACAACGATAATACCAAGCTTGTCAATAAAACTGATCACAATGATGGGTGAGTTCATAAACGTCAAACTAACTAAGAACTGCGTTATCCACGTTCATAAAGTCAGAGCTTCGATCAAACTTACCTAGTTGAACTGCGGTATCTCGCATTCATAAACATCATCATACCGTCAGCATCGGGCAGATTGCGCAGCCAAAATTGTTTGGCTGCAGGAGTATCGCGCATGCACAAGTTTTTTTTTATGAAAAATGTAAATATTGCACGATTTTTATTATTTTTTTTGTACAAAATAATGGTACTTGGTGTTTTCTAAGGGATGACGACTGAACATTTTCTAATCTGGAAGAACAGCCAAATAAAATTCTTGTTGATGTTTAAGCCTAGTATGCAGCTGAAGTGAAACGAAAAATTACATACAAAAATGACAGTGAAATCAAAAACGAAATTTTCCGTCCTTTTCGTTTTGTTGTACGGAGCTCCGCGGTGAAACGGGTGATAACCGGTACAATTTAATTGACCGGTATATTAATTGCTCTCGAAATTTTTGACATTTGTATTTTGTTCGTGTTTTTTGTGGTTATTATTATTATAAAATAGATTTCTGTATTTATTTTTTTTTTGTGTTTTGGAAAATGTTTATTTTGCAAATGGTGAAACTCTACATAAAAATTTATCCGATACCGTTTCGTTAGCATTTCGTTTGTGCTTTTGGAAACGACAGAAAATTTCGTTTCACTTCAGCTGCATACTAGGCTTTATGAACGACTATTAAGCCTAGTATGCAGCTGAAGTGAAACAAAATTTTCCGTCGTCTCCAAAAACACAGACGAAATGTGAACGAAACGGTACCAGAGAAATTTTCATGTAGAGTTCTACCATTTGTAAAAAAATGTTTTTCAAAACAAATAAAAAGAACAAAACTCCATTTTATAAAAAAAATTACCACAAAAAACCCCAACAAAATTCAAACGTCAAAATTTCGCGAGCAATTAATGTAGTGGAGACTTGAACCGGTTATCAACCGTTTCACCGTGGAGCTGCGTAACACAAAACGAAAAGAAGGACGGAAAATTTAGTTTATGATTTCGCTGTGTCATTTTTGTATGGGATTTTTCGTTTCACTTCAGCTGCATACTAGGCTTTAAGTGGAAATTGTACTGGCCTTTATGTCGACTGCACATATTCTGCATTGTGAGTGCGTTCAAAACGCATTAGAAAAGAAATGGTCATTCTAACGCAGATTTTTGACGTTTAAGAATACTACCGATCTCAAATCTGAGTGTCACGGACAGTTTATCAAAACTTTTGATAATTGACAACGATAATACCGATGGATCAATTTTGTTGATAAACATCAATTATCGTATTGATATTTGACAACCGTAATAGGTGCCTTTATTTTCGTAATTTGTTAATAACTTTTTATGCTTGCAAAAAAAATCGAGTTTTTTACCCCAATTTTTACTCACTAAAAGAAAATTTCTTAAAAGTGGTTTCAACTTGTAATTAATTTTTGAAAGGTTTGACACTTTTTTAGTACTAAGGTGACTGGACTAAAGCAGTATTTGTTATTGAAAATGGTTTGATGAGATGTTTTGTTATTAGATATTAAATCTATTTCACAAGGTTAAAAATTTCATCAATTTTAAATAAAATTGTTGTGTACTGATTATTACAAAATTAAAAATCATTACAGGTATTTTCACAATTGCTTTGAAAATTTCATTTTGTTAATTACTTTCTTGTTAATAAATTGAAAAAGACATTAAAGACTTTTCGATGTAATGGTATATATATATGGCTGTCAAAATTTCATAAAAAAAAACTGAAGAGATACATAGCTTGTAAATAAGCTCGTAAATAAGTGCCGAACCAACTAACGCGTTTGATAATATAGTTCCTATAAAAATATTTAAACGATTGTTACTCCTCTTATTAATACCCTTGGACCTTGAAGTTATTCAAAGCTTTTTTTTCTATTTTTCAGTTCTCTACGAGTATGTCATGAATATTTGTAGTAATTCATCGGATATTATATTGAATCCAAGACATCAGTTTTAAATAATTGCAGTTAAAAACAATTGTCTTGCAATGGCTCTATTTCCATCATCATCACGTCCCCGAACGTTAATGGAACAGTTGCTGGCTCGTAAAATTGATGCTGCTGCACAAACTGGACCTGGTGGCAGCCGCTTATGCCGCACGGACTCTCTAGACTCAACCAGCAGCATAGGTTCCTTGGGTTCTATGGTGCTTGGTGATGATGTCTGCCGTTGCGATGACTGTCTATTAGGAATAGTGGATTTATATGTCATCAGTGCGGAGGCATCGAAAAAGAAGGTAGGTTGTATAGCTTTTTATTAATTTGTTCAAGGTCTTTCAAAAAGATTCTTCGCATCTAGAAAAATATCTTAGCGTGTTAGTGGCACAATATTATTACAGCATTTTATAATACAATATACAAATTTAAGTGGAATATAAAATCCTCTAACAAGTTAGGGTAAACATATCCTCCAGAGGACGTTGATTCCAAATTCAAGGTGTTTTTAAACTAAAATCTCTTACGCAACATACAAAAACACGATGTTTTTTAAAACACAAAAACATACCTACAAAGTGAGTTTTCTCATACTTGAAATGTAATTATTAGTCTTGTAATATAATTTTATTAGAAAATAATGTTCTTTATCTAAGTACTATAATGAGGCTTGAGAATGAAGGGCATACATATTATACATATACTTTTATGGCATAAAACCTTGAGATATATATATCTATACATAATCGGCACGTAGGAGTACCTACCTACTAATAGCCCAAGAGCTATAAAAGTCATTTTGGGAAAGATACTTGAGGCACGCGCTCGACGAAACCTTTTTATAACGATCGTTGTTTGAATATGGAATGGAAACTTTGGTCTAGCTGATAGAGAGCGGGTCTTAGCCGAGCTATAAACTTTCGAAGATGTAAAAAAAAAAAAAAAAATTACTGGCACGCACAGCTCCGAAGAACCAAGAACCAAGATATTTCTCCATTGTCATCGTACACAACCAGACGAGTTTGCCAGGTATGTCGAGATACGACATGGCTCTGTATGATTTGTCTCTCACTCTCTACCCATGCCTTCATACATCAAACATAAAATATATAAAGAGAAGTTGTGTATCAATCTGGAATTCTTTTGTTTTTTCAAAATTTGTCGGAGTGTGAACATTTTATTTAATTGACATTCCTAGCCTAAAACACACCCTTTGATATGATATAGGGGTCAATAAGACTATCTAAGCCAGCCATACTCAACCAGGGGCCACAATTATGTTTTAGTCATGATGTCCGAGCCGTAAAATAATTTTATTAACTAAAATCTTAGTAAAAAAAAATTAATTAAAATTTAATGGTTTATTTTTATTAATAAATAAAATAATTTTTTTTAGTTTTATTGAGATTTTAAAAATTGTTGCTAATTTTTCAAAACATTGGATCCGGTCTGCTAATGTATGCTCAGCTTTTTCTATCAATGTGGTCATAGCTCATAAGTTCGTTTTTGTACAATTTTAATCGAACAATGTTAATACTGGATTTGTGCACTTCTTAGAACGGTCTTATATTTTTGGGGAACAATGTTCAAAATTTTAAGGATTACTTTTTTTATCAGTCGTTATCATAGTCGAAAAATTGTTCGGTTTTTTGTTTTTATATTGATCCGCTATAGATAATTACTTCGCTTCTCTGTGAGAATACGCTATTTTCGCCTTGTAAATTCCGATATTGTTCTGGGATATCGCAAAGAAAGGCTAACAGATACCACCATGCATAAATGACAATTCTGGTTTAACTTACCTATTTTTCTGGAAAAATATTATGTAACTATTTCTTATGTAAAAAAAACGGTTTCAAAGCTTTTCAGTATTTCAATTTTAAAAGAAGTATGACACTTCCGAAAAATTTTACGATAAAGATGTGTCGGTATAAGCTGAACCTCAGTTGACTGAATAAGGGAAGTAGTAAATATTATGTGGTTCAATTCTTTAGCTTGTATTATTTATTATTCAAAATAATAATTACCGATTTCTTCACAGCTTCTTTTTCTTGACGCTATTTAAAGTTGCGAAATCTGTGCCTTGTTTTTGAACTTTCATTAAAAAGAATTTAAAAATTCTTTAAATATTTAACACCAAGCATTGCGATGTTGAATAAGTATCGGTATCCAATGCTAGACTTTGTTAATTTGGAAATATTCAATAATTTGGAGTCGGAACAATACGGAGACTTCTAATACTTCCATATATTCCTGTTCAAATGACCTCTTAGAAAAGCCAATTTATTACTTTTTTATGTTATTAATTTCGTTTTTGTCTTTTCAGAAGAAAAATTATTATCGAATTTTTGAACAACAACAACAACTTAAAGGTGCTCCAATTGCTTACGAATTTTATTATTCGTTGTTTTCCTATCGTCAGTCTCCTTATTAATGGTGCTGAGCTTTAGTCCAGTTTTATTATGAAAAACTTTCTACATGCACCCATAGGATTCTAACCCACGCATGTCAGATTTGCTCAGCCTTCGAAGTCGTATGCACTACGCATTCCACCGCTTATGACAACTGTTATCTTTTTAAACATATTGCTCTCGACCATACTTTTTCTTGATCCACATGAAATTTAAATTGATTGACAACCAATGTTTGTAACTTGTCAGGTTGGCCACATATGAAAGCTCGACGAGCCGCAGGTTGAGTATAGCTGATCTAAGCGATCATACAATATAGCCAACAATTCTTCGTAAGCGACGCCGACGTTTAAAATTTGGCGATCGCTAAACACACTTCATTTCGGTCGCGTGGAGGAGAGAAATCTTGCCTACCGTAGTCCAAGTTAAATAGAAGAAATAATCGCCTAGCAGTGCACTGTTGGCTATCTGAGAATGAAGATCAAATTGAGTTTTTTTTTATAGCAAAATTCTAAACTACTAATTAACTTCATATTAATACCAATCAACACCAACATTGTTGGATATTTTGCTAAAATTGAAAAAGAAAATTGTTACTGATACGTTTTACTGATAGCTATAACTGGCCCCTAACAGTCTTAGATCCTGTGTATCTACGACCATATTCCTCTTCTTGTCTTGGAAGGATTTGGTTCTGGCCTTGTAAACCTTTAGGAAGGTAGAAGTTTTTGCCCCTTTATAGAATTTTAGTACATCACCCCTGCCGGTACAACACTCAATATGCTCGACTACCAGCTTCTGGGGCTCTCTCTTTTCTTTCGTAAGAAGTTGTCGTTCCTCTCTTCTGTTTTGCCCGAAGACCTCTCAGTAGACTTGTTCCTTGTCTGCAGCATTGACTTGTAGGTCTCGTTTTCAACTACAAGCGCCAGCCGGCATTCTGCTTCGAACTAAGAGCCTGTATAGACTGGGAAAGATTCGGGACTGACGAGAGTTCGTAGGCGAATGGGGTGAAGGGTGAGTACTGCCGTGAGGTGATTTTAAATTATAAACATTCACTTTTTTCCATATTGTTCATTATCTGCTTAACTGCGGATGTGTTAACATCACAATATTTCCATAATTAAGCAAAACGAAGAGTGATAGATAATGAATTTTATGGAAATTGTATTCTTTTGTAAAATGCAACACTTTCACGTCTTACAAATGTTCTGCATACTCCTTTGATACACACTACACAGGACCAAAAATCACCCGAAAAAACAAAAACCTTTCTCTCAAAGCAACCAAGTAACTTCCTATCCGAGTCTTTTAACGAAAGACTGGGATGATTAAGGTTTAATGAGGTAGGGCTTTCTGAGCCCGAAGAAACAGCGATTGGCAAGTGTAATTTTTCGTCTGATCTCTGCACTGATGCCATCTGCGTTCTTATAGTGGATTCCAGGTATAGATAAAGTTCTTGACTACTTCGAAATTATACTTATCTATCCATCGCAACGTTTTGCCTTAGTCGACGATGTTGAGATTCTTTTCTCGTTGATACCAAATATTTCGTATTTTCTTCGTTAACAGCTTACCCCATCTCTGTCACTTCCGATTCATTACAAGCAAATGCACCATCTGCATAAGCGAGTAGTTGACTTGTCTGGCCTAAAACTTCACTGATAGGGGCCAATCAGATCGTTTACAACGGGTCTTAAGCGATCACACAGGATACCCGACAAGATTTTATAAGCGACTTTTAGGAGGCTAATTCTTCTGTAGTTGCTGCATTTCGATCCTCTGCAAAGTCAACCATCTTGAGTTTGTTTTTGAAAGTAGAAAAATGGTCTAAACAATTTGGAAATTTTTTTTCACGTTAATTAAGAACCTAAGTTATTAAATAAATTAAAAATTTTAACTCCATTAAATGCCTTATCATAGTTTTTAGTCTCTAGACAGTAATGTACCACAACCACAAAGCGAATTCGCACGACCCGCTTGTGTTTTTTATTTTTTTTTGTGCTCAGACATTTTTTTAACGAGCAGCAATTGCAGTAGTATAAAAATACAGCCATGGTCGTCCATTGCTTGTTAACAGAATACATTTATGCTTCCTTTTAGATTTCGATTCGCACTTATTTCATAATTTTCTCGTTACGCAGAAAATAAGATACACAGAAGATACTATAAGGTTGTACCTGTACTCATATCTCGAGCGGTCCACACACTCATGACTACATCAGTTGCTATTGCTATCTTCACTAAACATTAATCTAGTTTGACCGTTGAATGTGCAATTTATTCCAAAAATATTAATGGCTCAAAATAAATTGTTCCCATATAGTCAAACTAAATAGATTCTCCCATCAAAAAATGACAAGCATGGAACTTAGTTAAGTATAAATTTAGCATAAAAAGAAAATGAAAACTGAGTTTTGAGCTTTAACAAAAAATTAACTTACTGCGCAGGTTCATTTTAGTAAAAAGCTTAATGCATAACTGTGAAACCAGGCATAACTTATTATAAAATTTCATTTAAATATTGCGCATTGATGATTGACATAGTCCTAAAGTGGTTAAAAAACAAAATCTTTTTGAATTTGAAGATGCCAACGATCTTAGTGATCCTCAAAATCTTAAAATATTAAGAATTTTGATCGTTATGAATTATGATTTATGCACATTCAACTGTCAAGTATACACCTTTTTTGTTGTTGTAGAATGCACCTACCTACAAATACAAACCTTAAAATCGAGCAAGTTAAAATAACAATAACCGGAAAAGTAATCCATCATCACACAGAGAGAAAATGTAAGAAACCGCGAGAGAATAAAAAGTTATACAAAAACAATTAAGCTGCGAATCGCATAACCAGTGATGCTAATGCTGTTGCGAAAAGAGAAGTAGATTGTATTAAACATGCATTCAATTTGAAAGATGTGAATTTTAGGCTGGTTGTTCGTAATTCGTAATTAAATGTAATGTACAACATTTTTCAGGTATAACAGATATTTATAAAGTTAGATTTTGAATCATATACACATAGTAGAACTTCCTAGTATACATTTAAACATGAACAATGTTGCGCAAGGACATAAGCCTTAAAAAATAAAAGGCACGTCTGAGTCGCATAAGCTCTTGTGGCAAGTTACATAAGAGCTTAAAAGAACCTTCCACGAAATTATTTTATATGAAATTGTTTCTTAAATTCTTTCAAATAAATATAACAAATAATTAAAAAAAAAAAATTAAAAATAACTTTAAAAATCAAGTTTTTCGAGACCCGTTATATGGCAGGTATCTACCGTTAATTTTAGGCCTAGAAAGAAAATTCGAAAAATCCTCCTGACGGTCACACTAAAAACCTTATACAGGGTGATTGGTATAAGGTGCACCAAAAAGCTGGGAGGGACAATTTTCTAAAAGCATTGAATTTTGAACATAAAAATAATAGTTAATTACATAAAATTTTGAAAAAAATTAGTTTAAAAATTTTTTTTAGTTTTTTTTTCAAAATTTTTAGTTTGAAAATTAATTTTTTTAAAACCGTTCACTTAAACAACTTAATTTAAAAATTAAATAAAAGAGTAGTTTTCTGGCTTTCTAAAAAAATATAACAAGGCTTTGTATCATTTACCGTTGTTTTTAAATAATTTTTTTTCTGATTTAAGTCAATGTTTTAGAAAATTGCCCCTCCCGCCTAAACGGGGGAAAATAAACCCCCCTCGCATGCGATTTTTTTCTTGTCTTAACTCCACATACACGGTCAAGCTTTTTGGTGCACCTTATACCAATCACCCTGTATACCAGGTTTAAACGATATCGGCCCAACCGTTTAGGCTGCAGGTGCGAATGACAGACTGACAGACAGACACACAGACAGAATATCCAGACCCACTTTTTTCGACTTTTCTATCATCGTATTTTCATGTTTGATTGTTATATAAATTTTTTTGTCCAGCTTGATTATTACTTGCTCAATAAGGCAAGTAGTGGTAGATTTTAATCAAACCTGATATAACGATGATAGAGAAGCCTAAAAAAGTAGGTTTCGTCATGCTGTTCGTCGGTCCGTCTGTGCGGATGTGCAGATGTGGCGGATGTGCTTCTGTTTGGTTGTCTGTGCACCGACTTACAGCCTTAAGGGCTTGACCGATTTAGTTCAAATTTTGTGTAGAGGAGAAATTCGAATTTTTGTTTTAGCCCGACTATAACGGGCACCTGCCATATAACGGTTTTATTTTTTTCAAATTTTCTCGAAAAACCGCTCTAACGATTTTGATTAAACTTGGTGTACGTTATATTTGCAGTAGTTTTAATATAACTGCATTTCAGGTTTTTGGCATCAAAAATCACATAACAGTTTTTAAAAATTTGACCATAACTTAATAACGGCTCAGTCGATTCTTTTTTAAATTCGGCACAGATTTTAGACTTGACATTAAACACAAGATGACACTTACAGTTTTTTGATAAAGAGCCGTTTAATGATAGCTGCCACTGCCTTACAACTTAATCTCACGTTTAGGCCATTTTTTGATATTTTTCTAACTTTCTTCAGAATTTAATAAATTTAATTTTTGTTAGTTCCATATTTTGCTACAAGAGCAAGTTCGTGCAACCCAGTCGTGCATTTTTTTTTAAGATACGTTAACGAAAGCAAATCGAGTGATTTTTCTCCTGGTTTTTTTATTTTTTCAAACTTTCCATAACGTTAATTTATAAGATTATTTTCTAAAATTCTCAGGAATTTTGAATAATGCAGAAATTCGTAAAAACAAGAATTTTAGAAAAATTCTTTTGAAAAATTGACAAAAGGATAGTGCCACATATTCCAAAATGGTCAGCAGATCTTTTGCTTTTTTTTTTGATATAACATATACTTTTGTAGTGGGGGTCGTGGTGGGAATGAAAAATTTGTATGTGAGATCACTAGATTTTTGTTAAAACTCTGTGCACTCTTTCGCTTGTTTTTTTTTTGGTTTTTTTTTATTGAATTCCCAAAAACTAGAATTATATAAGATTCTATTCTTAAAGTCTATAAACAAATAAAACTTATTCTTTTAAATAAGTTTTTGTAAATTTGAAAAAAAAATCAAAAGGAAAGATCGTGTGATATTTTATATTTTTTTCAAGTTTTTAAAAACTTAATGTCATACGAATATTTTCTCAAATTCTCAAAAAACTAGAATTTTTATATATATTTTCTCTTAGTTTTTTTTTCTGTGAACTTTTTCACTTTTTCGGTTTTATTCTCTAAAATTCGCAAGCACTAGAATTATATAAGATTTCTTTA
The DNA here is from genome assembly GCA_951217065.1 of Baccha elongata. Lineage (NCBI taxonomy): Eukaryota > Metazoa > Arthropoda > Insecta > Diptera > Syrphidae > Baccha > Baccha elongata. The sequence goes on from OX578274.1 coordinate 60,225,857, forward strand.
AAAAAAATTAATTTTAAAATTTTTTTGTTTATTGTAGAAATTTATTTTGTTTATTGTAGAAAGAAAAAATAAACATTAATGCTATGTTCCCACCTAAAGAAATTGCGCAATTTCAACAAATTATCTGAAATTACTTCCGAAATTGTACAATTTCCCATACAAATATGCAATTTCAAAATCATCTCAAATCAACTCAATTTCATCGAAATTGCTTTGAAATTACGTTTTATAACAGATTTTATTGTTATACCAATGAATAAAATAAACAGAACTAAACAAAATATGGCTGTTCATCGCCTTGTCAAAAACAAAACTGTATGGCTTACATAAGCTAGAAAGAGAAAAACATATATATTTTTTAATGTTTTTGATTAAAATTGTCAAACCAAATCATCTCAATTTAGGTGTGAACACTTTTCGTAATTTCGAAATTGGGGTCTCAAATTGCGCAATTTCGAGCTTGGTGGGAACATAGTATAACGCACAATTTCTTTAAATTCATTGAAAATCGCTGTAAAATAATATTTCCTTTGTTATTTTACAACAGTTTCCTAGTTACAGTTGAAGTTTAAAAAGTAATCGAATCGGGCGCAAATGTATTCTTTATATGTATGATAGTTTTTCTATATTAAATTTGTTGAATAATTATAAATAAATATAGTTCTATGTATAGTTTAGTATTGACTTATCTTTGTGTCTATAATTATTAAGAAGTAAACGTTGTAAGGCACCACGAACTACCTTTTTCGATTTCCATTAGCTAAGTGGAAGCTCATATTAATTATTATAAAGATAAAAGAAAATTGTTTTGAAACGTACTCGGAAACACTCGTTTTCTAAGTGTTCAAGATTGATTCTGTCAATCAATGGATAGAATATAAACATTTATAAATAGGTAAAAGGTAGGTCTGAGTCACACGTACTTGCTCTTGAACATTCCAAGTAGTTATTTCATATTACAATTTTATAATTATTTAGTAATGATTTCTTCAGTGATATTTAATAGTCAAACATGAACTATAGTTTACTGGTTGAGATGGATACATTATGATGAAAACAACATTACAAAAAATCATGAATCAGTTTTCAAAATAAAGAATTTATAAAAAAGGTTTAATTAATTTGAATTTTTTAATTAAAAATATTTCGTTTCAATCATATCAAATTTTAAAAAAAATATTAGACTGGTTTTTGGAAAAAATAAGGTTTTTCGATAATGGTTATGTCAGTGTCATAATGATTTTTTTTTCACAAATCCATAACTTGCCTTATTATAGTATCTAATTATAATTGCAAGTAAAATTATCACTATACGGATCGACCAAAGAACTTTTGACAATGAGAATCATCCAGTACATCAATATTTTTCTTTTGAAAAATCGACAAAAGGATAGTGCCATATTCCAAAATGGTCAGCAGATCTTTTGCTTTTTTTTTTGATATAACATATACTTTTGTAGTGGGGGTCGTGATGGGAATGAAAAATTTGTATGTGAGATCACTAGATTTTTGTTAAAACTTTTTTTTTGGGTTGAATAACACAAATTTGAGAACGTTTCAAATAAAAACTGGTATAGTTTGTTGAAAAATTTAGATTTTATGTTTAATAAATAAATAATAAAAACAATATTTAAGAAAAAATTAGTTTGAAAATAAAAGATAAAACTTTATATCTTGACTTTTACCACCAGCTACTGGGTCAAACTTTAGCTAAGAAAAATTCAGATAACTGTATAAATACAAATAAAAATTCATCTAAATAGGTGGTACTATTAAGGAGGAAAAGAAAAAAATAAGGCACCAGTTTGCAGTTTGCTTACGATCACTTTATTAACATATGTAAAATTTTAATCGAAATAAAGTGTTTTTTAGGAAAAAGGTCGGATGTCCATGAAATTGGAAATCCGACCTTTTGGGATGGTTAGCTAAGATTTTTTCAAGTTTTGGACTTTGAGGACCCTGTGCTAAAAGAGGGAGGGGGGAAACTGCAACATTTTTGGCCTTTCTTCGGTTTTTCTTCTATAATTTTTTTTTCTTACGTTTTACGGCAAAAACGTTCAGCTCTGTATTTTAGAACGTTAAATTTTCTACAATATTGATTATTCAAATATGTTTGTATGTCATGTCGTTACCAAGATATGGCGCTCCAAAAAACGGGGAATTTTTCAAATTATGCTAAAAAATAAGAAACATGCAATTTTTCACCTTTTTTCGTCTCGCATATTGTTTTTATATTACGTTCTACGGTAAAACTGTTCAGGTATGTTTTGTATAGCGTTAAATTTGCTAAAATATTGACTATGAAAACTTGTATTTATGTCATGTCGTTACCAAGATATGGCGCTCCAAAAATGTAGTAATTTTTCAAATTTCGCAAGCAAATTTTATAATCCCATACAAAAATGACACAGTGAAATCATAAACGAAATTTTCAGTCCTTCTTTTCGTTTTGTGGTACGCAGCTCCACGGTAAAACTGTTGATAACCGGATCAAGTCTTCATCAATTCTCTCTACACTCTTTTCGCACACAATTCAATTGACCGGGATATTAATGCTCGAGAAATTTTGACGTTTCTTTGTTTTTCATTAAAATCAGAAATCTCCATTCTACTTTTGATAAAATAGCGAAACCTTAACATCAAATTTGCCATGTGATCACCACGGATTGATCTCAGGTCAGTCGAAGTTGACTTTCTCGTTAACAACTGAGCGGATCTTTACCAAATTTAATTTCTAAAAAGACCTTGTTTGGCAAACTCTAATGGCATACTTAATATTTTAATAGCTTTTCTCAAACAAATTATATTTAATTATTAAAAATTTTATATTTTGAAAATTAATTCATGAATTTTTTTTTTAAAGTAATTTTCGCATGAAAATTATTAATTAGCTAAAATTGGCATACTCCAAATTTTTCATTAAAATATTTTACAAAAGTTGTTTGAAAAAATCGATTTTTTCGAAGATATTGTAATATTTAAAAATTACTGGCAATCCACGATTTTCTCGGAAAACTCTGGTTTGTTATAAGTTAATTTTCAAAGTAATTTTTTTTGTTTATCTAATTATTATTTTTGATTATTGCTTTTTAAATTTATTGAAATAATTGAAAAATATAATTTAAACAAATTCGAATACTACAACAGCAAAGAGAAGAACGTTCGAACCAATTGTGCGGTTTTGCTGTTTGGCCCTAGATCACTTGCTAATGAGAAAGTTTTTGCGACACAGTCGCTTACATAAAAATATTTAAAAAAAATATTTTTCTAAAAACTGGACCTGCGATTTTATCCGTTCGGAAGAAGTTCAGATCGGAAATGATTTCAGATCGGAACTCAAATTGCGATCGAGGTATGCCTTTCGGAACAGTATAAATAAAGCATATAAACACACTCATTTGAAATTTTCCGTCAGATGATTTATTCACATACAGTGTGAGAAATATTCTGATAATTTAAATATATAATTGTATAATGTACATATGTACATGCCTTCACACAATTAAATCAAAACAAAAGAAAAAGATTAATATTTTTATTTTGTAGCTTGAAAAAACAAGCATAAATAACAAAATACACATATATTTTCAGTCAAATCAGCAACAACTTTTAAAATTTTTTTTAATTCAATGTTCCGCAGCTGGGAGCGGTTCGGAAGCGCGTTTTTTAAAATCTCGTTTTTTATAATCCCGAAAAAAAATTTTAAATCCCGATTCTAAAGTACCGCTTTTTTAAAATCCCGCTTTTAATAATCCTGTTTAAACAGAATTCCGTTTCTCGTTAGCCCGCTTTTTAAAATCCCGTTTAATCCCGCTTAGCCCGTTTCGTATTTTGATAAATTTACTGAATGTTGTACACATAAATATTACCTAGCAGTTCCCCAATTTGAAAAGCTGGGCTGAGCAATAAAGTTGTTTGTGGTTTGTGTGAACATTTTTTTTATTAATATAAACTTCAACATATAACGGCTAACTGTTTTTCTAGTTGCATTTTCTGCAAAAACTGGTTGGTTAAGCAAGAAAAATATTTAGAATCAACACAAAGTGTTTTATTTTAAAAATCGCGGCGATTTTTAAAATAAAACACCTTGTGTTGATTCCAAAAGCGGGCTTATAAAAACGGGAATTTAATAAACGGGATGGTAAGAAACAGGATTTTAAAAGCGGGATTTTATAAAAAACGGGATTTTTAAAAACAGTATTTAAAAAAACGGGATTTTAAAGACAGGATTTTAAAAAACAGGATTCTGAAAAACGGGCTCCCGAACCCAACCCTCCGCAGCTATTTGTTGTCGGAGGATTTCGGAAAATATTTTCCGTGTAGCTGTCAAGAAATAATTGATCAACGCTTTGCATCGCACACCAATAGTCTGCGTTTAATTTAATCGTAAGTTTCTCCGAAATGTGTATCGGAACGGATACCTCGATTTAAAATTCTCCGACTATGTACGAATCGGACAAATTTTTCTTCCGAACGGATACTTCGCTCAGGCTGATTGTAAGATATACAGCCCTATCAAGGTATCCGTTCGGAAGAAGTGCAGATCGGAAATGATTTCAGATCGGAACTCAAATTCCGATCGAGATCGTTTATAAAGCATATAAACGGACTCATTTGACATTTTCCATCAAATGCCTCATTCACATACAGTGTGAAAAATATTCTGATAATTTAAAAACGTGTTAACCTACATATATGAGCTGTTTTATTTGAAAGTGGAATAAGTCCATTTTGAACTTTTTCATAAAAATCAAGCTAAGCTAATGATAACATTTATGCGGTGCCTAATTGTTTTTTTTTTATTTAAGAGAAGCAATCAATGTTCTTATTCAGAACCATTTTTACTCGACAAGAATAAATACCGTTAAGTTACCAATTTATCATTAATTTTATTATTATTTTCAAAATTGACTTATTTAACTTTAAAATAAAACAGCTCATGTAACTAATAATTATTATGTAATACATTTGTTTGCAGACTATTTTATTTTAATTCTAATTTAAAAAAAAATAGCAAAATGCTATGAAAAAAATTTGAATGTAATTTACCTTCTACAATAGTATCAAATTGACATCCCTCTTTCAATCCCAAAGTTGGGACGTGCGTCCAACGCCAAACAATCCCAAATCCAATACAGAAACACAATACATAATTTGTGTGGTTAAGAGTATTAGTGACGTTGGTGTATAGTTTCATTTACGAATGCTTTCGCCACGCAAAAACAGATACTATTCTCAATTTCTACTCCAAGTCTAAACTCTAGTCAAAGCTATGAAGTGATCGCGGTTGGCTGTTGGTTGTGTTCGATTCCCACGGAAGTCTTAATATTTCGACCTTTAACAAAAAAAAAAAACAAAAGTGTATTGTAGGAAAGTTTACGTTTCATTTAAATTGTTTCAAAAGTGAATTTCAGATTATTCAAAACACGTTAAAAATGTAAGAATCTGGTTTATATATTTTATGTTTGTATTGTTTTATTAACTGATCATGCTACGGTATTACGATTGAGAACTTTTATGTCTACAATCAGTTAACAGTGACGTCGTTGTTAAATACTTCATCAAATATGGAATAAATTTTGATTACCTACTGTGTGAGTGATCAGTTAACACTTGTGACGTTTACAAACACGTAAATCACCATCTTATCAGCTTCGGAATAAATTAATTTGAATCTTTAAAAAGGACACACTGATTGACCGGTTTTTTTTGAATTAAAACTTAAATTAGTCTTTATAACAAAGATTTTTCATGTTTAACATTAAGAACTACAATGTGAAATATTTATAAAGCTTGAACTTTACTTGTTGTCTGGTTTAATATTGAAGCCATAGGCATTCTCCAAAGTTAAAAAGTTGTCATGCCAAATGTAAATGTTTGTCAAATAAAAACGGAAACGCAATTTTTAGCTTAAATTTGTTTACTATAATCTAAGGCTTTAATGGTGTGGGTGTTGGAAATTGTACGATAACATTAATAACGTCACAACTCAAAAAGGCAGTTTTTAATTAAATCGATATTCGAGTTTGTTAGGTTTAAATTTATGTTTGGCTTGACGTATGTACATACATTATGTACATTATGTACATAAATCTATTTAAAGCAAAAAAAACTTGTCACTTGAGAAGATAGTAAAAGTGCCGTCAATGCAATGATCTTGGTTTGAATTAAATTTCTCATGAAGACTGTCGCTCTAGTAAGATCAGTTATTGAGTAAAAATTCGCACAAATGCGTGTGTAAAAATGTTGAAGCCAAAATTGTAAATTTCTATCTTTATAAGGGCATAAGTGGAATTGTTAAGTGGTAAAGTGCCTCTTTATTTTTAAGTCTTACATATCTGTTGGCAAACATGAGTGACACAACATATAATTAGTTAAGGCACAATTTTAAAGTGTCGCCCCTTTGCGATCTCATTGGAACCGTTGGCATCAAGCTTTCGGCAAAAAAGCTAAATGTTTAAAAATTCACGTTTTATTGTAGTTGTTTTGTTTGTAACCATGTAATGGGTGTATAGGGAACAGGGACAAGTTTTCGTTCGGCGAGGCCCTGAACAGATATTCTCTAGGGGCCCTTTCCTTATGTATTCAATCGTTAGACTTTTTCGTGTTTTGTTCACCGTATTCGTATATCTACGCGTATGGAAACCTATTTGGTCGCAGTCGCAGCTGAATAAAAGATAAAACATTAACACTGCAATCACTGTAAATACTAAATGAAAAGATGGGCGTACATTTCGTTGAAGAAAATCAAAAAAACTTTATATTTTCCATGATGACAGATTATAAGTGTACTATAACTGACGTTGTTTGATTGACCGTTTATCGTTGCAGTTGATCGTTGCAGTTGACCGTTGCTTTACGCTGTCCTCTATTACTGCGCTGTCCCACAGAGTAAGGCTGAAGCATTGGTGTCCATTCGTTAGAATGGTGTAGCTGTAGCTGCTGTTTGTAGCACTGTCAAAATGTGTAGCTGCTGCTATAGCTGTAGTAAAAGTTCACTTACCTTCAACTTGCTACTTTTTGACATTTGACAAACAAAAAAATAAACAAAAACAAAGTGAAATGCTTGAATGGAAATTGACATTCTATGCTACACCATTCTGGAAAAACTTGGTACATTTTTACAGTAGCTTTGACAGTGCTACATGCTACAGCTGCAAGCTGCAGCCAGTAAGGGCAATACTATGCTACTATAACCTAAAAGAATTATTGTTGAAATATCCCCTTTCTCTTTTAAATATATTACGTACCTGAAACGAGCATCGGTTAAACTTTAAACGATACCCAGTTTTAACATACTCTTTTTAAAACATTCATTCCCGTCCACGTCGTAAGGATTTAATTTTATTATGAAAAATTATAGCAATTTCTTAAAGAATCAATGTTAGGTAATAAGACTGTTTTGCCGGTATCTTACTTAGGATTTATTTCGATGCATCGACCCTAATAGGCCCATTTTTACTAATTCGAAACTAATTATGAAACATTGAGAACGTTCATGCGTTGACTTACTGTCAGTCAGAAGACTTTTTGATTCCTCTGCCTGAATCGACATCCGAGACACTACTTGTATAACTAGACAATCTTGAGATTCAGAATAAATAAAATATTTATGCTTTGAGAGATTTACTTGCGACTATAGCCGTGTTTCGGCGTGAAGTGTTTACGCAGCAAACAATAAAACGGCTACGTTCACTTTTAACTCATTTTTAGTTTTGAAAATGATGATGTACAGATGTCGTTGCTAATGGTTTAGAGAAAAATATGCTTATCAGAGACAAGCACCAAAATAAAATTAAATTCACCAAAAATCCCAACTGGAAAGGTGATATTTAAAATAAAAAAAATTACCGGAAGTTAAGCCTTTTTAAAGGCCAATCAATCCGTCTGTGTTTCAGCAATCACTGAACCGATTTACATGGTTCACATGCTGTTGGATAATGGAAATGTCAAACTAGATCAGCTCTATATTTCTGGACAGATTTCCACGGTTTGGTTAAAAAACGGCACCAAAGTTGAACGTCCGGAACTCGACAAAAATAGGGCATACAAATAATTAATTCAAATATTCATATCCAATTTATGTTCACTTTTAAATGCTGACTTATTTATACACACTTTTGGTTTTGTTGGGATTAACATGTAAAATTTTACTGAGCTGGCTAATCAATTGACGCCGAAATACGGCTTATGATACGTATTCGTATTTCAGTATTATGGCAAGGCTTAGAGAGCCAAACATTTATTTCTAGAATATTCTTTTTTTTTACAGAGCCCCTAAAAGCGTGGAGCCTTGAGACAACTCCCTCATCTGCCTCCTTGTTATTCCAGCATTGATATAGACAACCGCTGCTTCTGTTATATGCGTGGATTTTTTTTGTATGTATATCTCTGACGTCAGGTTTACAACTTTACTTTAGCACAAATAACAACACGTGTCAAATTCAAATAATGCCTTCCTTGTGTATATTAAGAACACCCAACCCGCAATATTCAGAAAAATATGATTTTTAATCTAATAACTGAAAGTGGTACGGAAATCCACCTGGCACAAATATTTGAATATACGAGCTTTGCTGCTTTGTAAGCAATTTCTCATATTTTTTTTAAACACAGGGTGACTCCAATAACAGTTGATGTTGTTTTAGAATTTAGATGATATATTGGCAGAGTCAGAGCCGCAAAGTTTACTTAGTGTTTTTTTTAATGTATTTCTAATCGTTTCGTTTTAGCACAAACTAAAATCGATAAGTTTACTAAGGACGATAAGTGAGTCTATGGATTGTTGTCATAGCTCTCAAGTCAAAGTAACATCATCCGCGATACTCTCGATGGCCTTATCTGAAGCACGTGCTGTTCCAGTCTTTTCGGGGCGAAAGTTAAAATCCTTATCTTATTCTGCCTCAAAATTATTGAAACAAAAATGACCGTTTCTGCCATTGGCAAAAGTTATAGCATCTTCCGATAGTGTGATAAATTCTGCAACAACCCTGTACTTGTTAAGTGTTTACAAGTGGAACAAAAATCCTCTTAAACTATTTTTATAAACTTTTTTCTTTTTAAACTTAGACAAGTGAACCAAGCTATCAAAAATAAATCTGTGTTTCATTGATGGTGTTAAAATTGGACTCACTTACCAACTCTCACGAATTTTGACGTCTATGTGTTTTGTCTTCTTCCCACTTCGTTGTAAGAAGGAAATTAAAATTCTCATAGATTTATTTTGGCATTCGCTATTCTTACAATTGTGATATATTGTTTTTTCGTCTTTTGCACCAATATTTTGAAAATCTCACCTGAGCACTGCGAATTTTTTCCATAGATCACTCAGACTAAAATTTATTGGACTCAATTTTCCAGTTAAATTTTCCCGCTCTTAACAGATGATTTTTGAGCAAATTGTTAATCTGTTTTATTGAAATATACAAAACTAATAAGAAAAAAAAAACTAATAGAAATACAAAAATAAAAACTTGTAAGAAATACACTTCAAAATGATAAATAACAAAATATTGTTTTATTCTTTCTGATATGTTTGTACAGAGAAATGTGTGTGTCACACTCAGTCCCACAAAAGGTTCCTATATCTGTCAAACTGACATTGAGAGCTCAGTGAGATATAATTTTGGTAGGACGCGCCTGATGTGAAAATCGTCTTTAACTCTAACATAATCATGTATATGTAGTGGAGTAGACCGTGCAAGAAGTTGAGCGCGGCCAATTTCATGTCGTTTTCACGTTTTTTGACAGCTTGTTAGTTTCTCTTTAAACATTTGACAGCGAAGTGCTCAAGTGTCTCATAAGTAAATCATAGCACTCAGAGTCTATACTCTGTTCAGAATACTTGCATAATCTGCCCAGATCTCAAGAGGAAAGACGCATTGGGACATATTTATAGACACTGTTTAAGCTGTTATTGAGAAAAACTATAGTTTATCATATTTAAATTACATTGCTCAAACCCAGGCTTAGCAAAACTGTAGTTTAAAAACAACTATGAATTATGCCCCATTATTTCTAGCCGTGGTGATGGCCGATGGGTAACAGACATAATATGTGGAGTTGGGTATTATAAGACGTTTTTCTTTTTTAGCTCTGAGCAGAGCACTGAGCTGTCAAAAAAAGATCTGTGTTTCTTTTTTAGCTCCGAGCTTTTAGCTTCGATCAGAGCTTGCTTCGAGCGCGAATTAAAACACTTGTTTCTTACTTTTAAAATTAAACAATATTTATTTGGAACTATGTCCTTTATTATTGAAATACTTTTTACTAATTCTAAAAGGAGCTTAAGGCTACTATGTAGTTACAATAAGACTATTGATAAATTCATCATACAGTCGTATTTATATACTTTTCTTATCTATCTACAAGGAGACCCAAGCGTACAATCGTCTTGCTTGATAATGAAGAAGAGATAATATTCCAACATTGTATACAAACGATATTATCTCTTTTACATATGTTATCATTGTAGCGTTGTGTGCAAGACTGTACTAGAGACTAAAGATATCATTGAATACAAATAATGTTATCTTTTTTCTCAATATGTTTTGCTATGGATACTTAACTCCCCCCCTTGTTAAACGAAATCGTCCCGATTTTTCGACGCTATTTTTAACATTTCTCTTTCATAAGTTTTGTTATATGCGTCAATCTTTTTTTGTTTTTGACGATCTGTTATACATTGTATAGTTTTTATCATTACGTACGTAAATGCTAGAATAACAATCAGTGTTACAATTGTGTATATAGTTGATAATATCGGTTTTTCTTCAAAAGGAATAATTAGTTTTTTTAAAGTATCTATGTTATCGAATTTGTACATTGTATCTTCTTTAATTATTTGGTCGATGTAAGACTCTGAATTATGATTTCTTAATATAACTTCTTTAATTTGCTTATGCATGTTTTTGTATATTTTATCGTCTAGATTTATAGTATTTTCATAAGTAACTAAGTTTATACCATTAATTGTTTGATTATTTAACTTATGCTTACCGCTTAATAACATAACACCGGATTCAATTTCTAAGTCGTAATCGTATTCTTGTTTAATGTTGCATTTTGAAGTTATATTCTTTAAAAGTGGAATAAGACAATTTTCTTCTTCAAAGTTAATTTCACAAATGTTTTTACTTAGATGATTTTGACAATTTTTTGTTCTTAAATAAGTTTGGTTACATAAGACAATTGTTTTATCTGTAATGATTTTTCCATGTTTTGAATTTAAAGGTGTTACTTTATACAATTTACATGATTTAATTAGAACTGGATATTTATATATTGTGATGAAGAATTCATCAGTTCTAGCTAATAATATTTTAGAGTACTCAAGTATATTTATTATGGGTACTTGAATTATTTCATGTTGAATAATATTTTTAATGTCATCTAAGTCTAGGCTTTCTGATAAATATTCATTATTTTTTGCTGCATTAATTGTTCTGGTCAATAATAATAATTGTTCGTACACTTGTTCTATTACTAAATGTTCTTTAAGGCTCTGACCTTCGAATTGTTGCAAAATTTGTTCAAATCTAGAATTTATAGTTTTTTGTTTATTATTGTTTTCTATGAGATTATTTATACTCGTTTCTATGTTAACTAAGTCATAATGGTCAGGATTACCAAACACATATTTGAAAGCTGTTCCTAAAAAATTAATTGATCTAGTATGCCTAGTATGTTCTTGTAATTGGTCTGCTAAATTCTTAATTTTACTTAACCAAATTTTTTCTTCTTGTGTAGGTTGATATTTACTAGTTACGATATTTACGTAAGGTTGAAATATCGAAGTCAGGTTGGTTGCATGTAACAAATAAGTTTGTTCTTTGAATAAATACACGTCATCTGTTTGCGTAAGTATAAACTTCTTGTTTAGTAACTCAGTTATTTGAACGTTTCCTTGCCCTTCTTGACTCTGTACAATTCCTAGTAATGTTAGGAATATTAATATTTTCGTCATCTGAAAAATGATAATTCTTTATGTTATCCTTGTGAATTTTTATTCCTTCTTTAGAGATTACAGTGTCTCCTTTATCTTCTTCTACTATTCTTGTTATGTATCTGGCGTTAGATTTCTTTCTAAGACCTGTGATTCTTACCATTATCTTATCTCCTTTTTTATACTCTCTGTGTCGAGTTCCTTTATTTAGACGTTCGATCACTTTTTTGGATGCTGAGTTTAGTTTATTTATTATAATTTCACTATTGCTATATTTATTTTGATTAAAGAAAATGTCTCTAGGTTTCAAACCGGTAACTGAGTGTATAGAATTATTTAATTCACGCACTGTTCTAAATATTTCGTCGATAAGTCTTGTTTTATTCTGAATTGTGAATATTCTAGACAGTTCAGTTATTGTACCGTTTACACGTTCTACTTGACCGTTCGCTGTCGATCTGTATACTGGAGTTTCTACTTTAGTTATGTTGTATTTCAAACACATTTGGTTCACCATTTCTGTTTTGAATCCCTTCTCATTATCTGTCATGAGTCGTTCACATTTTGGGAAATAATTAGATAAGACCTCTTCCATAACGTCGTACAGTCTGTTTCGAGTTTCGATTTCCCGAAGGATTGTATATTTAGAATACTTATCTACTGTTACAAGGAAAGTATACTTGTCGTTGAAGTATATGTCCATATGAATGTGTGTTCCCACATGTGTTGGTATTTCTGAATTATTCAGAGGTTCTCTGATAGGTTTTCTTTCATATTTTCCAAATAGACATGCTATGCATTTTTTGTTGAAACTCTTTGCTTGTTTATTTAGATCGGGCCAGTAATATTTCTCTGAGATTTCTTGTATATTGTTACGTAACCCTCGGTGTGCTCTTTCGTGAGTTACCCTTACAAGTTTTAGTTGTTCCTCCAAATTTGTCACGTCTTGAAGTTTTCTTGGTGTGAATATAAATCTTACTAGTGGGAATTCTTTTTTTATGTTTTCACCATATTTGTATATGTTTTCAAATTTCGTATGCAAAGCTACAATCTTTTGGGGTTGTATAACTTCTTTCATCTGCCTTAGTAAAGAGTCTTTGTCCTTAAACTTTATTATGAGTCTTATTTTGTTACTAAAATAGATTTGTGTTTCGATATTATTTGTTATATCTTCAATAAGTTCGAACTGTGCAGCGTATGCATTAAAAGGCTGATTCACAGTTTTTATTATATCATTAGAAGAACTTTCAGCTGAATGTGCTGTTTCTATGGTAGAAGTATTTATGCGTTGACGTGATAATGCGTCAGCTACAAGATTTAGGTTTCCTGGTTTATATACTAATTTTGCTCCAAAGTCTTCAATGATTCCCTTCCAACGTTTCAGCTTTGTGTTGGGATTTTTTTCTGATACAGAATATATAAGGCTCTGGTGATCGGTATATATGGTTAAGTCTGCTATACCATATATGTAGTTTCTGAGTTTTTGTAAGGACCATATGATCGCTAATAGCTCTTTCTCGTTTGTGCTATAGTTCTCTTCTGTCTTACTCAGTGTTCTTGACAAGAAGTGTATAGGTTGCTTATTCTGACTTAGTACGGCTCCAATAGCTATGTTGGATGCATCAGTAGTAAGCTCGAATGGTTTACTATAATCCGGTTGAAAAAGTTCGACTTGTTCTTTCAAATAATTTTTTAAAATTCTAATCGCTTCTAATGCTGAATCATTCAGATTTAACTTAATATTTTTACTTTGTTTTTTGTTTACTTTACCGTTATCTCCTCGTAAATATAATGTCAGGGGCTTGGCTATGCTTGCGTATCCTTTTATAAACTTACGATAGTAACCTGTAAGACCTAAAAATCCTCTCAAATCCTTTACCGTTTGTGGGACTGGAAAATTTTCTATAGCTGCTATTTTCTCAGGGTTCGTAGTGATTCTACCATGTCTGATTATGTGACCTAAGTATTCTACTTCTTCTTGAAAAAACTTACTTTTCTCATCAGATATTTTTAATGTGGCTTTATTGAGTACGTCGAATACTTGACTTATGTGCTGTATATGTTCTTCCTCAGATGAAGAATATATCAATACGTCATCAATGTAAACGTGTACGAATTTACCTACAAAGTCTCTCAAAATGTCGTCCACGCATCTCTGAAATATGCTTGGTGCATTTTTGAGCCCGAAAGGCATTCGTTTAAAATGATATTTTGCGCCATTTATAGCAAAAGCTGTTTTTTCTTTATCATCTGCTTTGATTTTAATTTGGTGGAAACCTGACTCCAAATCTAACGTTGTAAAGTACTTGGCTTTACCTAAATTTTGAATTGTCATGTTGACATCCGGAATGGGGTATCTGTCTGTTACAGTGTGAGCGTTAAGTTTTTGGAAATCAACAACCATGCGCCGTTTTGGTTTTCCTTTTTCGTCCAAACCTTTTTTAGGTACTGTCCATATGGGACTGTTATAAGGACTATGGCTTTTTTCTATTATATCGTCATGTAAGAGTTTCTGTATTTCTTTGTTTACGAATTCGTTATCTGCTATGGGATATGGATATTGTTTAACATAAACCGGATTATCATTGGTCGTCCTAATGCTTGCTTCTATAGTATCTGTAAAGGGTAACGGTCCTATGCTGTTATTAATCTTCATCAGTCTATCTATGTCTGCTTTATAAATATTATTTTCCCCAATTATGTAATTAATTTTCTGAATAGATTCGACACTGCTTATGGTAGTTAGAGTCATATTACTGAAATTTATTTCCGCGTTTAAAACTTTAAGTCCTTCATATCCTAATATCATATCAAAAGACTGAATATCCTCTAATTCAAAAAATGTTATATTTTTCTTTAATATCTTAACTACTTTCTTTGTATCTACCATAGAATAGCCATGCATTGTTTTTATTTTTATAGGTTTAATTTTAATTTTTTCGCTAGAATCGCATTTTCTATTAATGTAATTATGGGTTGCACCAGTATCAATAAGAATTTTATAAATTTTCTTAGAAATAATACTAGTTAAATTTAAGCAGGGCAACCCGTCTACTAGTTTAAATGATCTATTCTTATGTTATTATTTACCATACATTCCGTTTCATCTGCTTCTGCATATGTACTGCTGACATCGTCTCTGCGTTGTTGTCGGGAGTTATTTACTCTCTGCTGCTTGAAGTTCTGCTGATAAGATCGTTGCGGTCTGTTGTGTGTGTTGAAACTCCCGCTGTGTTCACGTTTCGCTGGTGGATTATATACATCGGGTTTGTATTGATTCCAATTTTGTCGCTGTGCATGTACAATTTGTCTCGAGTTTATCTCCATCGGCTGTGGTCCGTCATTTCTCTTGAAAGGGTTTAGGCGTGGTCCTTGATTGTGTTGCTGCATATTATCGTATTGCTTCTGGGGTTGATAATTCGTTGTTTGGCTCGAATAATTTGGTCTTCTTTCGTTTCTGCGTTCATGTGGCATATTTTTGTGGTGCTTATCTTGAGTGAGATGTAAATGCCTGTGCACATTATCATGTTCTATTCTGCGAGCAATTGCGAATGCGTGTTCTAGATCATTTATTGTAGCTGAATATAATGATCCTCTTGTAAAGTTGTCACTCATACCATCAATGAATATACGAACTGCGTCGTCGTTAGCATTTTTAATTAGTCTGTCGATTATATTCGGCGGATCACCTGACATAGTGATTTTTGATATTATTAAATTGAGATTTTTATTTATCTCGTCGTGGTATTCAGACAGTGTGCTTCTTTTTTGCGTGATGGCTTTCATCATGTCTTGTAGCACGTATAGAGGTTCTTGATTAGAGTACGTATAATCTAATCTGTTACGTATCGCCTCAAAATTAAAAATTGTGTTATAATTAGTTAACACATTCGCGGCTGCACCCTGTATTTTACTTTTCACTATAGTCAATGCTGCTGCGTACTTACTGTGTGTTTTGAAGTTTTTAATGCTGTCCATTAATCTGGATGCTTCTTCGCGCCACGACCGATAATTTGATTGATCGCCGTTGAAAATAGGTAGGCTTTTAAATGCGTCTAACTGTATTTCACTACCATCTGTATATGTGGTTCTTATTTCCTCTAGCACAGGTATGTTTGGTACTATGCCTAATCCAGATTTTACTTCATTTAGTTTTGTTTCTAAATTAGTGTTTATTTGATTTTGGTTAGTTATTATTGCTGCTAACCTTGCATTCTCTGTGCGTGTGTGCTCTAGGGTTTGTGTTACTGTGTTGCACCTGGTTTCTAAAGCTTCTAATCTTGCCATTAATACTGCGAGTTGTTCCATTTTGAACTCGTGTCTGTTGTCGTCGAATTTGTGTGTTTTTTTTCTCCACATATACACTTTCACTGAATTGCTTTGCTGCTTCGTACGAAGAAGCTATATTTGTACCTGCTATGCTAGGTAATTCTTGTAACCGGTAACGCGAGTGTTCTGTTTATACTAGATTTCACTACTTGTTCCCGAGGTCCGCTCGATTGAAGTTAAAAAGTATATTTAACCTCCTGGCAGGATCGCCAATTAAAACACTTGTTTCTTACTTTTAAAATTAAACAATATTTATTTGGAACTATGTCCTTTATTATTGAAATACTTTTTACTAATTCTAAAAGGAGCTTAAGGCTACTATGTAGTTACAATAAGACTATTGATAAATTCATCATACAGTCGTATTTATATACTTTTCTTATCTATCTACAAGGAGACCCAAGCGTACAATCGTCTTGCTTGATAATGAAGAAGAGATAATATTCCAACATTGTATACAAACGATATTATCTCTTTTACATATGTTATCATTGTAGCGTTGTGTGCAAGACTGTACTAGAGACTAAAGATATCATTGAATACAAATAATGTTATCTTTTTTCTCAATATGTTTTGCTATGGATACTTAACTCGCGCTCTAAGAGCTGAAGATAAAATGATGGAATAGACCGAGGAAAAAGTATAACGCAGTCAACTTAATGCAGTTTTCATGTTATTTGACAGATTGTGAGTTGATTTCTATTGATATGACAGTGAAGTGCTCAAGTGTGTTTCATAAATAAATCAGAGCGCTCGGAGCGTACTCTGCTCAGAGCTCACTTGAGAAGCTCAGGCTCTACTCCGTGCTCTGCTCAGAGCTAAAAAAGAAAAACGCCTATAGTCGAGGTTAGGTAGCGGTCGAAATGGCGACGGTATACTATGACAAAGTTGACATAACTTACGCGAAGCAAGGAAATCTGTAAAAATGTACAAATGTTTCAGTGGACAGGCTGTTTTCCTGATTGAAAATGCACACGAAAAACTTTTCCTGACAGAAATCTGTCAGTGGAACAAGTGAAAATTGAACTCAAATAATTGGATCGATTTGTTTCATTTTTTTAAAAATGGCAGTCAGCTGATACGAAAAATGAGATTCAATCAGGAAAATAAATAAATGCATTTTTTACAACAAATATTTGTTAAATTGAACATTTTTTGGCACAAAAAATTCTTTAAGTTATTTGTAATCGATAAGTGTAACGAATAATTTATTAACAATCATTTTTTAAAACAAACAGAGCAACAATTTTGTCTGAATAAAAATGAATATGAATGAAACAAAAAAAAATTAATATTAATATGAAACAAAAAACACGTTAAACAACGAAAACCAACACATTTCTCGGCGAAAGCAAAAGTCCTCTAGATTTTCTTCTCTGTCACGCATAGTGTTCATTGTGGTGGGAAAAGTTAACATTTGTCATCTTTTTTTTAGCAAATGCAAAATTAGAGGGTAGAAAAGGACCATTTGTAGAAAATTATGGGTTTTTTATTTGTGTTGTAAAAAGGAATTTGTAGAAAATACAAACTGAGGTATTGCTTCGACGCACGGTAAGCGGCATATGCACAGGTCAATCCATTGACGTACTAGATATGGACCGCCAGTCGGTTGAAATTTTCATACAAACAGCCAAGAAAAGTTGTTCCATCTTAAAACAGCCTAAAAACGCCATCATCTTTTAGTGTTAAATACGTGTTCTAATTTCGCCATTAGAATTTAAATGAAAACGATAATATATTCATCTGTAAGTAACTCATGGCATAAGGAGTGGATGTGTTTTGTAAAATAAAAGTAGTTTGATAATAATTTCCACCAAAATATTTCAATAGTAAATAATTAATTAAAAAAATCATATCACTGCTACGCAGATTCCCTGCTAGTAGTTGATGGCGCCCCTAGTTATGAAGTGAAGTTGGCTACTGGCGGTCCATACCAAAAACGTCAATGGGTCAATCATTCTGATCATGCATGTGAGAATGTGTTAGTAAATTTTTGTTTGAAACTTCAAATTCAATACATTTAAAAAGTAACACGGTAAGGATGATCAACACTCGCTGTAGTGTGATCGTGAATGCTGAAGGCAATTTTGCGGAAAAAAACGGCTAAAATCACTAAATATGGTCTAAAAATTATTGATTAAAAAAAAGTCATACGCAATTCTGTTGGCTATATTATGTAGGTATGAGATCCGATTATTCATATTACATTTGATGTTCACTCCATTTAAGCATGATCAGTTATCAAAGACAATTAAAGATTTTTTTTATTCGAGTATGTGCGTTTTTGTCACAAAACATTTCGTGTTCTTACAGTTAAATAAAAAAATAGATAAACAAGTATCTACAGTTGTGACATAATTGTCACATCTAAATCCTAATAGAAATATCATCAAATAAAATTACAGTCATCAAAGCGAATCTTGTGGGCGAGCTAAACAAAGTGTAAATAGACATGAAATTGCTCACGGAATGTGAATTGAATTTAATATTATTATTTGGATAAGCATTGTCACAATATCGTGTTTGAAACCCACACTCAGTATCTCAACACTCTATTCGTGGATCATACTCATGTTCAAAGTTTTTTTTTTATGAAAGCACAATACTATCTGAGAAAAATATCAATTTTTACCCTCAAGCCATACTTATGGGTATTTTGAAACATGTGAACTGATGTCTACTGCTGTTGTCACTTTTGAAATTACAAAAAAATATGTCTACCTGTGCTTATCCTCAAGTTAAAATTTTTGAAGATTTTGATAAAATGAGTGCAAAAGAAGTTTACTACAATGAAGCTGGAAAAAAAGTCACCGTAAAATTATTGCATTTTCCCGATGTTGCGCCAGAAGATGTTCACAAAGTAAAATTTTCTGAAGATGAAAATTCAGAAGAGGAGGCATGTGAAAATATTTCGGGTAGATCGTTAATCAGGAAAGAAAAGAGAATGGCTGACAGTGAAAAGAATCTTGTTGAAGACGATTATGCTGATGTTGATGATGAAGAAGAAATTCCAACTGTTTCAATAACTGAACCAATGCATAAGAAAATTTTGAGAAAAAAATCTAAAGAAAATCTATTGCATCAGAGGAAGTGTAGTAAAGCTTTTGCAGAAGCTCATGGAATTTCGATAACTCCACCACCTGGATTGACAGTTTATGGAACAGAAGCTTTAGATTTAATTGAAGAAAGGAGTCTGTTAGGAGGGCGATCATCAAATAGTTCAAGGCGACCTTCATCACCTTTAAATGGAGCTTTATGTTCGGGGTATGTACAGTACTCGAAATCTTTGTTAGAGGTTCCAATGCCAAGGGACTATGGATACGCATCGAGTGATGATTTGAGTTCAGAATGGGACTCTGATGTTCCAACATCTTCAACAGATCGAACAAAGGATAGAACTAAGGTAATTTGATTGACACAAATATTATTCTTTCGTTTAAATTTAATATAGTCGGTCTCTAAGAAATCCTTATGATGCATTGATTTTCCTGTTTGGAAAACAAATTATTGTACATACTCAATTAAATTTGATTTATGTATGTGCATATTTATAAATATTACTACCCTCCATAAAGGTTTTCCAATCGTTGATGCTCAATCGTGTTACGAACGTTTTATTATTATAAGGCATCAGTGACTGAATACTAAACAACAAACTCGGCAGATGCCACCAAACACACATGGCCGCCCTGGCACAGACTAGATTAGGTTAAGGTTAGGTTTATGTGTTTGTCAGGAAAACTTCTGAGTCCTAACACACTTAGACCACAGATAGATCCGTTGAAATACCTCGAAACGACCGATAAAGTAACTTTTTAATCTGGCACAGGTTAAGACCGTTTCAAATCAAAAAACCTTTTATTTAAAAAAAACACCAGATTTTTAGTTTTATTTTAAGTTAGTAACTCACATGAAATTTAGCAAAAATTCAGAAATAATTTCCTAGGAAACAATTACGCGATTAAAAAAAATAGACTGTAAAAAAATTACAATTTTGTTTTTAATGATGCTGGAGGATTGATAACGATCTCAACCAATACGCCTGTCCAGCCATCTCCGTTCTCAGCCGCATTCAGTTACGATCTGCAAGTTAACTGAGCTCGTTTTCTGATTGAGTCTTCCTCGTACACCATTACGTTCAGATTGGAAGACTTATCGGGCAGGTGCGTTGATTACCATATGTTTCATGTGTCCCAGACATCTCAACTGCTGTATGTTTAGCTCTTACACCAGATCAACTTTGATACAGAGAGCCCATAAATCGTCATAGAATCTGCCTGCACAGTCCTTCGATACCACACTCGGCTGAAAGTCAGCCAAATAATTTCTCTCTCAAAGAACCCAGCGAATCTTTATCCGTTCTTGACAAAGTCCAAGCTTCTTCCGAGTTAACTAATCCATTTATTTAAAAGCTTTCACACAACGTAAAGGCAATTATTTGCTGTTACAGTTGGTTACAGAACATAAGTAATACATGGATTAGTTTCCTTAAAAATTGGACTTGATTTTACAGTTTATTTTTTTTTATTAATAAAGCAGTGGTGATTTACTGTCCTGAGGGATTTCCGTTTTCCGTTTGTCATAGTCATATCTATCTGAACAAAATAACTGATCTTCTGTAACTGTTCCTTTTTACTTCGATGTTAGTGATCTCGAATGATCCAAAACTTTACATCTTCAACTCAGAGTCTTCCTATGTCGGCATGCCCATCAACTATGCCTTTATCCATGTGTATTTGCTTTTGTTTCTTCCAGGAGTCTTAAAGTCTGCCTCATCCTTAACAGCGACATTATATTTGTATGTTTTCAACACTGGTATGCTCCTGTTTTTTTTTATCAAGTTTTTTTATTGTGTCGCTAAAATCGCCTTGGTGTTATTTGCACAGATGTGATTTATCTCCGACTCGCTTCTTTCGACAATCGGAACTCAAAATATATCACCTTTTGACTTTGTTTCAATCAAATAAAATATCAATTAAATAATAAACCTGTGTGCATGTCTGCACGAACACCAACTGTTGTATTTATTAAAATTTCTCAGACGTCATTTCGTTCAGTTTGCTTAAGTATGTACTTAAGTCACCTTTGAGCAACTTAAATTCATATTTATAATGCATTTTTCTTTGTTACTTAATTTAGTGACGCTTGTTTCACGGAATGGAACAGAATACACAAATCTTGTATAAATAAAATGAAAATCAAGTTGACAAATATGTAAACAAATTCATTCCCTTAAATTGAAATTTAAAAATTTATACTTATCACACTTATAGCTAATAGTTTTTTTAAACAAAACAACGTTTTGGCCTTCCATTTTTTTTGAATACTCAGGCCATATAACCGTTATTTATTACTCCGACTATCTTTTGAATGGCTGCATTGATTTTGACCAAATTTAATTTTCTAAAACTGCTGCTAACTTGAATAATACTGCAAACAAAAATTTCAGAAAAAGTAATTTAGTAGTGTTTTTTTTTTGCAAAAACTGTGATTCTAATTTTCTCGAAAAAAATACGATCAATTTCGATAAAATATGTGATCTTTTGCCAATTGTGATGTCCGTCATCTGATTTTTTTTTTGTCAGAATCAGTATTTTAACGGTACCTGCCATAGAACCGTTTTTTTTATTATTCGACTATCTTTTGAACGGCTAAAATAAATTTTGACGAAATTAAATTTTCTAAAAATACTGTTATACTTGAATAATACTGCAAAAACAATTTTGAAAAAAAAGTAAGTTTTGAAAAAGTGTTTTTTTCTTGGAAAAAAACGATAATTCTATAATTTCAAAACATACCATTTATTATGATAACATTTTATGTAAGTAATTGAATTTTTAACGACGGTGATTCCTTTCATTTATAAATCTATTTTTTTTTTATTCCATACATTTGTTTTCAACAGATTTTTTGGAAAAAAAAACATTTCAAAATATAAAATACCTACCTACTGATTTTTTTTTAATAAAAAAACTGGCCAAATGAATTTTCCAGTCGTGAACACGAAAGTAACTTGCCACAAGCGCAAGTTTGTGCAACCCAGTTGTGTCCTTATTTTTTGTTGAATTTCGTGTAAAATACTTTTTAGTGAATCCGGTGGGAAATTCCAATTTTTGTTCAAGCCACGATATACCGGGTAAATCCCATACAAGTGTTTTAGTTTTTTTTATATTTTCTCGTAAACGGCTCTAACGATGTTGATAAAACTTTGTGTACCTTATATTTAAAACACTGTTAAAATAACTGAATTTTACGTTTTTTTATTGTTTTTGATAAAAAAAAACACATATTGGTGATATGGTGTTAACGGTTTTTACGGTTTTTGACCATAAATTGATAATTGCGGAACTGATTTCATTTAAATTTGGTAGATTTTTTATGTTTAGGCAATAACACAAGATGACATTTATAGCTAAAAAGGGTTTAATGATAGCTATGCCATAGAACTTGATCTCACATTATGGCCATCTTTTCAATATATTTCGCCTTTTCTAATATGTAATTTATTTAATCGAAAATTGTTTCCCAAAGCTTGCTACAGGAAGAAGTTATTGCAACAAAGTCGTGCATTTAAATATAACTATGTTCATTGTTTTCATACAGCATAGAAAAAAAATTCGTAAAAACGATTTTTAAACAAACGGTCTTAAAACTGTTTCAACCTTTTTTTATTCTGTGACGGGCTTAACTGTTTTATATTCAATTAGCTTTTGTTTCGTAAAAGTAAATGGAATTTTTTTTACTGAAAAAACTATTGTGCTCGAAGATTCTATTACGTACAGTTATCTACATACAACATAGTAAATGCGTAATGTTTTTGTTCTTTCATCACTAACAAAACAAGTTGACTGAGTTACAATTTTAAATTAGTTTATCAAGAAAAATGACGGACAAAACTTCTTTTGTAAAAATGTCATCAGAGATCAGGCAAACGAAAAATTAAATTTCATCGTGACATTCATAAATCATAAATCTTAAAATCTTAAATAAATTTGATCTGATGTGACGTCATGTACATCATTTATAGTTGATAGTTGAGTGCTTACGAGACTTGAAGCGTGAAGAAATGTTTACTGAAATGGAGCATGTAGTTGCCTTCTCCGCTATTATGCGCCCAATTTATCGTACGGAAACAAGTGAACAATTAGCTATATGAATTAGTTTAACAAAGAATTTAAACAAGGTATTGAAAGTTTTAAGTGGACAAAATTTAATCTTTTGATGACGAAGTTAAAACAGTAGATTCAATTTAGAATCAATTGAGTATTGGGATTGAACATTTTTGAAAAATGCTGTGTGCAGAAAAAGATAGCTTTGCTTGGTTTCCATTCCCATACTCTTTTTCTGAACATTGTTTAGACATTTATAAAACATCATTATATTTCATAACTTTAAATTACATATATCTAAATTTGTTTACTTTTCAATTTTAGCCATCAGGATGGCGCAAGATACGAAACATAGTGCAATGGACACCGTTTTTTCAGACGTACAAGAAAAAACGATATCCCTGGGTACAACTAGCAGGCCATCAAGGAAACTTTAAAGCTGGACCAGAACAAGGTACAGTTCTAAAAAAGCTATGTCCAAAAGAAGAAGATTGCTTTCAGGTGTTAATGCGTGATGTACTTCGACCATACGTACCAGAATACAGAGGAAAAGTTACGAGTGAAGATGGAGAACGTAAGTTCAAAGACTTATTATCCTACAGTACATAATCTTCATAGCATTTTTGTTTTCATTTATGAAACGTCTGTTAGTATTAAGTCAAAATTATATCCTCCTACAAGTGAATGTGATTCCAAAGTAAGATTGTCGTCAGTTCTCGGAGTAGCTGTTAATCGGATTCGAAGTTTAATGAAGTGACGACTGCATGAGTTTATTTGAAATCCAGTATATCAATGGCCGTACTTCTTATAGCTTGGTGACAGTGAATCACTAAATCTCTGAACTTGATGATAGTGACAAATGTGTTAAGAGATTAAGAGAGATTTGAACGGTAAAAGCTCTGGTGGTATCTTGCGATTTAACTTTGCGATGCCAAATATCTTTATAGTATCTGTTTGGCTTTGGCGTTTTTACTTATTAACTTAAGGTGGCGCTACAGTCCGGGGTGGACCAGGGCCTCAACCAACAAGCTTCTTCCAGGCAGCACGCTTTCTAGCTAGCTGCCTAATTTTGTCCAAGACGTCGGTGTTGGGTGTCCTTTCTTGTTGACAGCATATATTTGGTCTTGATTTACCGTTAAATCCATTTTCTTGGCTTCCTTCTCAATACTCACGAAAGCACCACTGACACCACGCTTTGTTCTTCCCATTATGTCAATATCGTCGGCGTACGCGAGTAATTGGACGGACTTTTGACAGATTGTGCCTCTGGTGTTGACACCAGAATTTTGCACTATTTTTTCAAGGATGATGTTAAAAAAGTCACATGACATTGCATCGCCTTATCTAAATCCATTCTTGACGTCAAAGGTATCGGTGAGTTCTTTACCGACTTTGATGGAGCAGCGTGAGTTCTCCATCGTCATCCTGCACAAACGGACGAGTTTGGTAGGGATGCCAAAACTAGACATTGCTCTGTATAGTTCGTCTCTATAGATGCTGTCATATGCGGCCTTGAAATCGATGAAGAGATGGTGGGTATCGATTTGAAACTTCTGGGTTTTTTCGTAGTGCGAATATTTGGTCCTGGCCTAAAGCCACACTGATATCAACCTATCAGGTTGTTGACGAATGGCTTCAAGCGCTCACATAGTACGGCAGAGAAGATCTTGTATGCGATGTTAAGGAGACTATTGCTTCTCTAGTTGGTGCAGTTTAGAGGATCGCCTTTCTTCAGGATCGGGCAAACAATGCTGAGGTTCCATTCGTCGGGCATGCTTTCCTCCGACCATATTTTGCAGATTAGCTGGTGCATACTCCTAACCAGTTCATCGGCAGCTGCTTTGAACAGCTCGGCCACAAGGCCATCAGCTCCAGCAGCTTTATTGTTCTTAAGTTTAGATATAGCTATCGTTACTTCATCTAGGTCTGGTGGGCAGAATGGTTAGCCTGCGTCGTCCAGTTTAAATGGTGCAATTTGCATAGGAGCGGAATTTGGTTCATCATAGCGGTTGTATAATTTGCATAAATGATCTTTCCATATCTTCAGCACCGACTGCGATTTTACTATGATGTTCCCATGGTGGTCCTTGCTGGCTTCGGTTCGGGCCTTGTAGCCCTGTGATCTTCTTTTTACCTTTTGGTAAAACTTTCGTACTTCATTCCTGTTATCGCATCCCTCTATTTCCTTGATCGCGCGCTTCTCATGCTTCTTCTTTTTCTTTTGAGCAGTCGATTTTCCTCTTTCCTCTTCTGCACGTAGAGCTCTCGCGCTGCTTTAGTCCTTCTTTGAAGCGCAGCCCTGTATGCCTGTTGTTTGGCTTCATGTACTTGGCGACATTCTTCGTCAAACCAGGGATTTCGTTGTGGTGGTTGTGTTAATCCGAGCAAATCAATGGCGGCGTCTTTAATAGCTTCCTGTTCCTGGCAAGTGTTTCCACTGGTTTTCGATGCTAGAAGGCGGCATAGCACTAGTTAAGAGGTTGTGAGTAATTCAATCTGAAAAGGACTTAGTAATCTCTTGTGATTGTAGCCCGCCAAAATTGAATTTCCTCACAGTATTTCGACGTTTTGGTTTTGTTCTGGATATCCGCAGCATTACCTTGGCTACAACGAGGTAGTGGTCCGAGTCAACGTTGGCTCCTCGGAACATTCGGACATCTGTGATACCGAAAGAATGCCTCGCGTCGATCGTAATGTGGTCAATCTGGTTGACGGTCGATTGATCAGGATGTCGCCAAGTCCCCTTGTGAATATTAAGATGCGGGAACTGCGTACTAGCTAACACAATGTTTCGCCCTGCAGCAAAGTCGATTAGTCTGAGTCCATTGCTGGAGGTGGTATTGTGCAGGCTGTTTTTCCGATTATGCCACCAAAGACTTCTTCTTTTCCTAGTTTGGCGTTAAAATATACTAGGACAAATTTAAACTTTTTGAAACAAGAAACTGCGCATTGTAGTCGGCAAATTCTTTAAAAAAAGGTACGGCCCTGCTCACATTCCTTAGAGACAGGTGGACTAGACTCTAATAGAATTCTGAGAGTAGAGTGGAGAACCAAATAAACCGCACCTTACCTTGAATATCATAGTGCCCCAAATAAGATGTTCACCGCAGATTCCATCTATCACATCACACTATCCCAATATTCCTACTCTAACAAAGCTATACAAATACATTGTCTCTCCAATGTAAAGAAATTATAGAAAATATATATTTCTATATTACATATAAGATATCACATAAGTATATACAACTTTCAACTATTTACTAAATGACTTATTTTTCCAGTTTATCTACAACTTCAAGACTTGCTTAGTGATTTCTACCAGCCATGTGTTATGGACTGCAAAATTGGTGTACGAACATACTTAGAAGAAGAACTATCCAAAGCTAAAGAAAAACCAAAACTTCGTAAGGATATGTACGAAAAAATGATCCAAATAGATCCAGATGCACCAAATGAAGAGGAACACAAAGCGAAAGGCGTTACAAAACCTCGTTACATGGTATGGCGAGAGACAATTTCGAGTACTGCTATCTTAGGCTTTCGAGTTGAGGTAAGATTGAAGAAAAAACTTAAATTTATAAACTAAAAATCTACTCGAACAAAAAACGATTGTTTGCTTGAAAACTCATTAGAAATACAGAAAATAAATTAAGTCAGCGTTCCGAAATATAAATAGTTCATTATACATGGGAGAGAATACGTGTTATGACTGCCTTAGAGACTGCTAATAGAAAGTATGCCCTCACCCTTATATTTTTATAATTTAACGACGTCTAATCGTCATGTTATTTTAATCGTCATTCTTGAACCGTCATGTCATGTTGTTTGGGTGGTCATGTGACCGTCATGTCATGTTGTTAGGATCGTTGTATGTGATCGTCATGTTGTTATAGGATCGTCATGTTGTTTGGTTTTTCATGTTTGTTTTCATTGTAGTTCACTAATAATATTTTTGTAATGCCAACATTTCTCAAAGGCCTCTAACAATTTTGATGAATAATTGATGATCAGTTTTACAAAAATTTGCTCTGTCGTTTAAGTAAATAAAAGTTCGACTGTATTTAAAATGGGACGAGTTTCTTAAATATTTAAAAACGGCAGCTGATTTTGTTCACTGATATGAAACACGGATATACAATATTTGCGGATATTTCAGGAAAAATGAGTACGGCCGGCGCGCGTACCGAATATGTGTGGTCCCAATTCACAGATTAGAGCCAAGTACTTCTGTTGGTTACGAAATCTCGCAAATCAATTTACAAAATCCAATTTGCTGAAGGTAAAAAGGTGCAAGGCCGTAGCCAGACAATTATTTCGGGGGGGGGGGGGTTTATACTTATTCCATACACCAATCAATCTGTGCCTTTCTGTAGATGTAATAAATAAAATTAGTACAGCCCATTCACCTCAAATCCACCAAACACGACTTTTAGTTGCGATAATGATACTATTCTATGTATAAGGCAAGTTATGGATTCGTCAAAAAAAAAAAAATTGAGATAACAAATAAACATGATATTGCGATGATAGGGAAGTAGACAAAAGTGTGTTGGAAAATTCTGTTCGTCCGACTGCCTGTTTGCAGATCTGCAGCCTAAATGGATAGGCTGATTTGCAAACTTGGTTCAGAGTGTTTATTTAGTAGTCTCGCACTAGGCGTTGTTGAAATTATAATTTTAGCTCTAAAACAATGGTAAATGTCATATAACAGTTTATTAAAACTTAATTTTTCTAAAAATGGCCTTTACGATTTTGATAAAACAGTCGAGAATTTCTCGCTAACAACAAAATCGATTTCAATTAAATTTAAAATTTAGGAAGGTTTTTATTTCCAAATTCATATACATAACTTTTTAGATTTTTTGAATATGTTGGAAACGCGAATATCGAATTTTTTCAGATTTTTTTCCAGATGAACTACAGATTTCGATGTATTGAAATACTCAAAAAATTGCAAAATATTTTTCAAAAATTAGAAAAGAAAACGGTTTAAAAAAAAACTACTTTAACGATTTTCAATATTTTTTCCTAGGTAGAGTACTGCTAATAAAATACAATTGCATACTTAGTTTTTCAAGAAAACTCTCAAACAAATTTGAAAAACTAAAAGATTTTTCCAATATTTTTTTAAAATAATTTTAAGTTATTATTTATTAGGTAGGTACATTTATCATCACTCTTTAAGATTTTATTATAAAAAAAGTATTAAATAACATATAAGTATATCATTTTTATAAAATTAAATTTAATCTTCTGGCCTTCTGTGCTGCAAATATGTCTAAAACTTCCTCAGTGTCAATCTCAATTTGTCGATGAATTGACATTAATGCCAATCCTGTTAGTCTTTCTTCGCCGGTAGAATTTCTAAGGTAAGTTTTTAGACGTTTCACTGTCGAAAATGTTCTTTCCGGTGTACACGTTGAAACCGGTAGTATCGCCAAAATTTTGAGAAGCTTGTGGATGTTAGGAAACAGATTCTTATTGCATTCCCCAAGAGCTGTTATTGCACTCTTTGAACGCTCTGTATCTTTTTGTCTGTGGCATTTTGTCTTCCATAACGTAAACTCAGCTTCTAAAGTGTCCCAATCCAAAAAAGATCTATAAAATTTGAAGTTTTCTTCGTTGTAATTTTGTTCATATTTGCCGCCAAAGATCGATGGAATTAAAATGCACAAAGAGGAAAGTATGGACTTATGATTTTCAAATCTTATTTTAAGCTGACTTAAAAAATCATCTAAAAGAGGAATCATTATACTTATCCTCAAGTTGTGCTCAAGTTTTGTCTGTGCTGTTGCTTTGACACAATTCGTGGAATTTGGAGTTTTTCATCCACAACACATATTACGTTGTTGCTCATTACTTTTTCCTATTGCTGGTAAGAGAATAGAAACGCATGGAATGAACCGGCTAAAATGTTGCAAGTTACAATTGCAACTATATAAGTGGAATAACGAAGTTGAAAACTAATGCGCACAAGGACACCATTAGTTTATTTGGAAGGGAAATAAGAATATACGTTTATACTATACATATTGTTTCATGTAGATGCATACACATACCTATCTAGGTATACTAAATTTCCTTGAGGCGTTTAGTTATTCATCATGTGCAATCGAAGCAAAAGTAACCTGGCATCCTGAGGCTGTGTTGTTTGAGGTTGTATTTAAAAACTGTTAGAGCTACCTTACTAAATTCATCGAAAATTATGTTGGTACCTAACTACGTAGGCTTTAAACTAAAATCGGAATGTTTTGAACATAATCACTAATTATTTGAGAACAAATTTCATACTTATGCGGAAAAAGTTGATTTACAGATGCATTTCTAAAAAAAATCGGGGGGGGGGGGGGTTGAACCCCTGTGAACCCCCCCCCCCTGGTTACGGCCTTGAAAAGGTGGCCTTAATGAGAGACCAGATTGTATGGTAGCTAACATCAAATAGATGTTTGAATGTTGAATGTTTAATTTAAATTTGTCAAGGTGTTAGTTAAGACGTTATCAATTTATGGTAAAATTTGTAAGGAAATCGTTAGGTGCATTTTCAGCCAAAAAACTTGAATTGCAGTTATATTCAATCTATCACTTCTATATCATCGTAATGTCATTTTTGATAAAAAGTTCGAATTTTTTTTTACACCAAACCAATACCTGCCCTGTTGTGCAAGTATATTTGTATATTTATATGAATAAAATTACAGCTCATTAAAACAAACAACTTTTTACACACTTATACGTCACGTAGAATTAAGAAAATAGTTAGGTGCTCATTTAAATGGAATGGTTGAAGTCTGTGATCAATGATCATAAACAAGAATTGATTTTTGGTTCAATGATGCTTTAGAATGTTTTATAAGGAAAACAATAATTATCATTATGAATAAACTTAAATCTTTCAGTAGATTCTTTGAATTAATTTCTACTGTGCCCATAGGATACCACCCACCGTGCGTCGCGTCGCCAACAATTAAATTATTATTGTTAATTATAAAAAGTTTGTTAAGGTATCTACTGTATAGTTGTTTTACATATTCCGCTGCATGGTATTTTTCTTACTATAGTTGTTAGTTAGATAGTTAAATTTACTTTATTAATCATCATCTTTTTTACTTGGGATGATATGTACTATAAAGGCCCAACTATAATGGGCATAAGTAAGCATGAGCTACCGTCAAAATCGCATGTGTAAATAAGCGAATACACACAGTCATTTGTCGTTGGCTATGGCTTTATTGGACATAATGTCGTTCAGTTTCGTAAAACATGAGCTACGCATGTGCTACGCGATCTGCGTATGTTACCACACTAAAATCAAATAAAAATAGTTTTTTCTTAGAAGAGGTGGTTTTCGTTATTTTAATTTTTTTCTCCCACAGTACAAGACCTTTGAGCATCCAGTTTTCTTTTTTTTTACTAAAAACTAATTAGAGCATTGAATTTTGAAAACAAAAGCAATACCCAATTGCATACAAGGTACAATTTTGATAAAAACTTAATTCAAATTCAAAGTTATTTATTTTTATTCTCTCTGTGCGGATGTGTGGTTGTATACAGGGTGAGTCATGAGCAATGCGACAAAATGCTAGGGCGTGTAGGTTGCGTTGAGACAAGAAAAAAATCGTATGGGAGGGGGGATGTCTATTCCCCTCCGTTTAGCCGGGAGGGGCAATTTTCGAAAAAACTGACTTAAAATGGAGAAAAAATTATTTAAAATCAACGGCTTCATTCACAATGCTGTGCGATACGTTTTTGAAAAGCCAATAACTTTTTCTTTCATTCTGTGTTTAAATAAATCTATTCTAAGAAATAGTTTTTGAAATATTAATTTTCAAAGTCAAAATTTTGAAAAAAAAAAATTGAAAAAAAAATTTCAAATTCATTTTTTTCAAAATTTTACGTAATTAAGTGCTAATTTTAATTTCAAAATTCAATGCTGTTATTAATTTCAAGTCTAAATAAGAAAACCGGATGCAAAAATTTTATGTCGTTCTCAAGAAATTAAAAAAAACCAAAACCACCTTTTTCTAAGAAAAACATTTATTTTTATTGTAACGAAGCAATTTAAGAAGCATTAATCTTAGTTTTTTTAGTTTTTTTTATTCCTTTTATTTTTACTATGTTTTTTATTGGAAGTACTTATAAAAAATTCTCGATATGATCTCCATTGTTTAGAAGGCATAGATTATATCTCCTTGTAATGGCTTCACATAAGTTTATGCTTGACAAATTTTCCTGCAATTTGCAAATTGGAGCACCATCTTGTTGGTAGATTAAAGTATCTGCTATAACCAATGGAACGCTGTCTAATAAATCGGGTAAAAGGTATCGTAGGAATTGCAGGTATGATTCTCCATTAATAATGGAATTTAAAAACCGGGGCCCGATCACAGTGTGTCCAACAATACCAAGCCAAACATTACAACTAAAGCGGTGTTGTGATTTGTTTTGTTTTTTTTTGTGTGGATTGGCGCTACTCCAATAATGTAAATTGTGGAAGTTAGTAACCCCATCCCTAGTAAACTGTGCTTCATCCGTCCAGAATATTCTTCTAAAATAGTTTTGTTCGGTTTCATTTCTAAGTAGTAATGTTCTACAAAATTCGGTTCTCAATAACTTGTCGTTTGAGGTGAGTTCCTGAACAGGCGTAAAGTGGTACGGGTGTAAATTTTCCGCCCGAAGTACTCGACATGCTCTAGATTGGGACACTCCAAGCATAGTGGATATCCTTCTTGTACTGACGGAGGGATTATTTCGGACTAAATCCAGAATTCTTTCATCTAAGATTCTTGACTCATCAGAAACTGGCCTTTCGCTTCTTCGATGCTCCAGCACTCCATGATCTCTTAGACGTCGGTGGATTCTTGGAAACGTGCTATGATGGGGACACCTCCTATCGGGATATCTTTCAGCGTACAGTCTTTCGTCTTCACGACTTCGACCATTAGCTATAAACCGTAGCAGAAATGCATGTCCGTTAATTCTTCTCGGGTGTATGAGCTTGACATCGTTACGTGTTAATGAGTTAATATTCAAATTTGAAATAATTACTAAGCAAAACTGCAATGCCTTTTATTTATCTTGCGTTGCAATTTTCTTTTTTTTTTTAATTAAAAAAAATGCGGTTTTATTGTCCCTATTGTCCCCATAACAGGTAGAACCCATGGGCTGCGGGCAGGCCAAGGCAAAAATATTGACAGGTCAGTTTTCAGAAGTTATCAATGAAAATAATATTAATCCAGGGTTATTCCAATACTATTTAATTTTATTACGTTCTCATAAAACTCCAATTAAAAAAAAAGTAAAAAAACTAAGATTAATGCTAAATAAATAAATAAATTGCTTCGTTACAATAAAAATAAATGTTTTTCTTAGAAAAAGGTGGTTTTGGTTTTTTTTTAATTTCTTGAGAACGACATAAAATTTTTGCATCCGGTTTTCTTATTTAGACTTAAAATTAATAACAGCATTGAATTTTGAAATTAAAATTAGCACTTAATTACGTAAAATTTTGAAAAAAATGAATTTGAAATTTTTTTTTCAATTTTTTTTTTCAAAATTTTGACTTTGAAAATTAATATTTCAAAAACTATTTCTTAGAATAGATTTATTTAAACACAGAATGAAAGAAAAAGTTATTGGCTTTTCAAAAACGTATCGCACAGCATTGTGAATGAAGCCGTTGATTTTAAATAAATTTTTTCCCATTTTAAGTCAGTTTTTTCGAAAATTGCCCCTCCCGGCTAAACGGAGGGGAATAGACATCCCCCCTCCATACGATTTTTTTCTTGTCTCAACGCAACCTACACGCCCTAGCATTTTGTCGCATTGCTCATGACTCACCCTGTATATGCAGCAAACTACAGCCATAACTGTTTGACTTGACTTTCTGATATACCTTGCTTTTAAACATATTTATTAAATTGAAATTTGTTTCATCTCATAGAGCAAGTTCATGCTGGGTCAGTAGTGCATTTTATTTTTATTTTAAATTTAAATCAAAAACTTTAAATGCCCAAACTTGCGCCCACATCAAATCCTACAGTGACCCCAAATAGTGCTTATGAGGGGGCATCAATCCCCCCCATACCTACTGCACATTTATTTTTTGGTTATAGTGTCATCGTAGGGCAACATTTCCCTACGCCCTTAAGCGGATCAACGAATCAATTAATTAAATTTGGAATTTTGTAATTCTGGATTTAGTACTTAACCCGGTATCATTTTGATAAAAGTGACACTTCGATACACAAAGATCCTGTGTATCGTATCGTGGCTGTATTTCCAAGAAAGTTTTCTTTCTTTACAACAAACTAAAGGTAGAACTATAATGCGCATGAGCTAGCATGGCCTACTGTCAAAATTATACAAACTGTTTCGTCATGTTTATCAAAACAAGATGAATGCACATAATAAACATGTGAAACATGTGAAAATCATTTGTTTTTAGTTTTTTTTTTTTTTTTATTTATTGGTAAATTTTATTAATTTATTTATGAAATTGATAAATTAATGCAAATTCGTAGTCTGTTTTTGGTAAAAAGCAATTAAATTTTTTTTCGGATTGTCAAATGCCCACAGCTGTCAAATTTATATATGAGGCACCCAGAATAATAATGGTCTAAGTGCCTTTTGGAAAAAAAATTAGATTTAACCTTTAAACACATAGTTCTGATGACTACTTGTCGAAACAAAATTTTTTGCGAAAAAAAAAATACTGTTACCAGTCGATATGACAGCATTTCTTTTTGATATCGTCGATATATTTTAATTAAATTCCAAATTTGTCCACCAAAGTCGAAGTGCATTTATTCCACTTATATTCTGAACGCCTCATACATATGTTAGAGCGGTTCAGATCGCACAGTCATGCGGAGTTCATGTTTAATGAAACTCAACGAAATGCGCTTATGTCCATTATAAGGCGTTTTTCTTTTTTAGCTTTGAGCAGAGCACTGAGCTGTCAAAAATAAATCTGTGTTTCTTTTTTAGCTCCGACTTGTGTTTCTTTTTTCGATCAGAGCTTGCTCGGAGCGTGCTCCATGAGATCAGGATAAAATGATGGAGTAGACCGAGCATGAAGTAGAGCGCGGCCAACTTCATGCAGTTTTCATGTTTTTTGACAGATTGTGAGTTGATTTCTATTGATATGACAGTGAAGTGCTCAAGTGTATTTCATAAATAAATCAGAGCGCTCGGAGCGTACTCTGCTCAGAGCTCAATCGACAAGCTCAGGCTCTACTTCGGGCTCTGCTCAGAGCTAAAAAAGAAAAAACGCCTATAGCCAACGCCATATAACTGTGTGTATTTGCTGATTTACACATTATTTTGACAGTAGCTAATGCTTTCTCATGCGTATTATAGTTGAACCTTAACGCTATTTTAAATGGAGCCACTGGATATGGCTTAACCTCTACAAATATTGTCAGCATGGCCTAACTCCTAACTTATAGTGACAGTTTCTGAAAAAGTCAGACTTCAAGCCAGTTTATAGCAGTTAAAATTAATAATAAATTTTATGTTGCCAATCATCTTAAAATTTTTAATTTATTTTTCTATTTTTCTGTATTTAAAATCGTTTAAATTTATAAATTTATAATTTTTCTTATATACATCAAATCATTAAAAATGTCATGTAAGCCTTTTCTATTAAACTTTCCAATGTTCTTAATAATTATGATAGTAATCTGAACCTTATTTTTTACATACAAACATATTTTAAGTATTAAAAAAAAAATATTTATTTATGATGAAATCTATCGTTTAATATATTTTAACTTTTTTTTAATTTTTTTTTTCATTTTATCACAATTGTCATATCAGGCAGACGGCACGATTGCCATGTCCTTAGTCTTAAGAATTTTTTTTTGTAAAATCTTTTGATGAAATAAAGAATATATCTATCTATCTATCTATCTTCACAAAGATCCTTATTCGGGCATTTTCAACATTCAAACTCAAACATAATGCTCAGATTCATTCGACGTCGTAAGAGTCTTAAATATAATGGGGCATATTCATAGACACTGTTTAAGTTGTTTTTAAAAAAACTCGAGTTTATCCTATTTAAATTACATTGCTTAAACCCAGACTAAGCAAAACTGTAGTTTAAAAACAACTATGAATATGCCCCAATGTTTTTGCGTCCAGAAACATTATAAGGAGTGTATAACTTTATACACTCGCTATAATACGTTCACAAATTAAGCTGTGTTTTTAATTCAAGAAATCTTTTGCTATAGAATTTTAGATTTCGTAAACAACCCGATAAACATTCGGTCCCTACATTATAAATTAGTAAAATTTTAACTCAATACTGACACATATAATCTTTTTTTTCCTTCAGGGCATCAAAAAAAGTGACGGAACAAGTTCAAAAGACTTTAAAACTACAAAGTCCCGCGAACAAATAAAAACTGCATTAGAAGAATTTATTGAAGGATTTACTCATGTTTTGGTTGGTGATACATTAATTCTAATATTAAAGAAATCATAAAAGTCTAGTTAAATTCTATTTTCCTTTGCAGCCTCGTTACTTGCAACGTCTACGTGCTATTCGGGCAACACTGGAATGTTCTGATTTCTTTCATACCCACGAAATGATAGGAAGTTCTTTGCTTTTCGTACATGATCGGACGCATGCAAGTGTTTGGCTTATTGATTTTGCTAAAACCGTCAATCTACCACCAAATCATTCAATTGATCATAATACAACCTGGAAAGTTGGCAATCATGAAGATGGCTATCTAATCGGCATCAACAATCTTATTGATCTTTTTGCGGAAATAGAAACAACTGGAATAACATCAACCGATGTAATTTCTCCTTAAACTCGTAACTTCGTATGTACGTCGTTTTCAAATGTTGAAAATAAATACAGTACCAAACTAAGAGATCTACGGGACGATGATGACCACGAAAAACTCTGCAACAACCAAGATTATAGCTTGCATGAGGGTCTACTGATCCTGAAATATGCAGAATATAGACGTTATTATTGCCTTGCTTTATTTCGTACACCTCGCTATACAAATTTCCATTCCTTATTTTGAATGCAAACGTGGATTTATTAAAACTCATAGAAGAATGAAAGTCGATAT
This sequence comes from Baccha elongata, assembly GCA_951217065.1. NCBI lineage: Eukaryota > Metazoa > Arthropoda > Insecta > Diptera > Syrphidae > Baccha > Baccha elongata. Next base: position 60,262,333 of record OX578274.1, read on the forward strand.
CAACTTGAGCAATATTTTTTATTATTTTCAATTTTGTATCTTTGGCTTGTCCATGAACTTTGAAGTTGAACGTAAATTAACTTTTCTTTCGTACAATATTTTTTATTTTTGGAAGTATTTTCAAAGATTAAATTCGTTCTGAATTTTTAAATGAATTTTTAATTCTATGCAAACGATTAAAAGTCAAACTGTATACTAAAAGATAGTAACTTATATTAAAAACTAAGTTCAACTACTAAGCCCACGGATTAGCTACTCGAAATCTCAAGATTGATATGACCGACACATTTGTTCTAACATATTGCCAATATCCAATATCAATCAATCAAATTTATTTCATATATTCAATTCAATATTCAAGACTGATGTTATTTATTTATAAGAAGTCAAAATAAGTGTATTGAAATCAGTTTTAAATATTCAATTTAATTCGGTGTTCCCAATTTATTGCACTCACAGCTTGAAATGTAAATGAGTACATTACTAGATTTTGCATAACAAAGTTGATTTAGTTTCATCTTATTTCAAATTAAATATTCAGATTACCTTTTTGCTTTGGAAAAGTGAAGGTATCTGCTAAATTGTTAATAACATATTTTTAAGTATCAAGTACACTTTACTGAGCATCCAAGAATGGTGGGACTGTTAATTTCGATTGTAATTTCAGTTTGAGCCTGCCCAGCAGGACTACGAATATTGTGTTAAAAAAAGACTTGGCAAAGTTGCTGAAAATAGGTTGTAAAACAGCAAATTAAATGCATAATAGAAATTAGTTATTAAATATAGTTTTGTTGAAAAGGGAAATTAATGTACGGATTATGATTTAAGCAAAAGTATATATATTATTTATGTAATAGAAAAAAAAAAAAATAATACAAGAATCTAATAGAGAATCTTGTGTGTTATTAAACTTTTTGGGATTTTCAAAGTTTTGGAATTTTCAAACTAAAAAAGAAAATGTCTGCGTTTCATTATATACATAATGTACTCTGTGAAATTACGGTCTGATCCAATTATAAAGGGAAAGTTGGAAAATCTGTCAAACTTTCTATTCGTTTGGGGCTAATAATACCACTTTTCCCAATCTCCGAACTTCGTAGCAAGAACTTCAGTACGTCGGGAGTTGTGATACTTTTGTTCAGGATTCATGGTACGAATCTATTACGACGGGGCCTGTGATAAGTGTGAATATTTTCTATCGAAAAGCTTTAAATAATTTTTTATGGAAAAGGCTTATTTTTCATATAAGCCTTTTCGGCTTATATGAACATATACATATATAGCAAGACACAAACCAAAACCGAGATACACAGCTCACTTGCCGGAGCAGTTAATATTCCTGTGAAGGGAAGTATTGTGTTTCGTTATCTATATCTGAATCCAATCGTAGATGGAATGGTTCAACAAGTTGTGCCAATATCAGGAAGATGTACCCACCTATGAAAAATTAGACCTGTAAAAGTATATGCATTCATTTCGGTATTGCAGATATTTGAATTAAAAGACTTATTTTTGAGTACTATGACTTTATCTGATTACTTCGACTTGAAAAAAATGTCCCAGTTAATTCTGAAGCCTTTACTAATTGTTTAGAGCAGTCAAAAGACTTAACGTAAAAAAAATGCAGTACATACCTATAAAAATGCTTTCATTCTTTTGATCATTTTGGAGTCTTTCGACTGCTTGAATTCTTTTTATTGCTTGAAGTCTTTTTACTGCTCGAAGTCGTTTTATTTCTCGAAGTCTTGACTGCTTGAACTCTTTTTACTACTAAGAAATTTTGAATTTAATAATGTTTTCGAATTTTCCACTAGAAATTCAAAAGTTAGAGCATTTCAAACAGAAAATGGCACAAGATTTCTTTGTTATTTTGTTGTCCGAATAAGTTTTTCAGAATAAAATACGATGGGAATAAAAATAATTTGTATGAAAATAATAAAGAAATCTTTTACCATTTTCTGTTTAAAATGCTCTTACTTTTTTCAAAAAAGTCCAAATAAAAAAGTAAAAAAAAAAGATTTGTTTGTTATAAAATTGTCTACCAATTTAACCTTGACTTTTTTATGTTATATGAAAAACAAAAAAGTTCCGCGACTCCGAGTACTTAGCAAGTAAAACATTGATTTTTAATTCCTTATAACTTTTTAAATATTAAAGATACTGTATGTTCTATAAGATGTTCTCCGTTCTATTTTTTTTTGATTTACGATGCGTAAACTCAACATTGTGATTCCAACATAAAGTGACAGCCACAACGAAGTTAGCGAAACCCCATTTTTTTAACGAAAGACCATAGACTAGAAAGCTCCAGAAGGCTCTGACTGGCACTGTACTAGAAGATTCTAAAGTGGAGTGCTGAATGGTGCAGCAACTATAAATACGAGCATGGTGCGGCAAGAAGTCAGTTTGAATTTGAAATTAGTCGTGTACAAGTCGGTAATTTGAAAGTGAAAAAGTTTTAATTTAAAATAAAGAAAGTAAAAAGGAAATAAAGAGTGTTTTGAAATATTAAGTGGAATTAAAAGTGAAAGACGTAAAGTGAGTTGTATTAAAACGGAAATAAGTTTTATTTAATAAAACGAACCTAGATAAAACCTAACAATACATTAAAAAAGTGTATACAAAAAAGATGAAGAATTTTATTTGCTACAAATTCGGGCTTGGCAAGTTTTTTGTCAGACTAACTTTTTTCGAGGTAATTAGGTTCAAACTCTTCTTAAAATTTCGGACCTAAGTACGTGGATTTGGACTCCGAAAAAAAAAATTGTATACCCCTCTACCACATATGAAAAAATCCCACTGAGAGGACAAAATGCACGGTTTGTGTTTTTGGCGGCAAACAACGTAGTCCAGTCATTATGATATGTACTTTTACCTGGAAAAAATTGCGAACTTAATGAAACTTGCACATATTGTTCGGGAATATACTTGGAAGACTCCCCCTTATTTCTTGACTATGAGAACCCTGTGCTTAATTGGACGGGCGAAAAACCCCTAATTTTTCCAACTTTTTTCAGTTTTTCGTTTATATTTCTTAAACCAAGCGCATTTTGTGTACTATCTTAACTGCATAACAAAGTTAAAGACCATTAGGGGTGTTTTGACCCCTACAATAAAAGTAGATGGTGTATGTGCAGTAATTCTAAATACAAGGTTATTAACATAATATGTAAAACACAAAGTAAAGCTATTATCTTGGGTCAAGATGAGAAAAAAATCGTAATGGAAGGGAGTTTATTCCCCCGTAGCTTAACCTGGAGGGTAAGTTTTTTTTTCAATTTTCATGAAAAAAAACTGAAAAAGGAAACAATTGTTTCAAAAAGATCGAAACGCCTACAATGACATGTACCTACTACCTTTTTGTACAGCCAGTAATGTGCTTAGTTTAAGATATATAAAAGAAGAACTGAAAAAAGTCGGAAAAATTAGAGGTTTTTCTCCTTTGCCGAAGTAAGCACAGGGTAATTGAGGTCAAGAAATTGGGGGGGTCTTCCTAGTGAACCGACGAACAATCTGTGCAAGTTTCGTTAAGTTCGCAATTTTTTCCAGATAGACCCATTTTTTCCGACACATCGACTGAACTAACGAGGCAGTTTTTATATTTCAACGATACGTGAATTAATTCCATTTTTTCTTAATTTTTACATTAGTTAAAGTTTTTGATTATATTTTGTAACAATATAAAAAGCTATAAAAAAAGATAATTAAGCCTATGCCAACTGACCTATAATCCCTTAATCAAATTTAAATGAAATCGGTTCAGCCGTTATCAATTTAGCGAACTGCTAATATAGTCACTGTCAGATTTTTGAATATCTATATTAACAACAAACATATTATTATTTTGTCGCTCCAACGCTTTTGCTAGCTACGCCACTGTATTAGCCAGACTTGCGCAAAAATTCTTATATGAAATCATACCATTTGAAAGTTCTAATTAGAAACTAAAATTCAGTTCCCTTCGAAACGCGGGAAAGACATTACCTATATATAATATTTAAAGGAATTACTTCACACATAACATTAAAATAATATAATAGATCTCAGTGTCAAAAAACACGAATGACAGCTAAAATATGTTACTTTCTTAATAATGTGACAGCAAGTTACAAAATAATAAAATAACTAATGCCAACTTAATGCTTGTGTGAATGCAGTATAAACATTTTTGTTTTTCAAAAATTACCTAATCAATTTAATAGAAAATACAAATTATAATAATAAATTCAAGAATATCGGCTCCAACCATCGTTCCATTCAAGCAACACAATTCTATGAATGCAGATTATTATCTTTCACAATAAACAACCCCTTACTTAACATTTTATTTACATTATTACATCAACAGACAACAACCCCAAGCATATTTCTCTCACCCAAACTTACTCTAATTTCAACCCCAGAGAGCCTGCAAAAGTATAGTTCCAATCCAGATCCAGCTTTTAAGGGGAAACTTTATGGAAACTTTATACTCAATGATGGTAAGCAAGACCTTAAAGTTAAACACAACACATCCTTTGATTCACTGCATTGATACATTGCTGTAGCGCTCGTTGGCATAAAAATCGTCTTCTCCTATTTCCTGGATGTTTAAAGAAAAAAAAAAAAAACGTGGAAAAAATTACATTAATCCTTTTTCGGTCCCAGGATTTTAATCAGTAGCCAGATAATAATTCTAAAAACCCATTTGTGAAATTAATCTTATAATTTAATGAAAAATATGAAAATATATTTGTTAATAAAGAAAATGTAATAGTGCTGTGTAATTTTCACTGCCAAAAGAGTTCATAAATGAAAACCCCAAAATCAATATTTCGAAGGCGAAGTATATAAGTTAGTTATAGGAAAAATTTCTTTTGGCAGCTACATATATTGCCGTTGTTTAATTTTAAAATTGTGTTAAAGCGGAAGTTAAATAATGATGTCCGGTTTGTGCCTAAAGGTATGCAATTAATAAATTATAATAGTTAAAATAATAGTTTGTAGATAGATATTTCAAAGCAATAAAAAAGTTTTATATTTTTTAGAATGAATTGATTTTTTCGGTCATAGTCGGTTTGTCGGTAGACTTTTATCTTTTTCAAAGATTTTTTTTTTTTCAAAGTTAAATAGTTAATTAATTTTTACCTATATTTTTTTCAATCTTTGAAGTTTCCAAAACCTTTTTTTTCCAGTTGCCCTTTATATTGTACTTGGTAATTTCTTAGTAGGTGAAAAGCTCTTATTCTCTTTCCTTCCAATGTATTTCTTGCTGTATTCCCTCAGCATTTTAGCTATAGCAGATTGAGAATTTAGATTCCATTATTTGAAGATGAGAGAGTGCAGTGGCCAGTGAATAGTGATCCAATTCCTACAAGAGAATTAAAAACAAAATTCAACAAAAATTACGATACATACCTTAGTTAAAGCTATTTGAAGCGAAAAAAGAGTGGTTGACTTAAACTGTGGTCGGTGAGTTCTGACAAGGAAATATGGTATTTAAAGTTAAGTGTTTCGTTCAGTACAAAAAATGAAATGGCATGTTAATAGATATTGATTTTAATGTGACGGAAGTAAAAGGGAACTATTTAATTTATCAGTTGGATTGTATGGATTAGAGAGCTACAATAGTTATAGGAAATTGATTTTTAGATTATAAGTGAATTAAATAATTAGTTACTTGTTGTTGTCGTTGGTAACAAAAATAATCCTTTTTTATTTCTAGGAAAATGTATAATAATTGATTGCGAGTAGGTAGGATCGGATGAATACTTTCTGACTCATTAAATGTTTGACTACCCACTTAACTTTATCCAATTTGTGTAGGTTTTGATTTAGAAACCCATTAACGTCATAAGCTTAAAGTGGATCAATATTAATGGCTAGTCATACAAACATTTATAATAACTGATATCTATCCATTTTGTTCTCGATGAAATAAATCATCTTTTAAACTTTCCACAGTTTAATTTGCTAACCACCTTTTTAAATATGTTCACAGATTGTTGTTCTCTTTTTCTGATTGATAACGTGCCAGATATTATACATATATGTATGTATAGCTTTTGTTTCCTTAGTGAATCACACCACATCTAGCTAATAATTTGGTCCGGTGGTGTTTCTTCATTTGCATGTGTCACTGGTTAACTAGGCCAAGAAAACTTAGGTGTCTTTTCGTTTTATACTTTTTAAAAATTTCTCCTTTTGTGAAATTATGAATCAAGATGTCAGAGATGTTAAGGATGCTCTTATATCTTTGTTAAGTAGTCTGGCACTTTATTTCAATACGAAAGTGGCGTGTAATGGAATCCAAAAAGGGAGGCGTTATGGTTATCTGCCAGTTTTTTTTTTAGATTTTTCACTGCGCCTACCATGTAACTTGTTATTGTTCATAGAAGTGAAGTGGGTACTCAATTCGATTTTTTTTCGTCTGGAATCTAACCAACATGTCTATCGAGCCAGCCTTTTTTTAAAGAAGATATTTCTAGTATTATACTCGTATATATCAAGTAGGTATTGAGGGCCCTATCGAATATAACTTAACCGTTCGTTGGAGTCTTTTAAACGTTTGTTCTAATTCAATTTTGACGAGAAGCTTAACTGTTTGGCTTTTTGTTTTTAAACGTAGTTTGTTATTGCATCTTCACCTCCACCTACATATGTATATATTATTCTAAAAACTCTTTAAAAAAATTATATTAAACATTGAGTTATTTTATTTATTAGAAACATAAAAATCAGTTTGTGAAAAAAAAAATATTAAATACTGTCATTTTCTCAGGTTTAATACAAAAAAATTAAAAACGATCAGCTTCGTTTAAAGCATCCTCAAAAACATCACTCAATTCGCGTTCTTCATCAGCTGTAAAATAAAATTTTGCTGATCCTATTTCTTTCACCATGTGGTTTGGAATGTTGAAACTGTTACAACAAATTTCTGACAAATTGTCTCTGATAAAAAGAATACTATTAAGCATGTTTATTTTCATTCTATCTCCCGAAGTGGCTATGTTCAAAGTCAATTTTAATAAAAGTTGTATTGGGCTTTGTCACACTTACATTTTTATTATACAATCTCAATTTTCGTCAAACAAATGCGCGCATACAGATTTATTTTTACAAATACTATATTACAGATTGATGTCAAATGACTGACCGTGTAAAGGTCGCTTTACACGATACAATATTATATCGCGCAATGATATTGACCGTGTAAAGGGCCGGTTTGCACAATATATTGAGGAATATTAGAAATGTTTAATGTTTATTGTGTCGTGTAAGGCGTCTTCTTCAATACCAATTTGTTTATACACGTATCGCCATAGAATTTTGATAGTTTCCTAAAATGAACGAAGCAAAACCAAAGAACAAAGAGCATTTTTACTCAAAATGTAATTATACATGTTTTCTACCAGCAGTAAAATAAAAATATTAACAAAAAAAATAATATTGAACACAGTCAAGTCAGAAAGCAATAAACAAATAATAATAATATTGAACACAGTATAATACTGGGCGATAATATTACATCGTGTGAGGCCAAACCATTTTCACGCAATATTTTTGCGCAATATTTTGAATACGGATTACGCTTATCAGATGAAGAAAAAGTAGAGTTAGCTTAAAAACTAAACATCTATTTGAGCTTAAAAACTAAAAAATCAACAAGATAACAATTTAGATTTAGATTTAGATTATTTTTATTTATAAATTTCTTACCTGGGTAAATATATAAATGAATAATACAAGTAGATAATAATCTAATATATTATTACTAACTACGCTAAGAAATTTAATTGAAACTAATTTTCTTATTATAAAATAATAAAAAAAGTATTGAAGGCCAGATTTCAAATAAAAATTTCAACAATATTTAAGATTATAAATTGGGTGGGGTGACCCATGTAAACAATTCAAAATTCATAAAAATTCAAACATTATTAAGTGATGTTTGTTTTTTCTTTGGAATAAGAATTATAAATAAATTTGAAAAAATAAATAAAACAAGTGTAGCTTGAATTTATAACAAAATTATTAAACCAGGGAGTTAGAAAGCAAGCTTTCAACAGAATCAAAAGAAAAGTTAAAGAGCCAATCTTTAACAAGCTTAAGAAACATTCCAGGTAAAGCTATCATACGTAAGGACTGATGGAGTTTATTGAATTAGAAGAAGATTTAGAAAGCAAGCTTTCAACAGAATCAAAAGAAAAGTTAAAGAGCCAATCTTTAACAAGCTTGAGGAACATTCCAGGTAAAGCTATCATACGTAAGGGCTGAGGGAGTTTATTGGATAATCGATAGGAAGAAACATTGTACAAATTGCGATATATTAAAGTTTGAAAAAACGGAACAGATACAGAATACGAAAAGTTACTATGTAAATTGTAATTAAAAATTAATCTAAAATTACGGTTGCCAGACTTCAAAAAAAAAAAGTTTTGAGTACTTTAAAACAGTACAAATGCCGAACGGGAAGAATTTTGTTTGTCGGAAAACAAAGAGTAACTATAGGGAATCTACTAGGTTTGCCACATATTTTTCGTATAATCTTCTGTAGAATCAGTAATGGTTGTATTTTATTTTTATACGCGCCTCCCCAATAAGTTATGCCATATTGCAATTTAGAATTAAATATTCCAGAATATATAAGCTTAGAAGAACAAATACTACGCAGGTAAAAAACTGTCTGAGCGTGTACCGGAAATATTTTCTCCAGGTTTCTACATGCGGCTCAAAATTTATTCTTGAGTCTATAATAAGTCCTAGGTATTTAACATCAGTAACGCTCTCGGTTATGAAACATTTATCATTACAGATTAGACCACAATCATAAGAAGGAATGCAATAACATGTAAATAATTTGAACCTTTGACAGTTAATGTTAAGATTAAAATCAAGTCTAGGAGACAAACTGAAAAACATCACTTTCGTCTTAGGGCTTATAACTTAGTTATGTTTCGAGAAACAGATTCGCAACAGATTTAGGTCCTAATTTATGTCGGCGATTGACTGCCTGAACCATATGAAAAACCTACATCATCCGCGAAAGCCGATTATGTAGGTTTTAAAATAAAGTCCTAGTGGTACCCCTAAGTTTAATGTCATCGGATTACATCTGACTTCATCCAATTCCACTCTTTGAGACCTGTTGATAAGGTAGGACTTAAAAACGCAGTTAGAAAGGCTTTTATTTTTTCTAAAAACTAAATTCCAAAAGAAATGTCTACTATTAGTATTAACAAAGCTATTAACGTTGACATAAAACTGGGCACAATGCAAATAAATTTTTTACTTGCTCTATAGGTGATATAAGGCAAGTTATGCATTCGTAAAAAAAAAGTTTTGAGATAACAATCAAACATGACATAACGATGATAGAGAAGACGAAAAAAGTAGGTCCGACAATTCTGTCTGTCTGTCTGTCTGGATGTATCGACACCTCTGCAGCCTAAATGGTTGAGCCGATTTTCTTCAAACTTGGCATAAACTATTCTTAGTGAAATATCCCCGGAAGTTTTTTTTATTTTTGAACTAGGCATAAAAATAACGGTAGCTACCATATAAGCGTAACCGATAATTCTATTTTTCTCCAAAAAAAATACGATCAATTTCGATAAAATTTTATGTGAGTGATTTGTTACCAATGGTGATGTCTTTCGTCTAAATTTTTTTTCAGAATCAACGGTCCCTGCCATAGAACCGTTTTTTGTCACTCCGACTATCCTTTGAACGACTGCTTCGATTTCAAAGAAATTTGATATTATCAAACAATTGCTAAGCCAAAATAATACTGCAAACAAAAAAAAAACTCGAAAAAAAAGTAATTTTTGAAAGTTTTTTTTTTTTTTTTGAAAAACCGATAATTCTAGTTTAAAAAAAAATAATTAAATTTATTTTTATTACGGTAGTAACTGGCTACAAGAAAAAGTTCATGTGACCCAGTCGTGGACCACAAGAGCAAGTTCGTGCAGCCCAATTATTTTCATAATTTATAAAACAATTATTTCCCAAGATCTGGTCGAGCTGCCTTGTAGACTTGTTTGTTGCTGTATAGTGCCCCTCTCTCTGTCGGTTAAACTGTAGCCCCGTGCAAATTCGTAGAATTTTTTCTTTTGAACTCCCAGTTTCTACATGCTGGTTTTTGAAATTGTAAACCATATGGAAAAGCAGTAAGTAAAGATGGGCCTCAGAAGTTGCTTGTAGAGAAGCAATTTTGTTTTCTGAGTAAAACCGTTTCTCTTTCGCCAAACTGCGTATTCGGGATGATGTTTTGTCTGATACAAATTACCTTGAGTCTCTGCAAAATAAGTTCTTCCAATATTTTGCTAGTGCTATTAAGTAGTGAGATGGGTCGATATCCAGTAATTGAACCTCGGTCTCCCGTTTTTGGTATAGGTACTATCTTTGCTGTCTTCCATCTGATGGGGAAATAACCGTTGTTTTCGCAGTTATTTAATACGATTGCCAGAAAAATCATCATTGTTTGTGGTAGTTCCCTTAGGATAAAGTTGGAAATCGTATCTGCTCCACTTGATTTCTAAGGTCGTCCGCTGTTCAGCAATTTCTCCAGGACTGTTGTTTCCATCAGTTTGCTCTAGGTCACGAGCTGAATTGTCATCGCTGAATATGATGCTCTCAGTGTCCATTTGTTGTACTTCCGTATTGTTGCGTTAACTTCTTTAATAAATTCAGGGTCGCTGCGTGGGCCCTGTACGAAATTTCTTTCAAAATATTCCTCAAACACTTCCGACTTGTCCTGGAGGGATTTCACTTCTCTTTCTCCGGTACTAGTTTTTCTTCAGGAATCTGCTGTCTCTTTCTAGAAATTATCTTTCGAGCCGTTCAATACAAGTATTATTGGATAGTTTCCAATTCTAAAATCTAGAAAATAAATGCTGATGTTCTCCTTTTTTGTGTCCGGTTCTCTTCCTTATATTTACTAACGATCTCTTGTCCGAAACTTCCATGTTGAGGCTGTGTTGCTGACGAAATCTATATTTTTTTCTGTTTATCTATTTAACTATTTGGAACCAGATTTAACCATGGTCTTTGGAATCGAAACTGGACCGACCGACGGCATTTGATAAGCTCATTACATGAAAAATGCTCTCACGTTAAATTTCAAAAAGTAACTTATAACATTTAGTCATTTGACAAAAGAGTTTAAAGTGTTTGACGAAGCATTTCTTATCAGTCTCCTCAAAGATTGGAAACTTCAAAAATATCCATAACTGCTATATATATCTAGGTCCCATCCATAGAATAAATAAATAAATTGAACATCATCTCAGGAGGCTCCACCCACTTTTGCCTACAAACTTTCAAAACTGTAAAGATTTAACTCTGTATGCGTGCCCGTGCATTTCAAATGGGACCGTCAAATTTGGCTAGACCATACATTCTTACAATTTTGCATTTAGCTCTTCACACGTATTCACGGATATCAAAGCGAGTGTATTTTTTTTTTTTCTAGGGGAGGAGACTGAGGAGTACAAGTTTTTTACGGGCACCTGTCAATAATGTTAGAAAACATTCCGACTGAGAAAACAAGTAAGGTAGGTAAGAGGGGATCCTGCCTCCCTGCAACCTCCCTGCCTGTGCTCACTAAACGATTTGGGATGGGTGCGAGTTTGGGTTTATGCAATTTTTGTTCAAATTTGATAAAAATATATGTATTCTAAATAATACTTTTATCAGTCGGGATTCTGTTCAGTCGGGATTTTTGTAGTCGGGATTTCGCCTCTATCCCTTTTCCATGTGGAAAATGAAATTTCTTGTTTAGAAGAGTGTCAAAAATTTGATTCAATACATTGGACAGTGAAGCGAATGTCATTTTGTATTATGTACGTTAGGGGTGTAAAAATAAAATGTTGTATTGGAGCAGTGAAGCGTCTTGCATAGAAGTATCACAAATTATTCCTGGGAATCTAAAAACCTGGTACACATTGAAGCGTATCAAATTTGATGCATTGGACATTAGAGTTGTTGAAACTTCAAGGTTTCAATTTTGATACTGAACACCGTAAAGGACCTCAGCTTCTTGTTTCTGAAGAAAAGCTTTGTATTTTTGTTAAGCAAATAGGGTTAATTAAAGAATGATACACGGAGAAGAAACTAGTCGTAAATCTCAAATTATCCTCTCAGTTTTATTAGTGCCAAAGTCATTTAAACTGGGCTAATTTTTTTTTTTTAATTTGATCAACAAATCATACAGTTCCTATTAGTTTTTATATACAAAAAATAATAAGTAGATAACGTTCATAGCTACGATAAACAATTATAAATATTTGTATGTTTCTCCACAGACAAAGTGAATTTTTTGAATTCATATCCCTCATACTTCATAGTACATCTACATTCTACATACTCATACCCTGCAGTCGTGATTATGTAAAAATAATTTAACATCCGCATAAGCTTGAACTTTAACCAACATGTCATCTACAGACAAACGGACGGGCACTGCAGTCCGTCAAAAATCAGTCGAGGAAGAGATTTTAAGTCTCGACAGTATGACGGCATCCAATTCAAATCTTAATAATATAAACCCAAATCAGCCAATAATGCTAAGCAAAAAAGCAATACATCAGCGAGATGCCGATGAAAATTTATTTTTAAGATTCCTTGAGCTTGATCCACCGACCGAGGTACCTACCAGTACGACTAGTTCTGGTCCAGTTGTGACCGCCAATGGACGACGTTTATCAGCCCCAAAGGTTAGCTTAGGACGAACTCCATTCACAATGACGAAAAAGCTTACTCGTACTGCTGATCGGGGCTTCGGTTTTTCAATTGTATGGACACATCCACCACGTATAGAAAAAATTGAACCAGGATTGTCAGCTGATATTAATGGAATTCTTCCCGGAGACTATGTCATCTTTATTGACAAGCATAATGTTGTGACTATGCCCGAAGCTGATGTGTTGAATTTAATTCGATCACAAGGAATCAGTTTGACAATGGAAACTTTTCGAAGGTCAGGTTCTTCGACAACATCAGCTGGCGTAGTATCTACGGCAGAAATGACCGCAACCACTTCCGTGCCAAGTGGTCGTTACATTGCTTCGAATGGCTTGGCTAGCAAATCTCGGGTGACTAGCGTGGCCAGTAATTATACGGAAACTATGCCAGTATCAAGTCATATTAGGCCATCAACTGCATGTTCAAGTAACTCAACAATGGAAGCAGCGAAGAAACGACTTCATTTGCCGCAAGTTACATTTAGTAAAGAGGTAAGCATTTGAATATTAGTTTTATTATTTAAAATACCCCGAGAGTTCGTTAGTCAGCTGCAACTTTTAGTTCGAAAAACGTAAGGTACAAAAACAGTACAGCTTTTAATTAAATGCTTCGAGTCAAATGGCGCCGCACCGAGGCAAAACACATCGCTTGTGGAAGAACTCAAATGGCTTGGAGTTATTCGACCGCCTGCTGTATTTTAGGCTTGTCACTTTTCGAATTTTTTTTTAATTACAGTTCAAAGAAAATAAATAAATCTACTGTTTTCGCCTCATTTTTTTGTTGTTGTAAAATTCCAAATGGATTGTCTCAATAGATTGATTGCGTCCATTCGTTGAGGACCGATTTTTTTTTTGTTAAATAGGTACATAATAGTTTAATTTCCTCGGTTCGACAAAAATTTGACTCGGGCGTGTGTGGCCATCTGGAATGTGTTTTGACTAGGAATCATTTAGCTTCGGTTCAAATACATCCAAGCTAAATCTCCCTTACAAAATTGATAATCGAGGTTTGCAATCACATGCCTGACATTGAATACTCTGTACATGCTTACTCGTATATTGCAACATGGATTAAACCTAGCAACTCTTCAAAATATTTCCATTTATTAACATTAATTGTTACCCCTTATTTCTTTTTCAGTCCATCGCGCCAAACACAGATAATCGCCAAAGATTTCTCCTGCAGCTGGTCAGTCGTGAACAAAATTTTATTTCTGCCGTCCTATTTGGAATTCAACGATTTGTTGAGCCCTTAAACAATCGTAATGATCTCATTTCCCCAAATGATCATCGGACACTTTTTCAAAATATTGACGAGTTGCGTCGGATATCTGAAGACATTCTAGAGCAACTAATAAATGACGTTCACGAACCACAATTAAACTTTACATCTCGGGTGTATCTGTCTAAAACCACAGCTATTTGCGCGGCGTACAAAAAATATTGTAACGGCATTAAGCGAGCCGACTGTGTTTTGGTAAATTAAGGAATTTCAAATAATGTATCTTGAATATAATATTTGTTATAATATGCAGGTCAACAAATCACGCCAAGCTGGTTCTCAGTTTGTAGCTTTTATCACTGAACCACCAGTTCCACGAAAACGCCCTGATCTCACAATGTTTATTCATCGTCCGTTGCAACATTTTCGAGAAATCCTGAAGCTAATGCAGGTGCTTGCCACAAACTGTAGCGTTGATAGTGAAGAGCACAAAAACTTCACCGCTGTTATAAACGAGTTACAGGCTGCGTACAGGGAGATCACTGTTAGCAGTGGATTGATGGAACCTATTGGAGAGGGTCGTCCGTTACTTACGCTTCAAGACTTAGAATCAAGGATGGTCTTCACCAAATGCAAACCCTTTACACTGGCTATACAAGGAAGGCAATGGATTTTTGGTGGTGATTTAAGCCGAGTGGAAGGACGATCGGTCAAGCCCTACTGGACTTTGTTGTTCAGTGATATTATAGTCTTTGCCAAAGTTAGTCGTGATCGAGTTTTATTCATAACGGAAGAACCGATACCAATTGCCAATATTGTTGATTCATGTTTTCATATGAGAAAAAAAAGTATATCCAGATAGTTTTCTAAAAATCAAAATTACCGATTATTTTTTTTTTTTTATTCTAGCGGCAGAATTCAGAATCACCGTAGATCCAAATGGAAGATTTGCGGAAAGTCCTACTGGTTACTGTGCACCTGATATTACTCGGACTCCAAAGAAAAGTGAAAGACGAAAAAGTCTTACCCTGCGTGCACCTTCATTAGAGTTAAAAGCTGTTTGGCAGAATCTCCTTCAGCGCCAAATGTAAGTTTCTACATAAATGTGTATTGAAGTTACTTAAATTCTTTTTTTTTTTATTAAGCTTCCTAGTTAATGCAGCGCTTGGATCTACACCTCTCTCTAGCCCATTGGACTCGCCAGACGTCCTCAACACGTCAGTTCCATTATGTGAAATCGGATTGGCAACAGCTTCTGTAGCATCTATGAAATTATCTTCGATGGATTCCATCCATTTAAAGAATCAACAGTCCCAACAGGTGCGTTCCATTAGAACAAAGCCAGAAGAAAGCTTTGAGAATTTACAAAAATTAGCTGGCACTTTTGTAAAACGTTCTTCCTTCACTCAGTTTAGCAACCTGCCACAAACGATGCCGTCACAGCGGCAAAAACAACACAACGAGCACCATTCTAATGAACTATTAACTTCATCATTGCGTTCAATAGCACTTAGCCGACGTCACCTGTGCTCTCACGAAGATTCAACTAGTCCACTTTTAGTGAATAGTGCTGGAAAACCAGGTCATAATTCATCTCCAGCCGTGTGGCTCAGCTTAAGTGGTAGTAGTATAAATACAACAACCTTCTGTTCTGACCAAGTAACAAGCTTGACAGCTATTCCCGAAGCAGCGGGTGAGTCCCTTGAAACAAACCACAAACCATCACGTTTGGTTGAATTTAGCATAAGTTCTGTGGGGCGATCTTTTATTGATGAATCAATACCTCTGGCTGATGAAAGTTCTGCTAATATTTCGGTGGCAACACCTGATACGCCAACCACACTTAATATTTCACCCTCATCGTCAAAACGCTGCCCCTCGGATGCGTTTTCTAATGACTTTGTCTTACAAGATAGCCTGAATCAGAACCAGTGCCAACAATTTCTGCATCCTGCAGCAGTAGGGTCTCGAAAAATTCCTCTAGCCGAATTTGGTGGCTCGTGGGATCTTCTGGAGCTCGATTTAGAATTCCATGAGGTTAATTTAGACACTAATTATGACACTGATGTCGAGGAGTGTTTATTTTATGGCGATGATGATCCATATGGAGTACTGCCGACTGAACCAACACCACCAGACTCGTTAGATCTATGATTCGGTTTTGAAACGAATCAAATTGAGAATTATAAATCAGGCGAGATGTTTTTTTGAACATATTTGTTTTTTTTTTTTTTTTTGTATTTTGAATTTGCGTAAGTTGTCCTCAAAAGTACATACCCAGCTTAGTAAATTTAAAATTTATCATTTTATTTTATTTATTAGATATCCTTGGACTAATCTTAGATCGTGCGTTGTCTTGTTAGGTTTTTTAGAGTCTGAATGGTTAAACATGCTTTTAAAGTTAACTAAGTATTAGATATGTGTTCCTTCAGTCGTTTTACTTTTAAGGGTTGTGTCTTTGATTTTTTGTTACAAATTTTCAAAGCAAAACAAAAATGGTTGTGAAATTAAATGCATTGATTTACAAATATTCGATCCAAATTAAAATTAAGCCAAAAGTTAACCAACGGACACCGATTTTGGAATAAGATTTAAAGACAGCCCTTTAGCCATCGATGAAAAAATGTTTTTAAAACATTGGATGTCGTCCTAAGGGCAGTTACAATTTAAAAATATTAGATAACCTTTAGATTGATTTAATAAAAAATTATATCTTATACTAACCTATTAGTTCAAAAACTAAATATAATTTAGTATATTTATAATACACACATTGTCGAAGCAATCTACCTATTTAAAAAAATACTTTAAGGTTAGAAACCTTTGTTTTTGGCACTAAAATTAACAAACAATTTACATTATTTTATATCATAAGCAGACAGCAAGCAATGTTTATGTATTTTCTTTTTGTATTGAAATCACTTTATTTTATGAGGAAGTATGTGTTAGTGCTCGTGGCATGAGAGCCCGACGTACAGTATAATCAACGCCATCACTTGCACTAGTTTACATGTAAAATTTATTTCTTTTCTTGTCTTCTCTATTTAATTAAAATTTTATTTTACATCAGCACTGCAATAATCGTTTTAACACATTATCATAACGTTTCATGTAACAATATATGTATTATTATAATATTCAAGTTGAAGGCTCAGCTCAACTAATTAAACGTCAGTCTTTTTAAGTAAGTGTTGGTTGAATACGATTATTGTATCATGAGTGCACATTGAAAGCAACCGCTGTACTGACATTTGACAATGTGACATCGCATGGTCGAATGCTATAGGGCTTTTTAGATAACAACGATATAACTCTTTCTCGTTCGCAGAGCAGTGTCAAAATCAGCAGTACGCCGATGACAGCTGAAATTTTTTTTTTCATCATTGGTGACAAATTGATTTAAAACAAAAGCGGACATTTTAGTGTTGTGCGCGAAAATTGGGAATAGTATATTATTTAACTTTTAAGTCACGGAAATCTCAAATTTCACAAGAAAAAAGAGATTATTTATGAAATACTTTTACAAGATTTTGAGCTTGACAGTTTGAAAAAAGCCCGATACATATTTGAATCTGTCATCCGCGTAGTGAGCTGTCATTTTTTTCTTTTAACCAGCTGTCAGTTTAATGAAATCGTATACTAGTCGTATAATGTGTGTGCTCTCTTGCAATAACGATTTCGGTACGATTCGTGTTGGTACGATAATTGTATACTGTATTCTATGCTCTATAAGCGCCCAAAAAAAACTGACGGCACTTCTTAGGCTACTTGACTTAAGAATATGAGTGATTATCTTACTCACTTAAAGTGAGGCTAGAGGCACTTCTTCCAGTCGTGTCGGTTTCTAACTATATAGCTGTCTTCAGTTTCGCATGCCAAGTTAGTTGAAGTCCTCTTCTTCTTGCGTGTAACACCTGTTACGCTATTCTCCTATACTGCGCTGTCCCACTGGATTGGATTCAAAGACCTTCTGGGCCGGAGCAATAGTGTCAATTCGCTTCATGTGGCCCATATGCCACCATAGTCGTTGTTTTTTTCCACTTTGAGACAATTTTTGTGTCGCTTAGCTGTAGAGTATATATTCTTCTTTTTACCTAGCCTAACCTATTCTTCTCTATTCCTCATTTATGCAGTCGGTGCTGCAAAAGTTCACCAACACTTAACTTATAACGTACAACACTTTTGACTTTTCAAAATAATATTAACAGAAATAACCGTCTACCGTCCGCTTGTTTTTGCGAAGCAATATTTTTTTAAATCTGTTAAAAAGCAAATAATTTAATATAACTGATTTTAATTGTGTTTCTTTATTTTAATCAGCTGACTCGAATGACATAAAATCATAAAAGCTTCATTGTGGGCTCCCAAAATACAAGACGTACGATTTTATCTCCACCTTGAGTTGTAGTTGCAGTAGTTCATTGTGTTCAGCCATTAAAGCTTCGCCGCTTAGGAAAAACGATCGCAGTGGTTAAAATCCATTGAGTTCTTTCCTTTACCTTTAATTTTTTTAATAAAAAATAAAAATGTTGATTCAATGGATCCTCTAAAACAACATGGTTTATTCTCTTATTATCTATGCTATGTGATGGCAGTCACTTCCGTTTATGAATGTGAGCGTCCGTATTGAATAAGCTTTTAGCTTTAACAAGCTTCCAGCTTGTTAAAGCAAAAAAGAAGGTGACTTTACCAGGTGACTTTACCAAGAGTTAATTTTCTTGTATAAGCCAGATGGTTATCTTGCACGAACGAATGAATAAATGAATATAAAAGGGTTTGGTGCACTCCCACCTATAGAACTGTGTTGCCACCTTAACAAGGGCTGGAAATTTGACTTATTTTACAGCTCTTCCTCTAACTTGATTTCTCTTAGAAATATTCGGAGTATTTGTAGAGAGGGTAATGCACTCTCCTCTATATGTAGTAACTTCCCAGATGTTTTAGTCTTTTATGCATTATCACCCGCATCTGCATGATATGTATGGTCCGGCATGCGTTTCCTCTTGGTGTTGATGGTTAGGGGTCTTTTAAGCTTGCAATCACAAATCTCTTTTGGTATCCTTGAACGCAGAAAAGGGTTATGTTGTTGGTTTCGCCTAGTTCTTTGAGTCCTTTTACACTTTCCCAAACCAGTTTTGACCTATTTTTATAGTTTAGTGCTTTATCTGCACCAGTCACTTCAGCCGTTCTCGTATACACCATTTGATAGCGTTTGTATTGAATGTTTAGTTCTCATTTTCTTTTACACATTCTTTTTCACAGCTGAACTCCATCATGTGAAAATTTGTCACCAAGTAGAATTTTTCGATCATGGTGTCGCTATAGGGGTCCTATACATTAAGCTCTTCCAGTTCCCTCTTTTGCGAAATGGATGATTGCATCTTTTGCAGAGATTTTAGTAACTAAGTGAATCACGTTTTTTTAAAAAAAAAACTTTTACTGTTTCTTTTTCTTTTTTTATATTTTATTTATTATATTATTTATTATATTATACACTTATTATATTATAAGATTCTAAAAGGAGGCCGCTGTCTTCAGCTGGGCTGCACCTCACAGTTAGAGAGTTAAAAATTAACTTTTCTCAATACAATCTTTACTTTGAATTATACTTCAGGTTAAATGCTTAAATGCATTACGTTTGCATAATTTTATGTTGTTTATGAAATATTCATATTTCGTCTGGGTTCAATGAAATATGATGAAGCTGTGTACATAGGTTTTTTTATTGGTGGAGGGAACAAGGGGTGTTTCCGATTGCAAGGTAAGCAAGAATGGCGTGGGAAACAGTTATGCATTATTCTGAGTGCCGTTAGGCGAAGGGGAGTTTGGGGAATAACGGGTTTAGGTTTTTGGGTGACGTCTGAGACGTAACTCCTCCCCCCTTAGGATTCTGCTCCGGAGAATCGTTACTCTTTATATTTAATTTAATATTTGTTTTATTTTTAAAAATGCAGTTTAAAATAATTAAAATAATAATAAAAGTTATAAGGAATGTTCCAATGTTCATAGAAAAGTGGGTGATATTTTTTCTTTGTATTTCTTCTATAGCTTTACGATTTTCTAATTGTTTAAGGTAAAGGTCCTCTGAAGTATAATTCATTACAATTCTTTTAATTGTTATATTTTTATAATTTGGTATAATAAAATTGTCATAGTAAATAAAATTTTCATATTTAACATTATTTATTATAATTTTACAATTTTCAAATCTTATAATATTATTTCCAACTATATTTACCTTATAATTATGACAATTGTGTAATATTTCTGTTTGTGCTATATTTTTTGTTATTACAATATTGTTTGTCATTTGCTTAATTTCTATGTTTTTATTTTCTTTAAATTCACATTCAGCGTTTTCTTTCAATAGATTTGATAAACAAGTATCGTTTACAATTTTTAAGTCTTTTAGCTTTAATCCATTCTCCGTATTATAAAACATTAAATTTCCATTTGTAACAAAGTGATTACTTGGTATTACAATTTCTAGATTATTTTTGTTTGGAATGGGTTCAACAATTATTTTATAGAAAATTTCTTCGGAATAATTTGGTACAAGTAAGATAAATATTATTTGGTCCTCATGAATTATAGCAGAACTTTTTATGTTTGGTATTTTATTGAGTGTGATATTAAACTTTTGAATTTCTTTTGGAGTTAAAAGATCTGTGCTTAGAATTCCTAGCTGGCTTAGCATTACATTTTCTTTAACTTTCTTTACTTGATCCCTTAGAAGCTCTATGTCATAATTAACCTGGAATGCATGTTGCATCTTTTTTATTCTAATACGGTCTTCATTATAGCATTGCCTAAATTCTCAAATTGTTTCCTAATGTCACGTTGTTGTTTATTAATTTGTTTAGTAATGTTGTTCGTTATTTCGTTAAAGTTATTGTTTATCTTTATTTGGTCGTTTAGTCCGTCAATAAGGTTCTTGTTGTTTCTTTCGTTAATTTCTAAACTTTGTTTTATTTCCTGTTCATCTTCGTGGTCCATAGTACCAGCTAAATATTTTAATCCCTTTCCCACTATGTCAAATAACCCTCTTCTTGACTTATGATGGTGATGTCCTAAGGTATTTTCTATTTCTGAAACTAAACTATTAAAATTGTGTTCTACAGTTGGGAATTCATTATTTTCATTCAATTCATTTATATTGTGTTCTAAAATGTCGAGGTTTTCTGTCCATGTGGTTAAGTTAATGTTGTGTAATATTTTTGTATAATTTTCAATAATATTTAAATTTTGTTCTTTGATTGTTATAGTCTCTGTCTCTGTCCTGTTGTTGCTGTCATTGGAATTGCCAGAAAAATAATAAGTGTTGCCTGAAAAAATACAAATTAGGAGGTTTGTTCAAATTTATAATTTCGCTTAAGTTGAGTTTTGTAATATTTTTGTCCTCTTTCATTTATAACATGGTCTCGGTCTAAGACTGTGGGATTAGATTTTATATGAGTTGGCTTAAGTTTGTTATGGGTTCTAGTTTTTAAATAGGAATGATTATTTTCTGTAAGGTCTATGTCAGTTTTGTTTTTGTTGTTTTTATTTATGTATCGTTCTTTATTGCTGTTGATAGTCTCTATAATTTTAGGGTATTCCTGATTTGTTATTGTTCCGTTTGTGAATTCTATAGGTCTTTTTTTTGTTGTGGAGTGAATGGTTTTATTGTAAATTGTAACGGCTTTAAGGACTTTATTACGTAAAGTATCGTTGTTTTCCTTATCAGCCTCAAATGTACGTATGTGCTCGTTCAGAGTCGAATGGAATCTTTCGATATCCGAGTTTCCAGTTTTATGGTAAGGTGTCGTTATATGTAAATCGACATTATTTTCTTTGAGGTACTCTTTAATAACAATTGATGAGAATCCTGTTTCGCCATCGGTTATTATTCTTTCCGGGATACCATTATTTGCAAATCTATATTTCAAAGTATTTAGTAATTTTGGCCAGGTTCTATGTTTAATTTCGTGAACTGTTACAAATTTTGAAAATTTGTCTATCATCGTAACGTACATCAAATTGATGTTAGCGTACCAAATATCGATATGTATAATCTGGTTTGGTTTGGTGGGCGTTTCGGTTAATTTTAAGGGGATTTTGTAAGGTTTTCGTTTGTACTTTGATTCATTACAAACTTGGCAATTGTTTATATATTTCTGAATTTTTTCTTTTAGATTGGGACAATAGTAAACATCTTTGATTTCTGCATATGTTTCATTGATACCTCTATGGTTTAAAGAATTATGCGATTTTGATATAACTAATAATTCTTTTTCTGTATCTTCAAGGTCTCCTAAAAATTTAGTGCATTTAATAAATTTTAGCAATTTGTTGTTACTAAAATATTTTAAGTATACTTCCTGGAATTGTGCAAAAAGGTGGTCATCTCTTGAAAAGATACCAACAATTCCTTTGGGAGGAATGAATTTTTTCATTAGGTCTAAAATCAGTTTTTCATTAAAGTTTTTTATTTCAATAACAATTCTATTTTTTGTAAAAGGTTTATAAATTTTGTGGTTACTTGTGTTTTCCGTATTGTTTAATATTATTTGGGTTTTGTATATATTAATGGGTGTTTCTACGATCGGAATATGACTACTACTATCTTCATTTGCACTGTGGATGGTAGCTATCATAGATTGTTCGTCTAAATTTTCTGCAGGAGTGTCCTCGAATTGTAATTTGTTGTTTTCAGAAGTGTAAGTTACATTTTCATTATGGTAGACTTCTATCCTTGACAACCCATCAGCAAATTGGTTGTCTTTTCCTTTGACATATTCTATGTCGAAGTTGTACTCTTCCAATTTAATTTTCCACCTTTGTAATTTGACGTTCGGTTCTTTAAGTGAACTTAGCCAAACAAGGGGTCTGTGGTCAGTTTGTACCGTAAATTTTCTGCCAAAGAGGTATGGTCGGAAGTATTTCGTAGAATCAACTATCGCGAGAAGTTCTTTCTCTATGGTAGAATATTTTGTCTCATGTTGATTAAGTGTACGGCTAAAGAAACAGATTGGATGGTTTTCTTGGCTTAGAACACCACCTATAGCATAATTTGATGCGTCAGTAGTTACTGTGAATTTTTTTGAAAAGTCCGGATATATAAGGATGGGTGCAGAAGTAATAAGGGTTTTTAGGGTTTCAAAGCTTTCAATATAATCTTTGTTTTTAATGTCAATTTTAGTATCTTTCTTAAGGAATAATGTCATGGGCTTAGCTACCTTTCCGTAATCTTTAATGAACTTACGGTAGTAACCAGTGATTCCTAAAAATGCTCGAATTTGTTTCAGGGTTTTAGGTAGGGTATAATTTTGAATGGCAGTTATTTTATTAGGGTTAGGTTTAATTCCACTAGTGGTCACTATGTGGCCTAGGAATTCAGTTTCTCTTTTGAGAAATTCGCTTTTGTCTAATTGAATTTTTAAATTGACTTCTTTGAGTCTTTGGAAAATTTTTTTTATAGAAAATAAGTGTTCTTCAAGGCTTGTTGAAAATATGATAATGTCGTCTAAGTAGACAAGACATATTTTTCCTATGAACTCGTGAAGGACCGAATTCATCAAGCGTTGAAACGTCGCAGGAGCATTTTTCAGACCAAATGGCATACGAACGAACTCGTAATGTCCATTGTCGGTAGAAAAAGCCGTTTTTTTGATATCATTTTCTGCGATTTCGATCTGATGAAATCCTTTTGCTAGATCAAGGGTTGTAAAATATAGTGATCTACCTAGTTTGTCAAATATATCGTCTATATTTGGAATGGGAAATTTGTCGTCGATGGAAACATCGTTTAGTTTCCTGTAATCGATTACGATTCTCCATTTCTTTATTTTTGAAGCATCGTCCTTTTTCGGAACTATCCATATGGGTGCGGAATAAGGTGAACTGCTCGGCCTTATAATGCCTTGAAGCAGCATCTCATCAATTTGAGTTTTGACTTCATTCCTATGCACTTCAGGATATCGATAGCTTTTTGTGTATATTGGAACGTCGTTTCTTGTTTTTATCTCGTGCTTTATCGCATTTGTAAAAGTAAGATCAGTTCCTTCTTGGTAGAAGACCGAAGAATATTGTGAAATTAATAGATTGATTCCGTTTTGTTCTTCCTCATTTAAGTGGTTTGTCCTTATTTGTTTTAGGATGGGATCTTTACATGTTTCCGTATGGTACACCTCCATGGTCGGAATGACTTTTTCGTAGTCATCATCTGTTATATTTTGTTTGTTGTTGCATGGTATTGAAATTTCTTGAACGAAATTTCCATTTATTGATTTTTCTTCATCGCTGTTGTAATAAATTGGAATTTTAGTTTCCTTTATTATTAGGATTTTTTTGTCAAAATCTATCACTGATTTAGTGGGAAACAATATGTTGTTCCCGATTAACCCATCGTAAATATTATGGAACTTATGTTCGAGGAATTCGGCGGTTTTATTTAGCATGCCGAATTCTTCAAAGAGTGGAATCGTTACTTTGGAATAGGCGTGTATTGGTAGACCTCCTGCTGTTTTGATTTCTATTGGTTTTTTTAATTTGGTTTGCCATTTTGGATGACAAATCCCAGGGCTTAGGATACTCGTCTCCGAGCCTGTGTCAATGAGCATCCTTAATTTATATTTTTGTTTTGTTACTACAACTATATAGGGAAGTCGGCTTTTAGGTTGCCTTCCCGAAAATCCGCTAAATCATCAAGAGTATTAACCTCTCTTTGATATGAGGCTGACATTGTATCCATTGGTTCAGTTGGGTTTCTAAAATTGCCTGAGTAATTATTTCTATTCTGACCGGATCGATTGGAATGGTTGGGATTGTTATAAAAGTTGTTACCTACATTGTTTTGATTATGTCTACTATTGTTAAAATTGTGTTGACCAGATCTGTTGGGATTGTGGTAAGAATTAGGGTTAGGGTTAGCTAAATTGTTTTGAAATTGGCCAGAACTAAAGTTTCTGTGTTGTCCCGAGGTATTACTTTGATTAAAAGGATTATAGTTGTTTCTTGTACCAGGGTTATAACTATTTCTACCTGAATTGCTATTGTTATGATTAAAGTTTCTGGATGGACTTGATCTAATGTATTTCAAATTGCCCTGATCTTGCCCTATGAATTTATTGATTATATCCCTTACTTCACCTATTCTGTATCTATCAGCTAACGCATGGGCTAAAGCGCCGGCTGCCAATTCTTTAGCTTTCTGGATAAGCATACTATTGAATATAACGAGTATATAGATGCGCTATTTTCACTAAACACTGCGATTTCTGCTATTTCTTCTATGAGACCTTTTAGTTTTATATCTAATTCTAAAATTGAACTTACTCTAAGTGCTCCGATATTTTTCGTAATCGTTAGTTCGTCTTTTGTGGGGCGGAAGTGCCTTCTGAGTTTCTCCAGGCATTGATTCCAGTCTGATGGGGGTTCTACATATAATATGTTTTTTGCTGGTCCTTGTATTTTTGTGTCATAAATTATCTCGTACACGGTTGGTTGTTCGTCTTGCGTATGGTTTGCGAGAATTTTATTCACTGAACTGGCGAACGAAGGAAGTGTTCCAGAATCACCCGTGAAAACACTTAAGTATCGAATTTCTTTTACTATTTGCGCACGAAAATTGTTTCCGTTGTTATTGTCCACTATAATTTGTGTTAGTGCTTCTAGGCACTGTTCTATATTCACTTGGGCCATTCTGTTGGCTCTTTGTAAATCGAAGTTGTGTTGTCGGCTAATTTTTGAAACTGATACGCGCACTCTTAATGCACTTCACGAATGTGTTTTTAGATTTTTTTTTTTTTTTTGCCGGGAGTTGTACTTTTTCGTACTTTCCGAATGTTACACACTTGGTTCTCTACGATGTCTTAATCGAATCGCAAAAATTTTTGTTTTGTTGTCTTGAATTGTGCTTTTTCGCACTTTCCAATGTTAAACACTTGGTTCTTTAAAATTAACGATATCTTAATCGAATCGCAAAATTTTTGTTTTTACACTTGCTTATCCTTGTTCGGATAGTAACACATGCACTTTTGGTTCTTCCGAGTTAAAAAGTTAAAACTTAACGCGTTTCTTAATTTCTTTATCGAAAAAACTCGCGTACTCGAAAACTATCGACTGCGCCAATCACGTATGTAGCCTGCGGTTCCGTGATAAAAAAAAAACTTTTACTGTTTCTTTTTCTTTTTTTTATATTTTATTTATTATATTATTTATTATATTATACACTTATTATATTATAAGATTCTAAAAGGAGGCCGCTGTCTTCAGCTGGGCTGCACCTCACAGTTAGAGAGTTAAAAATGAACTTTTCTCAATACAATCTTTACTTTGAATTATACTTCAGGTTAAATGCTTAAATGCATTACGTTTGCATAATTTTATGTTGTTTATGAAATATTCATATTTCGTCTGGGTTCAATGAAATATAATGAAGCTGTGTACATAGGTTTTTTATTGGTGGAGGGAACAAGGGGTGTTTCCGATTGCAAGGTAAGCAAGAATGGCGTGGGAAACAGTTATGCATTATTCTGAGTGCCGTTAGGCGAAGGAGAGTTTGGGGAATAACGGGTTTAGGTTTTTGGGTGACGTCTGAGACGTAACTTGTGTTATGAGGTTAAGTTAAGGATGACCTCCATGCTGCTGTAGAGCTTGTTCTTATTGCTCCTGTAATACATACCAAGCCGAGTCCATGCACTTTTTCTATTGTTTCCTTAATTTTTTTTTATTTTTCTTATTGGCACTGTCAGCTCCGTAAAAAACACGGCCTAGCGACTTACAATCTCAACCAATCCTTTTGTGTTCGTTGTTATAGTTCTACAGGACTGGAGGGGACCTAAAATTGTTAGTCGATCTCGAATGACTAAGATGAGATGCACTTTCCATGGCAATGATACTCTAAGCGGTTTTATCACTTCCTCGCAAGAGGCAGATTCCCTAAAAAACATTAGGTGTACGTTTCGGAATTAGACATCTGGCATCATAGTTTGACACACTAACCACTATGCCATTACTAATGTCTTATAATTTGGGGTTTCGGTGTGCACCTCCATGATTTGCCTGCAAGTCATTGGCATATCATAAGAGCATTGGTAGCTTTGGTAGCTTTCCCGACAGTTATTTCTAGATGTTTGTTAAAGAGGAGTTTTCTGTCTAGTGTAGTGTTCAGATATTTTACCTCCTTTATTTCTATTACTTCTTTTTCTATACTCAAAGGTTTAATATGTGTAAGAAGTCTTTCCTTCGTAAATGGTATTATGTGCGGTGGTTTTTTCTAGGTTGATGTTAAGTCCCACTGATATGCACAATATTCTGCTTATTGACAACCCTCTTTGAATTATATCGCAGAGAGTTTCCTCAAACTTATACCATAGGCCAACCATAGGTCAACCACAAGACTCCAAAACAAGGGTGGAAGTACCCCTTCTTAAGGCCATCCTCTTGAATTTTTTCTTAATTTGCTTACATTATCTCCACTTAAAATATTAAAATGCAAAATGCACTTGATACTACAGATTATGTTTGAATACTTTTGATTTTTCTCAAAAATTCTCAAAAGTGCTTTAAATAATAACACAATGACAAATAAATTCAATTATAATGAACACGCGTGTTTTGAAAATGTCTAAAACATTTAATTTTTTTAATTCACAGCTTAAGTAATAAAATTTTTAATTAATAAATTGCTGATTAAGGAGAACAGTAGCTGTCTTGTTACTAAAGCAACAACTTATTACTAGAGCAACGAAAATTGCATTCAATGAATTGTGACATTTTTTATTTCTTTTGTTATTTTATTCTTCAACAAACGGCATTTACAAACCGATGCAGTTTAATTTTTTTTTATAAGAAAATTAAATTCATGACAGAGTCGCACAAATTTGCTCTTATATGTTATACAAGGAATTGAAATAATCAGTTTTAGAAGAAAGTATAGCTACTATTTTGTCGGCCAGTGTAAATTGACTTAAATGATTTTTGCAGAGATGATTTGATGGTTTGCAGGCAGCAGCCGATAGACTATCTGCACTTCAGACATTTTCACTGACGAATTATTCTGTACATGAAAGTCGTTCATTAGAATTCTGCCAGTATTTAGTTCAGTTTTTTCATGACTTGTCGAAAAATGGTTAAAATATATACTTTTCAATTCAAACAACTCGAATGTATCTTGTTCGTATAAGTTTGCTTTACAATATTCAAAATGTCAAATAGGTTTAGAAAAATATGTCTTCCAAATAAATAAAAAAATACATATGTTTTGAGATCGTTTTTTTACGATTTTGTTACTTACCTTTATCGTATTTAATACTTTACCCAAGGTAAATATCCAAATGCATTTACCTAAGATGAGCACTACGGATTCATGAATTGAAAAAAATTACTAGGTATATTCTCAAAGGTTTTTGTTTGAGGAACAAATTCAATTCTTGCATCGACCATGATCGACCATATGAAGTCAAAGTGATTTTTATTTTCACCGACTGATGAATGAGATTTGTGTCAAACATAAATTGAGCTCTTTGCTTAACAAGCAAATTTCCGTGTGCGATATTCATTATCTGTGGATAAAATTCAAATACATACATACGTACTACAGCAAACAAATTAAGTATAAAAGTTTTGTTAAACAAAATGATTTAACTGATTGTTGAGTGGCGCTAGATCTGCGGTTTTATGTCTCGGTTATGATTTCAAATGTTCATAAAATGTTTTATTTCACTTCGATATCATATATGTATATGAAACTCCATCATGGTGAATGGGGTGATGCAGCTGGACGCACGTTACAGATCCGATTTTGTATGGTTGGTTAAAACGTCAAATATCTATCATACAGGAGAGAAAAGATTTTCACAATTTATTCGCTCTTTCAATCCATATAAATCATATGACGCAGGGGAGAATTGGCTCCGAAAAGGATAAGAACTTCCAGGTTGCGATCTTAAACTGAACTCATCAATCTGGTGAGTCAGCTATAGGCATCGTAAGCAGACCGATATTCAACCTTTCTCTATTGCAATCCTTACCTGTATCATATTTATTACTCAAACTTTTCTTACTGTGCTCCACTTTGTTACGCAACAAATGGAGCCCAACGTGGAGCACGAGCCGGATAAATCAGCTGGTGGATCAGACATGAGAATTTTACGGCCATATTATTCACTGGTTAAACCCATATGTAAAATTAAAAGCAAAGAAGTTTGTGATATGTCAACATTAATTTTGAGATCCATTCATTTAAATATTGGTCAGTTCAATGATTCGAACTTTTCAATCAATAGTAGTTCTTTCAATTAAAATTGGTTCTGACCAAACCGAGTTCAAGTAAAACAAAAAAAAAACTGTTCCTATTCGAGTGTGTCAATTCGAGTATTCGAGTATTCATTTAAAAAGTATTGGAATTTTGTCAACCTGAATTTGTTCTAATTCAGTACAGTTTATTACGAGATTAGATTAAAAGATTAAAATGTTTTTTTATTTTTAACAATAATTAAAGTTGATTACAATATTTTTTTTTATAGATTAACACTCTAACTTAAATCAATAAGTCACAGTATCAAAGTATGAACGAAAAAGGTACTAAACAATGTTTTCTTGGACTATATTATTGATTTAAGTTAGAGTGATTGTAATTTATTAATACTTTTCGGCGAAAGAAATTATTATGATATTCAACAGACCTCTAAAGGAAGTAGAACAGTTATAACTATGAGGCAAGAAAGAATCGGCTCAGAAGGAATGGAATATCTAGCTTGAACGCGCCTTACCAACGATGCTCAGCTTAACTTGGAATGGTATAGGGGGAATTTTATCTCCTAAACTTAACTCCACTGAACGTCCCAAGTAGTTTGCTATTCTCAAGCTAAACATTAAAATACTTTTCTCTCCCGATCCTTTTCTGTTTCATATTCATTAATTCAACTTTACTACATTCATTTGTCTGCCTCCCTTTGGCAAGCACCAAATGGCGCCCAACCATTCTGAATCTGATGGTCGTGGGGTCTATGCCCCACGTCGGGCGCCACTTTTTGCTTGAGCAAAAGCTGTCGGAAAAGTATTTGCGGGTAAAGAAGGAGAACAGTTATAAAGATGAACGAGGTAATGATCGGTTCGAGGTCCATAGATTTTGAGGTTAGGAAAATAAAGGCCATGTTGCAATTACATTCTTAGCTACTTCTGGTAGAAGTCCGAGCGATGCCCTTCTTTTTTATTACTCGTTTTGTTTTGTTGCTGGTGAGCTCTAGCGTCAGGGACAACAATTTCCCCATTCCTGCTAGTTGAGCAGCGCAAAGTGAACAGGACGTGGCTCGACAATGGTATGATCCTAAGACCTTGTATCATCTTTATAAATGTTCTGCGTATACCTACCAAGAAATAAATTTATCATAAATAAATCACTGACATCGAAACTGTCCTTAAAGATTAATTGATTAGACTACCGTTATGTATTCCAAAAGCAATAAAGTTTGCTAAAAATTTAATAGCATAGCACGATTGATTCAAAACAATAATAATAATTAACTTCCAATTCCGCTGTGGGGTTAAATATAAATTAACGGCTGCTGTCTCTTATATATCATACATTTCAACATACACCTATTAAGCAATTACTAATAATAATAATGTACATATTATAGTTATTTATATTAGAACAAATGTATTTATAAAATGTTAGCTAGTGTTGTGAAATGTTCGTTATAACGAATCGTACATAACTTTTTTTTGTTTAATAAATAGATAGTTGTTTATGTGAAACTAAATACTCGTAATTATTACAATAAAACTTGTTAATCATTTGTTTCAATTAATATATAACATTTAAATTAGCAATAAAATTCAATTTGTAAATGCAAATCATAATTTAAAAAATAATTAATATTATTTTTATAAGAAATATTAAAACTAAAAAAATTAAAAGAAAATTATTAAAAATAAATATTTCTTTGAATAAAAACGCTTGCGAGTTTATTTTCCTTCGTTTCAAATAAATATTTTATGAAATAAAAATTCTTTATACATTAATAGTCCAATAGAGTATCGTCATAAAAGATGGTCTAGACAAAACATTGAGTTGGATGCAGCAATTTTTTAATAGAACGTGAAAATGTTCAGAAATTTGGAATGCCTTTCATCTCAGGTTTTAGTTTTTTTTCTTAAGATTCACTAAAAAAAACAATTTAAAAATTTCAATGGGTAAATCTCATTTTTATTGATGACGAAAAAAGAGTTGTTTCAAAGTCGACAATAATGTTTTGAAACTAACGTAACATTATCTTAACTTTGTTCTTGTTTTAAAACAAAAAAATCTAAATCGATTAAAACCTTTTCGATGTCTATTAAAAGCTACAATATTCATTATAACCTTCATCCAACCTAATGATTAATGGACTCACTAACTCTTATGAACTATTAATTTTAAAGAGGAAGAGAAAATTGTGATGGACTCTTAAAATTGTATTGATAAAACAAGTGTTTATTACCACAAATTATATATTTAAAAAAAAACTATTAAATCAACCAAACAAGCGTTTTTAGTCAACAATTTTTGTTATCCTTTAGATTTGTAGAAGTATTTTTTAGCTTAATGTTGATGTATACCTTTATATTTGTAGCTATCAAAATCATTTTCACATTTTGTAGTATTCTTTTACCATTTCCTCTTTTGAGCAAACAATACTTAATTGAACTGAAATAACTTAACAGTTGCGAGCCATCACAATTTTCGAATGTCAATCCAACTTTCATTTCAAAAATACTTTTTACCTTTTTTTACAGCATTACCTTAGTAACCATCCAGCAGAACAATTTGAGATGTTAATCGATGAGAAGTGTAGGATTTTGAATAAAACTGGCACCTCAAAAGCAAGTGCTTTACATTTAGCAAATTGGATGAAAGGTCAACTTGACAAACAGCAGGAAGAAGCTCGTTTAGCAGCAGCCCGTTCGCGAGAAAATTTACGAAAAGAGGATGAGCACCTTCTTTATCCAGATGGAGAAAGTTATGAAAGAATTACATACTGGACTCGAGCTCAGCTTGAAAAACGAACGAAAGAGCTCAATTTAGCGAAAGAACAAAGTGCACTAAGAGCACGACCGTGTTTTGGAGGGAAACGACCTAGTGGAGTTGAAGAACTAAGTATGCTGGATGAACGAGAGTTAGAAACAAAAAGTCAATCCCATAGTACTACATCTGATAGCCAGGTAAGAAATTAAAAATGTTATTTTTGTAGAAATCAATCACATGCATTGGGCTCGCACTCTTTTCCTTTTGTAGATAACAATTCGCTCAAGTCCGGTAGTTAATGTAGGTGATAAGCTATCTGTTTGTCGACATTGTCATACAAATTGTCGGCAAAAGCAACGCGCATCATCCATTTCACCACCCAATCTGGTTTGTAATTCGCTTAAAGTTCAACATAGCCAGGCATCTCCAAATCGCTGCTGTAGATTTAATTCAAAAAATCATAGTAGTATTTCTAATACATCAACTAGCACCGTCACCGGTGCAGATGATGTAGAATGTCCAACGAGTATTCAGCCAGAACCGAATTTCCTATTTCAAATAGATGCACAATCTTATGACACCAGCATCGCCAGTGTACGAGTTTTAGATGAAAGCAAAAAGGAGGAACATCTCCTGAACGGTCACTGTTCGAGTGGAGAAGAAAAACTTTCATCAGAATCATCACCATCACCGAAGAAACCCATGATACCACCGCCAAAACCGAATCGTTATTCCATTAAAAGTAAATCGCCACGAAAAAGCCCGACTAGAAAAGATCATGAATATTGCAACTGCGATTGTACCCCAGCTGATTTTGAGGGTACTGCTATAAGCCCAGACAAGGTTACTCAGGAGAGGTGTAAGCTTATAGAGCCAAAAAGCACTCTCAGTAAGTCACCTCTCAAAGCAATGTCCCAACCGGATGAGAAACTTATTCCTCATCACTATTGTAAATGTGTTTGTAAAGATTATAAAGAAGATTTTGATGGGGATGAGAATTTGTCACTCATGCTAATCGGTCTAGCCCAACTCACACCAACGGCCAGATTTCTTCAAGCTGATCACAACGCTTTTGTGCCCTCCATTGCAGTCGTTCCACCCACACCAGATGCTTTACTGTCCAAAACTACAACAAACATCTGGGACAACACAACTAGCATTACCACCAGCACAGCAACAAAATTAGTGTTCAATGATGCACCACGTCAAGCCATAATCGAAAATATACCGGAGGACTCTGCGGACGAGTCACCTCAAGACGAGGAGCCCCCTTATCGCCAAATGAATTGTGTATCCATCCGCCGGTATGGCACTCTGTCCAGTTTAGAAAAGCTCCCGTCTGAAGATCTTCCTGACGATAACCGTTCATCTGATGGAGACTATCCTCCCGATGAGCTAGAGGATGATAATGATGAACAATCTCAAGATGTTGAGCTAGATAGTCAGGATGATGATATTGAAGTGGTAACCAAAAAAGTTTTTAACTCAGATGACTCCTACCAAAAACCATGGGCGACCCGCGCTGGTTCGTTTGTCGCAGGAAAAATGCCTTTTTTCGAAGAGTCAAGAGCTTTTATCGATAAATATTTGGGTCGATGGAATAGTGAACATCAGGGTCTAGCAAATAACGGAGAGGATGTGTTGGATGATTGTACATCAGGAGCAACATCCGGTGAGGATGTTTGGGGTACACCCACAAGCGGAGGGGAAAATGATGATAGACATTTGAACTCCGAAAATACACAATCGGTAAGTAAGTAAAGGTTTTGTTTGTTTTGACTTGAACTATTTAAATGTTTTAGTCCCCGACCAAGTCCAGTGCATCCTATAATGATGATGATGATACTGAGCTTATGATGGATGAACTTCTAATGGCTCCACCAATGACTGCCAGCACGATCCGGGGTTTGCTGCCACGGTAATTAAAAACAAAACAAATTTTTTTTTTTTTTTTTGTTTAGATAAATTAGTTCGAATTGATAGTTTTGTTATCATAATTATAGATTTACCTAGAACTCATTTCACTAGATAAACATTAGTTACTGTGTAATTATATGCTTATATTGTATATTTTGTTAAGTCTAGTTTACACATCTGCGTAATATAAGAAGAGAAACAGAGTCTAGATGTAATTTGTGGGTGTTGGCTTGATCTCTTATTTGCCGTCGCGTCGTTCGAGATCTTATCCTACTTGATACTGAACCGAAGATGAGTTATGCCTTTGATTTCCGTTCCCTCTGGTCCGACTTCGATGACTACAAGGGCAGGACCTTCTGAAAACCGAATTGCTTTATTTCTCAGTTGCTTTTCCTTTTTTCCCGACGATGTTAAGAATCTCGAACTTGAACAGAACTTTTTCTAACTAACCGTTTCAGGGATATTCATTTCAGAAAACATAGATAAGACTCTCGGCTTTGGATTGTTCCTTGTTTAAAGCCAACTGACGATGTCGATGCATTTGGTTTTTCCAAGAGTCTAAGCATGCGCCTTCTCCCTCTTAACGATTGTTACGGCACGTTCGTCGAATGATAATGCTTTTCGGATAAGGTTTTCAGTTTTTGCCTTTGTTTATGTTAATACCAGCTGACTTCGTAGTGCTGTACTTTGTTCACTTTGGTATTTTCGATGTGGAAGGTTCTATTTTCCACGCCAAAAATGGCAATCTCTACGGGTAACAAACCAAGCTATCTTAGAATGGTACTCATAATCTTTGGGTCGTGTGGTATGTGCCCCACGTTTGGCGCCATTTTTTGCATGTCAAAAGGTTAAATCCGGTCAGAAAAGAGGCATTCCTACCTAATCCAGTGACCTGGTTTTTCACAGTGACCTTTGGATGTTGCGAAGTCCATACGATATCCTGATTTGTAAAAATATTTGACGTGTTTTTTTTTTTGCTTAATAAGCCTAATTTCGGGGAGAAGTTCACCGGACGTTCGAGCGAGTTGACTTTTTCTATGCAACCAGGATACATTCGTTCCCTGGACACGTCATTCCTTCCTTTTTCTGACCTAATTCACCTGGTTCGCTGCAGAAATAATTGGCAAGCCTCCCAGTTTTGGATTGTTCCTTGGATTTGCTTTTTTCCAGAAGTTTAGACCTGCCTCTTCTTCTTCGCGATTTTAACGGAACGCCCGTTGTCATAAGTCATAAATACATATTTTATTTCTAAATGGACATCCAACACCATCTCAACAGTTTTAGAATCGCGTGATATCATCTTTATTGAGCTTTGACGTATCAACATTCGACTTCTAAATAAAAAGAAAGTAACTTTCCACTTTGTTATTATATAATTTCTTACAACATTGAAAATGAGAATCATCTAGACCCGCTGTCTTCCATCATTTTCCAAATTACGAGTGGATTTAACTTGTTACTAATTTGTGGCAGGTCAAAATCTAAAACGACGGAACAATCAGCCCTGTTCTGTTCCGAAACGGTGGCGAGGGGAACGATTCCCGAAAATCAGTTAATGATAAAAATCGACCTCATTGAACAGCTGACTTTAGTTTCTTGGCACGGTCTTTTCAACTCTTGTTTGTATCGAGCGAAATTTTGTTGTCAAAATACTGACTCTTTTTCTTACTGCCTATTTTTTATCTTACTATAGCCTCCAATAGCGTATAGGTCACTGATTGATGCAACTGCCTTGTTACTTTGCCACTGATAAAAATAGCCTTGAATCAAGCAGTCCAATTTCACGTGGTTATCTTTTAATTACATGTTTAAAAAGCTGATATGTGGCATTCTTTGATTTTGTTTTTTCATTGGAAAACAAAACTGCAGAAATAAAAATATTCAAAGTCCTTATAATAATCTACTAAAAATTTTCTTAATTTTCCTTATTTTTTTTGTTTGTTTTATTGTCTAGAATATTCTTTTCAATCATTATTTTAAATCATTAGACATAAATGTAATAGTCCTCATTTTCCTTCATTCATCGTAAAATACCAACATAAATACATTGTAGGCGACGTTTAGAGCCGCTATTTGAAGAGGAAACGGAAAGTGATGAGGAAAAAACCCAACAGGAAAGTGAAGAACTTAAAAAGGTGGGTTTAATTGAATGTCATTTTAGCATTATTTAGTTAGTTTAGTTCTTTTTAAATGTTTATTTTGTATAGATGATTGAATGTTTTAATTTAATTCATCTCATTATGTACAAACAATAAAATTATAATTTATCATCACAACGCATATTCCACTGGCATTCTCTGTATTTTCTCTTTTTTCATGTTTCCTTTCGTTTCTTATAAGAAGGTTATAATAAAATTAGTGAGACTTTAGTAGAACTTTATTGCAAAATAAACGCAAAGTAAAAAAAATCAGAAACAACAGAAATACAAAAAAAAAAAAAAATTTTGCACAAAAGCAAAACTGCTTGATCGCTTAATTCCAGAATTGATTAGTTGAATTCTATTCCCAATAAATTGGTAGGGGGAAACAACGACAAATGGCCACAATTTAAGGGATTCAACAGGAAGTTCAAGCGACGAAATGAGGGAAGAGGAAAATCTGGAGAAAGATCACCTGAATCAGGAAATAGAATCAAACAATTTGGATGGATTACATCAACAAAAGCAATCATTAACAAAGGGTCAATCAATACCTTTGCTAAATATGGCCTCACATGCGGTAGAAGCAACAATAATGCAGGAGGAGCCAAAGGCCAGCAGCAGCAGCCCTGCCAACACAGAAGCAACAAGACTGATTCAGATGATGATCTCATCCTTGATGACGACGACGACAGTGAATTCCTCGATTTCCGCCACAGCCAACGAAGAGATGTGCAATATTTTGGCCACTCCGAAAACAGTGCCAACACCGGCAATAAATTCGAATACAAGTTTCTCCAAAACTGTTGTACGAAAGACGGAGTTCTCACCACCACCACCCCCTCCAAGGCGGCTGATGCTGACGCAAACAAATTTGAGGAATGCCAACACGGCCGCAAACCCAACTATACAACGAGCGGTATGTGTTTAATGTCAACTTTTTTTAAACAACTATTTTTTCGAATGAAGAACTATCTCGGTTGTACAAGGCAGTTTCAAAATACTACATTGGTCCTTTTAAGACATTATAGGTGAAGCTAAAAGACATCCACTAAAATGTCCTTTGTACACGGTTGTTCCGCCCTGTTTGTACTAAATGTTCCCAAGCCCCAAATAATTGATTTGGGACAAAACACACAGCAGAAGTCACCCATTGCAATTATTTTACAGTTGTTATATGACGCCCATACACGCTTCAATGCATTTTCAATAGATATCGTGTAAATTTTAACCGAAAGTCGCTCACTGACTCTTTGGGGTTAAGGAGAGCTGTAGGGTAGCATTAACATGATTGACGGTCTACAGGCAGTTGGCGATGGACGATGTGTTTCCCCAAAATAATACGCATATGCATGCCAAGTAGTCTGCGCTTCACCCGCAACAACTTCAGTTACAGTCACAGTTACGAAATTTTTACACTATCCTGCACCTCCTCTG
The DNA here is from genome assembly GCA_951217065.1 of Baccha elongata. NCBI lineage: Eukaryota > Metazoa > Arthropoda > Insecta > Diptera > Syrphidae > Baccha > Baccha elongata. The sequence continues at coordinate 60,299,761 of OX578274.1, forward strand.
TTGTGTGCGATTCTAGTCTTTTGAAGACAAGCGTCCTAGAGCCTAAATAAGCTTTCGCGCCGTGCGAGGAAAGTGCAAGCAGCGTTTGCAAGCGTTTCAAAAATAAACATAAAAATATATGTTAACAAATCACTTGAAGTAATCGCTTGTGTGCGAAGTCTTTTCAGTTTATCACACAATGAACGTTTTGCTTGCTGCAAGCATTTTCCTAGCATGGCTTGAAAGATCTTATAGTGTTTGCTAAGGTGACTGTCCAAGAAACCTGTACCAAAAGCTTACAAACTAGCCAAATAAAACTTAAAAATACTCTGCGATCTTGAGTAGTATAACGTTCCATGGCTTGAAGTCTATTCTATTTACCTAACAAATATCAAAACAAAACTGACAGTTACCACCATTATTATAAATATAACATCTTCCGAAAGACAGTAATTTAAGACTTTTGTTCTTCCAAAAACAAGAGTCTAAACATTTTATATTAGATAATTGTCATTTACATCTTCTGAAGCATATCTTACTTTAAAACTAAATTTTCAGGTTCTACCACCATTTGGCGGTACTGCTGACACTGGTTCTTCAGTGGATGTTGCCAGCAATATTCACAAAAAATCGACTCAAATCAATCAAAAGGCTGTGTTCAAATCGAAAAGTTGTGCAGGAAGTACCGGTCAATACGCAAACCAACAACCAACAATCATCGAAACTTCTCTCCTAGGACCAGCACAGAAAAAAGTTGTCTTAACGTCATCAGCAATAACCTCGACGATGACAACAACAACAACAACAGCAAAAACCGAGAAGCATGGAGCCGTTCCAACGCAGAACAACAACAGCACAGGCGGTTCGACAAATATTGTCCACCATGGCTCTGGTTTAAGCCCACGTCTCGAGATGCGGTTAGCCCTCAATCACGATATTCTGGGAGACGAAGACTTGATAAATTACGATCCTGGACCAAATCTTACAACGATTTTAGGGTAAGTTCAAATGTCATTCTAAATATTTATCTAATCCCTTTGCTTATATTATGCAGACACGACCTCACAACGTTTCATCGATTGACGGGGAAAGACTTGCTTACTCGTACTGTCAACAATCGGGTACAGCCCAAAGAGGCCGTCATCTCGTTCTGTCAACAGCGAAATTCGAAAATGGATACGCCAACAGTGAATCGACGTCCTCGTCCCATGTCTATTGGCGGCGCCGATTCAATTGGTGTGGCAGGAATAGGAGAGGGCATGTGTTCCAGCCGCAGCCAACAGCACCTCCAGTCAAATCGAAATACGTTGAACAGTTTTGCATTTGCACCTGCCTTGGACTTAAACCAGGACCGCGGCGCGATCGTCAGCAGCAGCGCCAGTTTCAGAAACATCAGCGCCAGCAGCGACGAAAAGAAACTAAGCGGCTTGGAAATCTTAGCGAAACGCGAGAAGATGTACTGCATGTCTCAATCGAAGAATGGCTCACTAGTCAAGACGGTGACGACAATGAAGAAGGCGATGGGTCTGATGAGGACGAAGAGTACTTCTTCAGTGGCATCGGCAGCTGGAACGACGGAGAATGACCAACAATCCGCAACTCTAACCGTGTCAGTTGAGCCAAGAAAGATGGGTCGCGACGGGAGCGCATTTGAAGCTAGCAAAGGTAATAGACTGTGAGTATGAAGGATTTTCATTGAGAGTTAGTTTATTTTTAAAGATAAATTATTTTTTACAGAATGAATTTCTTAACGAGACGCAACTCTGAGCTACCAATGTCAATCAACCATTCACGCACTTCACTTAACGAGTCGAATCCTAGTTGTACGCCAGAAACTCAAAGGCGAAGTAAAAGTAAGACTCACCAACAGTTTTCACCTCGAAAGGACAATGTAAGTTTTATAGTTTTCGGTTGTAAATTTAATTTGCAATTTTGCATGCACTCGAAAGTTTACAATATCTTAGACGAATATTTTTCATTATACCAGCTTTTTATAATTAAATGGTAATTTAAGCTCAGATAGAGTCAAATAGAGCCATAAAAAAATATTAAAAAATCAATGACATTGCCTCTGGTAAAGAGGATTGAGGCATCCACCATAGGATCCTTTGCATAATTTTCCTAAAAAAAATTTTTACTTATGTAATGACAAATTTTTGGCTCAAAATGGGTCAACATTAAATATGAAATTCTTGTTTACCTTTGCGTATATACCGGAATTCGCCCCACCTCAAATCATAGAGAGACTACAAGCGCGGAGCAGCGTGTCCCTTCACTAATACATTACTTTATCCTAGAAGATATTCTAGAAAGTCTCATAAGGCCATCAAAATGATCTTATAAAAAAATGGTCTTCATGGAACTATGCTCAGTTTTCATAACACATAAGTTCCATTTATTCATGTTTTTAAGTCTTATATAGTATCCTGGATTTTCATGTTCATAATTTTAAATAAATATATGTATTCGTGAAAATTATAACCATAAAAATATCATTTATAATAATGTTCTTTATTTTAGGATAAGCCTTCCTTGAATCGACGTCTCTGGAAGCAGATAACCAAAAGAAGACGGGCCAACTCCGTATCCGAGCTTTTGGCTTGTTAATATCCGTCAACAAAAAAATTCAATTATAAAATCTAAAATTCGTCCTTTTTTTTTAAATAAATAAATCAATACTTTTTTTAAACCGAAAACAATGGATATTAAAGTAATAAAGTAAACAAAAGAATACCGAGTAAAACTTTAAAGAGACCATGTTTACAAGTAAATATTTTTCAAACAAAAAAAATTCTCAAACATATTTACATACATAAATTTAACTTTTAAAATGATTTTAGTTTCATAAACATCTTTTAAAATTAAAATTTAAAATATTTAGATATTATGAACAAACCATTTTCAGAAAAAAAAAATATGTTAATATGTAAGAAAATTAAAACAAGTAGCACTTAAAAAAAAATCTTTTTTAAATAATATCTCATTTTACACAGACAGCTCTTAAAGGCCTAACTGAAATAATGGCAAATTAATAATTAATTTCAAGGTTCATATGAAAAATTCTCGTATTACATAAGAAAAAGATTGTTAAAAGTCTTAAAATGTTTTGGTTTCGTGAAAAGTAGGTTGCTGATATTGCACACAGCACATCTAGTTAGTTTGCTTATTTGTGTTTAATTTATATTCATAATGACTGAATCAACAATATTGCACGCTATTGCAAGTGTTAAATCAATTTTACTTGCGGTGTAAGTATGTAAGTTTATTGCACTTTCTTAATTGCATCTTACTTTACGCACACTAATGCAAACGGTTATTGCTGATGGCACGATTTTTAGTGGTAAACGTCTAAAACATATTGGCCCATATTCATAGACATATTTTAAACTCGAATTCTTCTAAACTGGAGTAACGTTAACACTCAGGTTAGACACAGTTGTTATGCATAGATATTTTGTCAGCTCTGTTTAGTAAAACACTAGTGGAACGTGTCCCAAACTTGGGTTCCACATATGGAGTGAGTGGGATAGATTGATTTTTTATTAAGTAAGAAAAAGAAAGTTTGAAAACAATTCATTAAAGGTTGAAACACTAAATTATAAAATTTAAAACGCGGTGCAAATATCAAATGAAAATTAAGAAAATGTCTAATAAAATGCCGCAGTATCTAGTTTCTCCATCTCGATTATTATATTGCAGAATGAAATCATCATTTGCGTGAATAATCGCTGAATGTGTCTTATTGTAGGTTGGCAGGTATATGTATGTAGAAATATTACTATCTATTTATGTATTTTGTTTTTTGTTCGTAAAGTGGTAATTACCAACATTTTATTTGCAAGAAAAAGAAAATCATTCGCGACCCTTAACAAATTATTTCATTTGTGTACCTATTTCTGACGTTTATCAGAGTTATATACAACTTAAACATGGGTTCGGTCCAGTTTAAAGTTAGACTCGAGTTTTTCGTTTAGACTTGGGTTTAAATTTTCTATGCATAGCAAAAACTCGAGTTTAGCTTAAAAACAACTTAATAAGAACTTGTTAAACATCTATGAATATGACCCATTGGTTTTTATTTTTAAACATCTTTTTTCTTAGCATGATGCTAGCTAGTGGGAATCAAGATTACCAATTTCAACAAATCAAGCTAGTGAAATGCTAAATTTACTTTAGCATTAGATAAGTTGACTAAAAATTTGCGCATTTTTTAGCGACTTTTTAATAAATATATTTTTTTTTATATATTTTGCGCGCACTCACGATGTTTATGAAGTTAAAAAAGGCCTTATTTTAAAGAATCAAATATAAAAAACAAATTTGATTCTTTTAATTATTTATGTATAATTGCATACATTTAAATAATAATATTTATAAATGGATTCTTAGAAACTTTTTAAATATGATTGGCAAATTCAATACTTTTGAAAAGAAAGAGAATTGGAAATAATTCAAAGCCCAACGTTGGGCGCCATTTTTACCGAAATTAATGAAATTAAACGCAACTTTACTATTTTACCACACACTACAACGCCACAAGTGTGTACCACATCGATGCAACATCCAAAACAACACACACCTCAAAATCCATGTAGGTATTCCTTATAGAAATTAAGAGATAAGCAAAAATCCTTGATAAAGAAAAGTTCGACTTAGGACACTATCTGAAGTTGAGTCCCCAATCAAAAATCCGTTTAATATCGTCTTGTACCTGGGTCAACATTTCTCCTATTTCTTTGCCTTTATCGCTATTGAGAAGTGATTTTATCACTTGAGAATACTTTTCTCGGAAAGACGATTATAACGGCCGTAAAATGTGCAAAGCGAGCGAAATGTTGCTCAAACAGAAGATCGACTGACCACTTTAATAAAACAATTTTATCATTTCGACATGTTTAACGTTATAACTTTCCATGTTGATATGGCACAACAGACTTAGTAAATGACCAAATTTGACAGATGTACCTTCAAAATATGACCGCAATCTCCTGTCAAAGTTCGGAAATTGTTATTGAAAAACCCTTTTGGATCATCATAACGTATAAACATACGTTTTCTCGTCTTAGAATAGAAAAATATAATCTATTTGTTTGTTTGTTCATTTATAGTGAATAAATCGAGTTTACTTGTTTGCCACGAAACCAAAACTCAAAACACAATGTTCATTATTTGCTCCCGCACTGCAAGTCAAATTAACACTATGAAGTCAAAAATACTATTTTTATTATAATTAAATTGTTAATGCAAACAAATAAATAATTTTTGCACAAAACGATTGATCTTAGTTACTTGAAACATTTAAATTCCTTTGTATTAAATTAAAACAAAAAAACAAAGCTTTTTCATGCTTTATCGTCTAAAAAAAATTAAAAAAAAACACAAAAATAATAATAACATGTAGGCAATAGGTATATCTACTAAATAAATTATACATTATACCTAAAAACATTTAATATAGAAAACCAATATTAAAATTATGCTAAATTTAAACGTCAAAAGTCTATGGTGCATTAAGATTAACCACACGAAATTATTTGGTATTTCTATTAAACTATATATTCATAAACATTAACATCTGTAATGAGTAAGGATCTTATTGTCTTGAACAAATAATAAGGAACAATATCTCTGTGAGAATAAATTTAGAAACAAAAAAAAATAGGTAGTGATTTTAATAATGTATATTATGTATTATTTAAACTTTATTTAAATATGTTTACTGTATCATTATATTTAGTGTTATATGAATATCAAAGTTAAACATGTATTATATATATATGCATATATAAATAATTTATTTATGTATACATATATATATATGTAGAAGTAATAAATGATATACATTGAAATCTTTAAAAATGTATGATTTTGTGAAGAACGTATTGACAAGCTTTAATCGTTTATATACATACTTATGTAGGAGGAAAAATAAAAAGTAAAATGTTGGAAAATTCTTAATCTTACGAAATTTGATGACTTTTTTATACGCTGTGTTACAATTATTCATATAAAGATATTAGCGGTGATTTACTGGAGGATTAGGAAATTTCGCCGCCCTAGACAGAGCTCTAAATAGCCACCCTTCCCCCTTGGTTTACTCATCCTTTTTTTTACCATTACCTGTTCCAAAATAATGACCAGGAAAACGAAATTGGAAAAACCATTGAGTTTATACACATCAAGAATTCATCATTTTCAAAAGTGAGCTTCAAATACTTCTCGTAGGATGTTGTTTTTATTGACTTGCTTTTTTTTTACTCTTTTAGCAATGATTCTTGAGTTAAAAGGACAGAGAAATAAGGAAAAACACAGCTTGACACAGCTCTCTTTCAAATAAATATCTATATTTTCAACAACCCAAACAGTATCGAAATTCCCCGCACCTGAAAATCCATACCCTATTTAGCATGTAACTGATCCAGCAGACCACCAATTGCTGGGATAGTATGGAAGAGTGTGTTAGAAAATAACATTTTTGGTCCTTCGTCTCATAATTGGGAAACGGTTTTGATTTTATACTTGGAATTAAATTTTTCTTTAAATATCATTGATTTTTTTGATTTTAGATTGTTTTTTTTTTTTCTGAGTGTATGCATCTTAACAAAAATTCAAAAATAACGCTTTTTTAAACATGACTGTTCCTATAAATTGCCTTCGATACCATTATAGACAGAGAGTTCTATAATGATGGCATAAACAAAGAAGTCTCGAAGAATTTATGTTTGTCAAAATTTAGAGCCAACCTTTCCGAATCAGAATGAAATCTTACATATTGTTTCGTGGACATAAGAAAATTCACCCCAGATAAATATGGAACATTATATATTATGTTGTGGTATAATGTGGGATATACCCTCACCCTAATGTAATAGAGTAATTCTACAATAATAGAACATGGTTAATGTGATGGCAAAAGAAAATTTTATAGATGGTCATGTAGTATTAATATAAGGACATGGAAGAAGAAGTTTGAAATTTTGAAGTTTATAATGCTGCGGAGTTATCATAGAATGACATGATAATGATGTTGACAAACTAAGGGTTGAAAATTGGAAGACAACTTTGTGAGACAAGAACAGATTTGATGACATAAAACGGCACAGATATCTTTCTATAATTAAACTAGTTTTTTGTTTCTGAATTAAATCCAACTTGATGTAAAGAAGAAACAAATGCGCATTAAAATCAAAATCAATCTATGTGTGGACGAATGATATGTATAGATTATATACGAACAAGTCAAAATAAAGGTAAGTGTGCTATTACACCTTGCTACAAAAGGCTGGCCTCATTTTTAAATTCTTCTTTGAAAAATATTCGGTGAGGCTCAAGCTATTAGAATTAGACTGTGTTTCAGAGATTCATGACTCAAATTTTACAATACTCTTTTCTACCCACAGCGCACAGAAAAGGAATGAAGCGAGATAGAAAAATAACAAACAAGAGAAAAGAGAATGCTAAAATAATCACAGAAAATTCGGACCGGGACTCACCCGTCGGCTGATTTGTTGTCTCATTTTTTTTTCTCTTTCGTTCAAAAAGAGGCAAGACTGGATGAAAAAAACGTATACGTGAACCTTGTTTCGTTGTATTAGGTATTGCTGTCTCAGATGGCGCACATACTCTGCAGCCCCAAAAATAAAAAAGTTGTGTGTGTATTAGTTTCCTACCTCGTTCTTCCACTACAAACTTGGTAGAAGTTTTCAGTCTTTTTTATACTTCACACTTCACTTCTTTCTTCCACAAAACCGGTTTTCCCTCGGATGAATTAGTCTGGTGTGTGCAGGCGCAATAGTTTTGGAAAAAAATTGCGGCAGTATAACCGCAAACATTGAGTAAGGGTGGCAAGGTGATATAAAACTTTCCAATTTGGTGTATATTTGCATCAGGACCCTTGTACGGCTTCATTTTGGAAAACCTTTGTCTCACCACATATTAATCTGGTGGACGACTATATTGTCCATCATCGTTCAAGTTGAATGGATGTTCTGCCTTGAAACGGAATATTGTCTATCTGCACCGTTGTCCTGTCTTACTTACTACCAGATTTTTACTATCATTTTGTCAGGCCAAGGCCGATTTTTCTGCATGGAATTACTATAGAGTATAATTACAATGACCGCTCACTCCTCGTTCTCCCATATTATTCCTGAGAAGTGAGCGTTCTTCTCTTTTGACTTGTCCGTTAAGTTTTCTTAACTGATCGCTTATTAGCTGCTAGGTTTCATATAAGACACTGGAATCATGACTGACGCCTATCTCAAGAGATCAATTTTGTAGACCGTTCGTTGATCATTAGACCTCCAATCTCCAAATCCCTTTCTGATATTGCAGTGTAGAAGTCAAAGTCCACCAACACCAACTCGAGTGCGTTATTGGAAGTGTTGTCGTGCTAGCCGTGTATACTCAAAAGTCCTTTTTTAGAATTTTGGCGCTGAAGCCACCAAGAATAATATTGTCGTCGTAGTCAGGCACTTTCTATATCAGTGCTCTCAAGAAGTTTATAAAATGCTTCTTCAGTTAAGTCTCTTTTTCATAGATAAACGTTATGTTATTAAATTGACCTCTATAATGCGTATTGTGACGACTTGAAATCCAAAAGCCTCATGAATTGTTGCCTAAATCTTTCCCTTACGTAATATGTTTAAGGTCAGAAGATGTTCCATGTGCAGATCCAAATTTCGTTACACATACTCGTTTCGTTTGCAAGGATCGTCAACACAATAAAATTATTCACATCAGAGGTTTTCTGTGTTTCGGAAATGTTTTTTGGTGGTAGGTAAGTTACCCCGACGCACAACCCCCGTCCTGGAGAACTGCAGACTCTGCTGTGACTCCAAGAGTAAAGCTTCTTATATGCCTTAGCTTCTTAGTCGACTAGGTCATATAAAGTGTTCACCATCAAGTAGCTCATTCTAACTGCAACCTAAAATATTCTCTCGCAGTCTTATCGGTGGGACTGGGAACACTCTTATGCATTTTAAGAACACTATATGCATAATATTAATAAGCTAGTTCGGATTAGGATGTGTTATCGCCAACCTGTGAAATCACGATTATGATACACAAGATTTTGAGTATGTATCATGTTTGTACCTTGAAACCAGTGCTGCCTGATATTTATGTATCTTCAATAATGTAAGCTCGTATTTTTAATTATTTTGATGTGAAAAACTATTTAATGCATACATATGTAGTTACTATTGTGGTGCATTAATAAACTATTACGATTGACCTATCTAAAGTACCGAAACATATCGTTAGAGCTCAAACTTAGTTAATAAGTTCTTAACGTGCATTTCAAAGATTTTTTTAAATAAATGACGAATACATATCTCTGTCAAACATTTATGAATTTGTTAATGAATCTTCAACGTTTTCTTTGAATTCATTAACAAAATAATTAAAAGTGTTAAACTTACAAATTATTTGCATTGTATTATTGTATATCTGTTTAAATCTCACCCCTGATTATTTATCACAAGTTTGTCCAATCAAAAAACTGTATCTTTTGAATAGCAATTTATTATATAAGCGCTACAACTTGCAAAACAAAAATCTAAAAATACTTTTAAGAACCTTTTGTAGATTTTATCTATTTTTCTTAGATAATGTAGACGTATACTCTTACTACGTAGTAGCCTTCACTACTAAGTATTTATATAAAGGTAGCGACGCTGTTTTAAAGCCAGTTTATTTTTTTTTTTGAGTGATAGACTTTTGTTGTGTATTGCAGTTCATTTCTCTCAGGGAAACTATTTCACCTGGTCTGGTGTTCATTCGTAAAAATTGCGAAGCAACAATTTGTGTACAAACAAACAAAGTGACAAGTGTTGATGCATGATCGGGGCGAGGGAATGGTGTAGAAGAAGAATCACTGCATTACTGGCTGTTGGGTAACGGAGAATAAGTAGGAAGCTTGTTGCCTGGTGGTTGAAAATCGAAGACGATCGTGTATTGTATTGTGCTCAGCTGGCTCAGCTGCTTCTTTTAGTCAGGGCTGGCGGCTTGTAAATGAGAGGCTCAAATTAAAAAAAAAATTGGAGTAGGAGAACAAGAAAATAGAAGTTTTGTTTCATGTACATACATATTTTAACATAACAATTAAACGTTCAATTTGATATACTGAAAACCATAAGTAGTGATCTTTAACCGCTATTTAAATGTGGATTAGGATTATAAATAAAAAGCGTTTTAGGCCAACTGTACTTTATCAATTTGAATAGAACAAAATTATACTACTATTTAATAAATTCATTGAAAGAATTTAAGAATTTATTTCATAAAAAAATAATTCGTTTAAAATAAGAGCAAGTACCTACCTACGTCCAACCCACAAGAATTCCAAATGTTGCTATAATTTTACATCAAAAGGAAGAAAATAACAGTGTTGTTTATTCACAGTTCCAAGTGTAATGACATAATGTTTTTTGAGCTGAACTTTCTTTAGTGAAAACCAAAAAAAAAAAAAATACTGCTGTATATAACGATTTGAATCAAAAGTTCATATCTTTCAAATCACCACTTTTTAATACAATTTACAAATTTCATAACAAATTTGCTAATTCCTGCGAAAAGACAAGGCCATCCTCAAGAAACATATAATAAATTTTCCTCTTTTTTCTGAAGGACGCATACTTAAAGTTTGACGTTTCTAGAAGTCATGCGAGTAGAATTTAGTTGATTTTAATCCTGAATGGGATGTACATTGTTGAAAAATTTTGTTCAGAAGCATAGTCAGACGTCCTGAAAAAAAAATTGACTATCGTTACCAAAGACTTCTAATTATATGGGCTTATTCCACAATGGCTCCTATTGCGGTTGTCGATCAGCGATCGCAAAAGCAACGACCATCACCGTCGATCGAACGCACAATCGGTATTGTGTAACTTGATCGACTAGTGCTTGAATTATTGTGAATGAAAAAGTATCGATTGTGAATTTTTCATGCTTTGACGTTTGACAGAAGTAATTTTTTCAGATTGTTTTTTGTTTGTTAAAGATTTTCAATAAAATAATATATTTTTTTTTACGAAATTAGAAAAGTAAAACCAAAAATGGATGCAATTGATGTATGGTTGAATGTTTCTGGATCTGAAGAGGAAAACGCAAGAAGTTTGCTTTTAGAAACTATCAGAAGACTAAGGCAAATAAGAGATGCTTCCAATCCCTTAAAGCAAGATGATAAACTTTGGGATTATTTTTGTTTACCTTTTCTCGTAGCTTTAAATTATTTTCGATTAATTAAACCAGCTTTTAAAGACTTGCTTTCCTAAATTAATGAAAAAGTAAGAGGGTCCTTTTTTTATTACTTTCAGCGATAGAATATTTCAAGCTTTTCTCGATAATTCAAAGAGCCGGCAAAGAAATGTAAACAACGGCATATCCCAGGAATCATTGCTGGAATCACTTTTGTTCAACATTTCCAGAGACGACATTAAAAAAGTTTGCATATGAACTGGCTAGATCTTCCCAAAACCAAAATCAAAGAAAAAACTGAAAAAAACCTTTACCGCAGATCTTAAGACTAAACGAATACCTATTTAAAAAAAATTCGGGTTACTTGTTTCATCCTTCATAATAATTACGTAATAGAAAACTCAAAGTCAACAACTTGAAGGTACCTAAATCACAACCTCATATTAAAATACCTGGAAGTCCCTCTGTACCGAACGCTGTAATTTAAATAGCAACTTCTGCAGCAATACCAAAAGACCGGAATAACATCATCTAGAAGTTAGCGCCAGCTACTAATATTTTTTATTTATTTTTGTATTGATTTTTTTTACATTCAAGATAATAGAAAAATAACCAACACCAAGTCGACAGCACTGTTCTGCATTCCGCAAATTTAAATCAACAGCTCAATAATAAAAAGAAACCTCTACTCTATTCGGTTCAAATTAAATTCAGTCTTGAATAAAATTTCTTGAGGTGAGGTTGTGTAACGATCGAGTTCGTTAAAGAATTTACCCCTCTTTATATTTTACATTAATGACGTGTACCTTTATATCTAATCATTTTATTTGAAAACGAAAGCTTCAATTCAATTTATTTTTTATTTAAACTACTTTGCGGAATGTGACAATGTCGGGAAATTAATGAAAATAAATAACTATCTATATGACTCGTTCCGTTCGATGTCTCAGGACGGGGAGTAAAGATATAATTTGTCATAAATATCTAAAATAATTGTAGTGTGAATGATAAAACAACTCGATCTATTTGGCTTTGGTTTTGGGTATAGGTAGGTATTTCGCCACGATCAGTTGTTATTTTATTGTTTTTTGCAAAACATCAAATGGATGGTAATTTCGTGTCTTGCAGAAAAAAAAAACTGCAAACAAAATAAAATTTTTATGTGAGGTTTCAAATTAAGACAACATTAATAAACAACAAAAAAAGAAAAAGAAGAAAGTTCTAGCTATACAAGTATAAAAGAGGGCAAATCTCCCAACAGTAAAATTTTCTCCATGACCTGCTCTGACCTATCACCTCGAAAAGTTTATTTGCTAAATCTAAAATGACCTTGAATAATATGCCTCTTCAGTCGTTTTGCACATGCACAGTGTTTATAAAAAAAAGTTTTATTATAGGTGGCCATCTTCGCTGATTGAAAGCACTTTATCCATAATAGGGTTTAGACGCTTACACAACTTTGTATACACCTTCCTAGTAAATAGTTGAGATTTTCAAAACATGAACGTACACTTAATCACATAATATCGTCGTAGCTTTCATGACTTAGTAAGTAGTTAGGTATTAGGAAAATAAGCTCTGGTGAAGTAATCAACAGCCACATTTTATACGAAGATGTTATAGGTATGTAGGTAGGTAAGGTATGTAGGTATGGAGGTATGAATGCAAAAGAAGAACTAGATACGACTCAAGTCAGTCAATCGAACAACAACAAAATAAATATCGCAAAATCAAGTAGAAACAAAAGCCAAACAACTTTTACGACATAAACAAAACGTGTTGTTGGTTCTGACCATATACCTAGCCAATATACCTAACAGTTTGCCGAAATGAAATCGCGGCTCTTGATAGGCACCAATTTATGGTTTACGCGTGCGTAATTTTTTTTCTATATTTTGTCATTATATTAACGGTTTTATTTACCTGTTTTGCATCTTTAATGAAGTTCGTTAGGAATTCCTTCACTTATTTACATCGAATTCCGGCTATAATTACTGATGTTAGCTTTTTAAAAATATTTTATTAATAATTAAGTGCTTAGCAAGTGCCCAAAGGAAATGCATATTCAGCATAACAATAATTTGGATACAAATATGTTGATATACTGGTTGGATAAGGAAAACTACTAATTTGGTAAGTAACTTAAACCTTATATAAAATAAACAAGGGTTTTCATGACTTTTTCATGTAATCCGGATGCTGTTGTATTCACGTCAGCAACATAATATAAATTCCTTTCCGCGAGCATATAGCATATAGGTATAGGCAGCATGGTGAAGTCCGGCAGGTATATGCCATAATGATCGTAGATGTAGTCACAATGCAAATTCTAATTACTTGACTTCCAAGGTGTTCGTTCTTTTTTTTTTTAACTCAATGAATATTTTTGGGTCTAATGATTTTATTTAGAAGGAATTTATTATTGATCACCCCTCTGATGATATTTGAAAAACAAAATCATCACTTTTGCAGTTTTGCTGCACGTGATGTGAATGTGAATATCAAAAGAACAATAGCTTTATTGCGATCTAAGTGACAGCTATTTAGGTGTTCCCTTCATACGCTTCTTATGTCAATTTATAAGCAAGCTGTCATGGATTTTTTTAGCCCCTTAAAAAAAGCTTGTTATTGGAATTAAAATTAAATTAAATAATTATAAAAAAGTTCGACTGTTCAAAAGCATCATAAGAACGAAGCAAATTTTCCGAAGCTTCCTAGTCAAATGTATGAATCATTTTACGAACATTCTTTAATAGTTGTTCGGTTACTATAGGCCAGTCGGCAGAGACTTTTTTCTTGCAACAGAAGGCGTTTTTCTTTTTTAGCTCTGAGCAGAGCACGGAGTGAGCCTGAGCTTGTCGAGTGAGCTCTGAGCAGGGTACGCTCCGAGCGCTCTGATTTATTTATGAAACACACTTGAGCACTTCACTGTCATATCAATAGAAATCAACTCACAATCTGTCAAATAACATGAAAACTGCATGAAGTTGGACGCGCTCTACTTCATGCTCGGTCTACTCCATCATTTTATCCTGAGCTCATAGAGCGCGCTCCGAGCAAGCTCTGATCGAAAAAAGAAACACAAGTTGAGCGTTCTGAGCGCTCGGATCTAAAAAAGAAACACAGATCTATTTTTGACATCTCAGTGCTCTGCTAAGAGCTAAAAAAGAAAAACGCCTAGAATACCCATATAATTTTATGATTGGACATGGTTCGTTAGTCTTTCAGGAGTATCCAAAAAAATGGCGGCATATGGTAGGGAGTTTGCGTTAGCCGCCATATTAAAAAACGCGTTTTCTCTAATAACTTATGTCATAGGTATTCGAGTGGTTTCACTCCGAAGAGGAGGGAAATATGAATCCAATAGATCATTAAAAACACTCCCTTTTTCAATTATTGTGCATTTGGTGGTTGATCAAATATTGTTTACATTTATTTTTTGTAACCGCAAAAGAAGCAAAAACGAGTTAAAAGCAAGCTGTCATGGATTTTTTTAGCCCCTTAAAAAAAGCTTGTTATTGGAATTAAAATTAAATTAAATAATTATAAAAAAGTTCGACTGTTCAAAAGCATCATAAGAACGAAGCAAATTTTCCGAAGCTTCCTAGTCAAATGTATGAATCATTTTACGAACATTCTTTAATAGTTGTTCGGTTACTATAGGCCAGTCGGCAGAGACTTTTTTCTTGCAACAGAAGGCGTTTTTCTTTTTTAGCTCTGAGCAGAGCACGGAGTGAGCCTGAGCTTGTCGAGTGAGCTCTGAGCAGGGTACGCTCCGAGCGCTCTGATTTATTTATGAAACACACTTGAGCACTTCACTGTCATATCAATAGAAATCAACTCACAATCTGTCAAATAACATGAAAACTGCATGAAGTTGGACGCGCTCTACTTCATGCTCGGTCTACTCCATCATTTTATCCTGAGCTCATAGAGCGCGCTCCGAGCAAGCTCTGATCGAAAAAAGAAACACAAGTTGAGCGTTCTGAGCGCTCGGATCTAAAAAAGAAACACAGATCTATTTTTGACATCTCAGTGCTCTGCTAAGAGCTAAAAAAGAAAAACGCCTAGAATACCCATATAATTTTATGATTGGACATGGTTCGTTAGTCTTTCAGGAGTATCCAAAAAAATGGCGGCATATGGTAGGGAGTTTGCGTTAGCCGCCATATTAAAAAACGCGTTTTCTCTAATAACTTATGTCATAGGTATTCGAGTGGTTTCACTCCGAAGAGGAGGGAAATATGAATCCAATAGATCATTAAAAACACTCCCTTTTTCAATTATTGTGCATTTGGTGGTTGATCAAATATTGTTTACATTTATTTTTTGTAACCGCAAAAGAAGCAAAAACGAGTTAAAAAGTGTTTTTTTCTCAATATTTGTTCCTTATTTACACTTATTATTTAAGTTCTTGAAATATAAAAAAGAAATGAAAACACACTGCGCGTTTTGTTTTTATGGCTTTGACCATATGATCGATGTAAACAATTTATATGTGGTAGTAAATTATGACAGCACTCCCAACACTCCCAATTCAGTTCAGGAAGGCAAATTAGCACTCCCAAACACCACTCCGAACATCCAATTGACCAATTTAGGAAGGTTTATTTCACTCGGAGGGCATTCCAAACGTCCACTCTGTTGTATTAAGTTGAGTTTCCAAGTATAATTAATTATACCAATTAAATATAATTTACATAGACATACTATGTACTAAATGTACAAGTACATACGCTTCACTCATGAACTAATGTTAACCTAATTGTAAGTCAGTCTACAAGTTAAAGTCTTTAAATAAACATCTCTTATACTAACTAAGATACCTACTAAAAGTCTGTCTTTCAATTAAAACACTGATCACAACATGGTGTCAGATGCGTGTCTTTAAAGTCAAAAGTCCAAAGTCAAGTCATTGAAAAAAAAAAAAAAAAAAAAAAAAAAAAATTTAAAAGTCAAGTCATTTAATAGTAAAATTATAAAAAAAAAAAAGTGCGAAATGTCTTTAGACCCGGTATCGACCATCCCCATGCCGTCTATTCCACCCCTTAATTTAAAAAGCAATAACCTGCCAGCCACTTGGAAGCATTGGTTAAGTCTCTTTAAGATCTATATGATTGCATCAAATTTGGAAAACCAACCAGACACTCAAAAAGTCGCCATACTTCTCCACCACATGGGTCCAGATTCGTTGGACATATTTAACTCATTTAATGAAGATTTAGAGAGAATAACTTTTAAAAAACTAGTGGAAAAGCTCGACGCCTACTTTCTTCCAAAGGTAAATTTAATATTGGAGAGGTACTCATTTTTTTCTAGAAGACAAGGACCGGAGGAATCAATAGATACATTCGTCACGGCGGCGCTTAAAAACTTAAGTCTAACATGCGAGTTTTCAACTTTGAGCGAAGATTTAGTTCGCGACATATTTATCAGTGGGCTACACAACAAATACAACCATTTGAAAGAGAGGCTTCTAAGTGAAGAAAAAATTACTTTAGATAAAGCCATCCTCATATCAAGAACAGTTACAACAGCAAACAAATAATTTTGTTGGCGTCTTACAAAAACAACATCATTCGTCTTCAAATTATAATTATCATCAAAGTCATAGATTAAAGCATAATAATCGTCATCATCTTAAGCCTTCGTCATCATCATGGTCTCCAAATCAACGGTACCATTCTCATAACCAACAACAAAAGTCATCCCGCAACTCGCATCATCCCACTTCAAAAAATAAAAAACGGTTTTTTTAATCATCATCAAACTCATGTAGAAACTGTGGTCAAGTACATAAATACAGTTGTCCAGCTATCGGAGCAATTTGCTACAAGTGCAACGGGAAAAATCACTATGCAAAGGCCGGTTATAGCGATCAGGAAAAACCATCAGGAAAAGTAGAAACAAATGGGAACAGGAATTTTTTCCTGATGTGCGTTTATAGCGATCAGGAAAAATGTGTTAGTGAACAGGCTGTTTTCCTGATTGAAATGCACACGAAAAACTTTTTCTGACAGTAATCTGTCAGTGGAACAAGTGAAAATTGAACTCAAATAATTGGAACGATTTGTTCCATTTTTTTAAATGTCAATCAGCTGGCACGAAAAATTAGTTTTCGTCAGGAAAATAAAGAAATACATTTTAAACAATAAATAATTATTCTATAGTAAAAATTATAAGCAAAAAAAATTCTTTGAGTTATTTGTGGTCAATAAGTGTAGTATTTGTGTTTAAAATCGATTTAAAACAACATAAAAGATCCATTCGAACATTTTTCCTGATGCGTTTTCCTGATCGCTATAACCGGCGCCTAAGGCGCCGGTTATAGCGATCAGGAAAAACCATCAGGAAAAGTAGAAACAAATGAGAACAGGAATTTTTTCCTGATGTGCGTTTATAGCGATCAGGAAAAATGTGTCAGTGAACAGGCTGTTTTCCTGATTGAAATGCACACGAAAAAATTTATCTGACAGAAATCTGTCAGTGGAACAAGTGAAAATTGAACTCAAATAATTGGAACGATTTGTTCCATTTTTTTAAATGTCAATCAGCTGGCACGAAAAATTAGTTTTCGTCAGGAAAATAAAGAAATACATTTTAAACAATAAACAATTATTCTATAGTAAAATTTATTAGCAAAAAAAATTCTTTGAGTTATTTGTAGTCGATTAGTGTAGTATTTGTGTTTAAAATCGATTTAAAACAACATAAAAGATCCATTCGAACATTTTTCCTGATGCGTTTTCCTGATCGCTATAACCGGCGCCTAAGGCGCCTAAGGCGCCGGTTATAGCGATCAGGAAAACGCATCAGGAAAAATGTTCGAATGGATCTTTTATGTTGTTTTAAATCGATTTTAAACACAAATACTACACTCATTGACTACAAATAACTCAAAGAATTTTTTTAGCTAATAATTTTTACTATAGAATAATTATTTATTGTTTAAAATGTATTTCTTTATTTTCCTGACGAAAACTAATTTTTCGTGCCAGCTGATTGACATTTTAAAAAAATGGAACAAATCGTTCCAATTATTTGAGTTCAATTTTCACTTGTTCCACTGACAGATTTCTGTCAGAAAAAGTTTTTCGTGTGCATTTCAATCTGGAAAACAGCCTGTTCACTGACACATTTTTCCTGATCGCTATAAACGCACATCAGGAAAAAATTCCTGTTCCCATTTGTTTCTACTTTTCCTGATGGTTTTTCCTGATCGCTATAACCGGCCCCTAAGTGGAGAAAAAATGTATGCTCTTGGTTTTTGCATGTTATCTTGTGTATATGGTAGTGAAATATTTATTCTTAAATTTATAATTATTGATATGAATTGCAAAAATATTTTAGGATTAAAAACATGCATTGAAATGAATTTAATTAAAAATCTTACTGATTGTTTTGTTGGAATAAAGAATGTAAATTATAATAATGAAATTAAGGTTAAAAGTGATATTCCAAATTATTTGTCAAAATTTAAAGATGTGTTTGAAGGTTTAGGTTGTCTAAAAGGAAAATGTCATTTGAAACTTAAATGTGATGTGAGTCCGGTCGTAGGTAGTCCTCGCAGAATTCCATTCGCGTTAAATTCGGAACTTGAAAATGAATTAAAAAGATTAAAAGAACTCAATGTTATTAAAGAGATAACCGAACCGACTCAATGGGTTAATTCAATAGTTTTAATCAGAAAACCCAATGGAAATTTAGGTTTGTGTTTAGATCCGTGTAACTTAAATAAAGCAATACTTCGTCCACATTATCCATTTCCCAATATTGATGATTGCAAGGCCAAGTTAAGTGGAGCAAAATATTTTAGTGTCTTAGATGCAAACTCTGGCTTTTGGGTAGTTCAATTAGACTAAGAGTCATCAAAATTATGTACATTTAATACCCCGTTCGGTAGATTTCGATTTCTAAGATTACCTTTCGGTATAAATGCGGCACCTGAAATTTTTCATTGTGAAATGGTTAAAAACTTTATACCTAATGTCATTATATATATTGATGATTTCTTAATTTATGCTTCTAGTAAAGAAGAACACGAAAAAATTTTAATGAAAGTCGTTCAAAGAGCCAAGGACATAGGTCTAAAATTTAATTCGTCTAAATCAAAATTTTGTCAGAATGAGATTGTTTTCATAGGTCATGTTTTCAACCAAATGGGTGTTCGTCCAGATAAAACAAAAGTCGACGCTATTTGCGCTATACCTAGACCAACGTCTACCTCGGAATTACAACGATTTTTGGGTATGGTAAACTACCTAGGCTCTTTCGTTAAAAATTTGTCAGTCGAAAATGTCAGTTTAAGGGAACTTTTGAAAAAAGAAGTACAGTGGCATTGGTCTGATTCACATGACAAAGAATTTTGTAAATTAAAAGAACTTATTTCTAATGCACCAATCCTAACATATTTCGATGTCAACAAACCATTGATATTATCTGTAGACGCGTCACAATCTGCAGTTGGGGCAGTCATTTCACATCAAGGTAATCCACACTAACGTCCTCACAGCAAAACTATGCGCAAATAGAAAAGGAATTGTTTGCTATTCTATTTGGATGTACCAAATTTCATAAATTTATTTTTGGTAAGTCAGTTATGGTCGAAACGGACCATAAACCGCTCGTCCCTCTTTCGACAAGCCGTTATACAAAGTCCCTGCCCGCTTGCAACGATTTATGTTAAGGCTTTTAGCATACGACCTGCAAGTGAATTTTAAGCCGGGAAAGTTTATGTATGTGGCAGATACATTGTCCCGAGCACCGCTTCCAAATTCAACTTTAACAGAATTTGATTAAGATATAAGTCTTCATTGTAACTTAGTCATATCGTCACGTCCGTTAGCGATGTCAAAGTCAAAATTAGAAGAAATACAGAGTGAAACAAAAAATAATACGACCTTAACAAAAGTTATAGAATACCACCAAAGTGGGTGGCCCACTAATAAAAAGCATTTAGAAGATTTTGTCATGCCATATTATAATATTCGCAATGAACTTGAAATCAACGATAATCTTTTGTACAAGTCAAATCGCTTAGTCATACCATCAAAAATGCGTCATAGCATTTTACTTATTTTACATGAGGGCCATATGGGCATTGAAAGATGTAAAAATCTAGCAAAACACACAAATTACTGGCCTAATATAGAACAAGACATTTTTAATGTAATACAAAATTGTGATGTTTGTATTCGTCATAAGTCACAAAATCAAAAAGAGACAATTCATATGCACAATGTTGTTTCAATCCCATGGTATAAGCTCGGAATTGACTTATTTCAACATAATAAAACTATGTATCTTTTAGTAGTTGATTACTTTACGAAGTTTATAGAAATAGCTCAATTGAAAAGTTATACCAGTGAGGTAGTTATAACTCACCTCAAGTCATTTTTCTCACGTCATGGAATACCTTCCATAATTGTGAGTGATAATGGACCGCCGTTCAACTCAGGGGAGTTTGCCAATTTTACCCAAGATTGGCATATGGATCATATTACATCAAGTCCAAACTTTCCCAGATCGAACGGTTTAGCGGAACGCTCTACTCAAACTGTTAAAAAACTTCTAAGCAAATGTCAAGAATCTGATTCCGATCCATATATAGCGCTTCTTCATTATAGGACAACACGAAAAGGAAATATTAAATCTCCATCAGAGCTAATAATGTCCCGCCAATTAAGGACGAAAATTCCAACACTAAAAGATAATCTCAAACCTATTCAAGTCAATATCGATGAACATAGTCAGAATTCTTATTATAACATGTAAAATTAAAAATTGTTGGATTGAAATTTTGTTTAAATTTTTATAAGATAAAATTCTTTATATATTAGTGTAAATACAATTATTTTTGTATCTTATAACATAGCTAGTAATATGAAATTTTAACATAATGAATTTAAAATGTTACTTAGTTTGCTAAAGTTGTATATTATAATTTGTTTTGAATTTTTATTAAAAAATGGAGATGTTGTATTAAGTTGAGTTTCCAAGTATAATTATTTATACCAATTAAATATATTTTACATAGACATACTATGTACTATATGTACAAGTACATACGCTTCACTCATGAACTAATGTTAACCTAATTGTAAGTCAGTCTACAAGTTAAAGTCTTTAAATAAACATCTCTTATACTAAGATACCTACTAAAATTCTGTCTTTTAATTAAAACACTGATCACAACACACTCGAATATGACAATAAGGAAAAAAATATAAAAAATATCGATAGAAAATAAGATTTTCTTTTTCTTATGCCTAAAATATTTTTTGTTCAAGATTTTCTTTTTTTTTTTTGAAGTTTGAACGAAATATTTATTTTTTTATTTTTCATTTTTAAAATTTTAATAAAAACTAAACTGTTATACGCTATAATTCCTAAAGCGTTTTTTATAAAAAAAAGTTGTACACACTGAAAAATAGAAAATCATATTATCTGTCGAAAACCTTTTAATAATTTTTTTCGTCCGATAAGCCATTTTTAAGTTATTTAAGACGATGTTCACATATGACGTCTATATGTTTTGTCCCCTTCCAACTTCGTTGTATGAAATAGACGGGGTTTCGCTTCCAGATTTTTAGATTTTTTAAAATTCTCATGGATGCATTTTGACATTCGTTATTCTGACATTTGTTATTTATTATTTTTTCACCAATATTTTGAAAGTTTTCACAAAATTCCGTCAGTTTCGATTGGAAATTTCTATTAAACATGAGCACATGTATGAAGAAAATTGTAAACATCTCATTCATTTAGGTATTTTGTTTTTTTTTGTTTCGTGTAGTTTCGTGCATCCATTGTGTTCACACTACTTTGTGTCTGAACACGGCGGACTGGACGTACGTCAAAATGCGTCGGATGAGTACTTCCAATGACCCTGATTAGACCAGCTACTTTTCCGTACGTTTCGTCATACGTCTTTTTGACAACGAAGGAGGAAGAAGTAACGAAAGCTGTATGAACATTTAAAAATTTTCTGGTTGAACTTTGACGTTTCTTTTTTGATGCCGGAAACCGAAATTATTTAGAATATTAAATATTGCTACTGTTTTGATATAATTTTATTGTAAGTGTGAGCAACAATTGACAAGAAACTATTAGCAATGATATTTAACAATAATATTTGTTTTTTTTTTTCAACAAAAAAAACTACCACAACTTTGCTTTCCGGCGTCAAACTTTGCATTCCCGCGTCAAAATGACGACAAATATCAACGAACCGTCTCATCACCATAATACTAATTACCTGTCAGAATGACGAAACACGTCACGTACGGAAAAAGGACTATTGTAATACGGGTCAATGTGAACATCGTCTGACAACGCGTTTTTTAATATGGCGGCCATAACGCAGACTTCCTACCATCCACCCATTTTTCGCTTGGGTGATCCTGAAAGACTAACAAACAACATCTAATAATAATTTATAAAATTGGATGGGTATTCTGTTGCATTATGGAACCCAAATTTTGGCTCTGCCGACTGGCCTATTATTATAATTATAATCATTAAAAATAAACAATACTTCGGATCGTAGAGGAAAAACCTAAAACTATTTTAATAACAAATGCCAAAACTAATTTTAAACAAATAAAAATAAAAACATTTCTTTCTTGATAAAATTGTAAGCGGTATCAAAAAACAAACAATTTTCGGCGCCCGCTTTACATAGAGCAATAAATAATTGACAATAAGAAACGACAATCAACAAAGCGGCAGTCAAGTACCTACCACTTAAAATGTCTAGCTGATTCAACGTCATTCCTGGCTTTATCATATATGACACACAAAGTCTACACTTGGAATGTAATAGAATTCCTTTGTAGTAGGGATTTTAAGATAACTACATATACATTTCTGATCAACTAATTTGGCAATTCAGTCATTTGAAATCTTGAATTCATTTTGAAGTCAATAAATTCAAGATATCGAACTTCCTTTTCCGTGTCTCATTTTAAAATGATGAACTCATTGATTTCAAATTAATGAATTAATGCTTATAATGACTATTCAATTCGAGCAACACTCGAATAGTCCGTTATTACAAAGTGCATCTCATTATTTGACAAAGGAATTTCCGGCTTGAGAGAAAATATAATTACAAGCATTTGTAACACGGTCCAGTCACCTTTGGGTCCTGTTACAAAATAATTACAAGTTAAAACCACTTTTAAAAATTTTCTTTTGGTGAGTAAAAATAGGGAAAACAAAGTCTAGGTACATTATATCGAAGTTCTATCTAAAACAAAGCTCTATATATGAATTCTAAAGCATAGAATCTTGGTAAAGAAATGAGTTAGAACTCAACTGAATTCTAAATTGGTATCAAACAACGTTTTAAAGACTAAGTAGAACTTTGTCAAGAAATTGGCTGCTAAGGTTTTAAAAATCCGATACTTTGCAAATAGCAGAAAAAAAATATTTAATTTTTTGACAATTAAAAAATGTGACCAGTACCTAATTGCCACCACGAAAAACTGCCATAACTGCTTAAAAGCAAGATCAAACCAAAGTATCAAATCAATGTTTGTTATTTTTGTTACAAATTTGCAATTCTAAAAGATGGCATATCTACTTTCTTTTTTTATTTAAAAAAAATTAATTCATTTTTTTTTTGATAAAAAACATTTTTGAAAAAAAAACCTAATTTTTGAAGTTAGTTAATAAGTTTTGATGCTTGCAAAAAAAATGCGGTTGACTTTTTTCCCTAATTTTACTCACTAAAAGAATATTTTTACAAATGATTTTTACTTGTATATGTAATTTATGATGATGGTGACGGTGAAAATGATAATGATGATGCTAAAATGATAATGATACATAATACATACATGTTTATACATAGAAACATAATTATCTTTATTAATTTTTTTGTTTCTATTTTTATCTTTAAATTTACATTAAATGAAACTTAAATTAATTGAACTTTTAAATTAAATTTGTATGAACTTTTTCTTGCATTCCTTAATCTAAATATGTTTAATAGTTAATGAAATAGAATGTGGTGTTACCGTTGTCTGTGATTATTTTTTTTTAAGTTTATTTTTGAAAATTGCCCTCCACGGATAAGCGGGGGCAATAAACCCCCATCAATTACGATTTTTACTTATTTTAACCCAACCTATACTCGCTCCATATTTTTTACAAAATATATTAAAAACCCTTAATAAAGAATTACTGTACAGTCCACACCCACCTACTACTCGTATTATTCTGGGGGTCAGCAGATCCCAATATTAAATCGGCTGTATCCCAACCAACTTTTATGTAATTCAATGCTCTTTAACTTTGTTACGAAATTTGGTGTACAAAATGTGTTTAATTTAAGAAACATAAGCAAAAAGCGGAAAAAAAGCAAAATTAAAAAAGAGTTTTTTCGCCTCCACATATTAGGTAGGGTCTTCCTAGTACATATTATACCAATATACAACCGGTGACACTTCCATTAAGTTCCGAATATTTTCCAGGTAGCTCCATTATTTTCGACATATTCATATTGGACTAAAAAGGTTCTTTTAGCTAGTATGATGAGTGATGACATTCGTTTGAGGTAAGATGATTTTAATGTACATCATTCAATTAATGGTTTTTAATCATAGATTGAACTGATTTGTTCAAGATATCAGCCGAAAAAAACATCTCTAACGAAATTATTTCAAACAAAGTCTGAACTAAATATGTATATCAAAATATCTTTATTTAAGGAATTTTTCATTGTGATTGTGATTGTGATTTTTCATTTGTTACTTTTTGAAATCATTTTTTTATATATAATATTCTTTAGAAGCTATCAACATTTATTTCGAAAAAAGCCGAATTTTATGATATTTGGTTCGCCAACTTTAAACTCAAATATCTTTAAATTGCCAACACCAATTTTAAAAATATTTTACATTATTATAGAGCTCAATACCATCACATCTACGTACGCTCTTGGCGCATCAAGCTCCATACAAAAATGGGCCATCTGCTTTCAGTTTTAGTTCATCCGTAGGTTGATTGAACAAAATCTTGCCACCCATCATACAAAAAATTTAAGCTTTATTGTTATTGTATAGAGGAAATCTATTATGAAGCAATCTTATAAGAAGAACCCTATTCGAAAAATCAACAATAATTCTAAATAAGAGGGTTTTTTTTATTTATATAAATTCTTGATGACCCATCATCAGATCTTTTCCTGGTATCTTCCTCATTTTCTAAATAAAGAACATTTGCATTTTTATCGATATAAAATTTAAATGTTTATCTGTTTTCGAATTATCTTAGCATGAGTCTTACATTATATTTCTGATTTTTTTATTGATCTTTTTTTTATATTACAGGTGATCATTCAGTTAGTAATTATTATTTATATAAAAGAAAACTTGTTTTATCAATTATCACGAGTGAACCTTCTTTATCTGTTTTTGTTGCTAAAATTACGTTATGTTGTTTGAACAAGTTATCTGTAAATTCCATTCTCGATAAAATATGTTGTTTTGTAATACTTGTTCTTTACTTGCTTTGTACAATAAGTATGGGTTTTGCGTGAAAAAAAAAACAAAATATAGGTATATCTATCTACGATTGGATTGCCTATACGCTATACTTCCAATTTTAATATGCTGATACAGACTATTTATCATTTTATTTTAACCGTGTCCTCTTCTTCTTATTGCTTTTTCTGGCAATATTATTGATCTAGAATGGGACCCACCACATAATTCAAATAAATATCCGCTTATGGGATTCGCCGAGTTGACCTTAAAAAATTCGCCAAACCTGCAGGTTTTGGATTGTTCAATTACTAAGCCGAACAGTATACAGGTGTCGTTGCGTTGCTTATACAGGGTGAGTCATGAGCAATGCGACAAAATGCTAGGGCGTGTAGGTTGCGTTGAGACAAGAAAAAATCGTATGGGAGGGGGGGTCTATTCCCCTCCGTTTAGCCGGGAGGGGCAATTTTCGAAAAAACTGACTTAAAATGGGAAAAAAATTATTTAAAATCAACGGCTTCATTCACAATGCTATGCGATACGTTTTTGAAAAGCCAATAACTTTATCTTTCAATCTGTGTTTAAATAAATCTATTCTAAGAAATAGTTTTTGAAATATTAATTTTCAAAGTCAAAATTTTGAAAAAAAAAAATTGAAAAAAAAATTTCAAATTCATTTTTTTCAAAATTTTACGTAATTAAGTGCTAATTTTAATTTCAAAATTCAATGTTGTTATTAATTTTAAGTCTAAATAAGAAAACCGGATGCAAAAATTTTATGTCGTTCTCAAGAAATTAAAAAAAACCAAAACCACCTTTTTCTAAGAAAAACATTTATTTTTATTGTAACGAAGCAATTTATTTATTTATTTAGCATTAATCTTAGTTTTTTTTACTTTTTTTTAATTGGAGTTTTATGAGAACGTAATAAAATTAAATAGTATTGGAATAACCCTGGATTAATATTATTTTCATTGATAACTTCTGAAAACTGACCTGTCAATATTTTTGCCTTAGCCTGCCCGCAGCCCATGGGTTCTACCTGTTATGGGGACAATAGGGACAATAAAACCGCATTTGTTTTAATGAAAAAAAAAGAAAATTGCAACGCAAGATAAATAAAAGGCATTGCAGTTTTGCTTAGTAATTATTTCAAATTTGAATATTAACTCATTAACACGTAACGATGTCAAGCTCATACACCCGAGAAGAATTAACGGACATGCATTTCTGCTACGGTTTAGCTAATGGTCGAAGTCGTGAAGCCGAAAGACTGTACGCTGAAAGATACCCCGATAGGAGGTGTCCCCATCATATCACGTTTCCAAGAATCCACCGACGTCTAAGAGATCATGGAGTGCTGGAGCATCGAAGAAGCGAAAGGCCAGTTTCTGATGAGTCAAGAATCTTAGATGAAAGAATTCTGGATTTAGTCCGAAATAATCCCTCCGTCAGTACAAGAAGGATATCCACTATGCTTGGAGTGTCCCAATCTAGAGCATGTCAAGTACTTCGGGCGGAAAATTTACACCCGTACCACTTTACGCCTGTTCAGGAAGTCACCTCAAACGACAAGTTATTGAGAACCGAATTTTGTAGAACATTACTACTTAGAAATGAAACCGAACAAAACTATTTTAGAAGAATATTCTGGACGGATGAAGCACAGTTTACTAGGGATGGGGTTACTAACTTCCACAATTTACATTATTGGAGTAGCGCCAATCCACACAAAAAAACACAAAACAAATCACAACACCGCTTTAGTTGTAATGTTTGGCTTGGTATTGTTGGACACACTGTGATCGGGCCCCGGTTTTCGAATTCCATTATTAATGGAGAATCATACCTGCAATTCCTACGAGACCTTTTTCCCGATTTATAAGACAGCGTTCCATGGGTTATAGCAGATTCTTTAATCTACCAACAAGATGGTGCTCCAGCACACTACAGCTTACAGGTGAGAAACTGGCTGGATGATCATTTTAGTGACCGTTGGATCGGAAGAAGGGGCCCCACGGAATGGCCGCCTAGGTCACCAGATTTAACTCCCCTAGATTTCTATGCAAGTTAAGGAGTCATAATTACCCAGTAATGGTAATTGAAATCGTGCCGAAGATGCAGAAATCACAAACAGCCTACAAGCACGTTCCGGGATCATATTACACCTATCCAGAATCCCGATGAGATCATCATCAACATACGGTTTCATAGTTTTAAGATAAGTAATTAGTCATAAGTAAGAACAAAAGAAATCTTAGTATAAATAGTGCTCTCCAGAGTATTTAGACTTCATGTACAATTCGCGTGTCATTTAGAGAACATCTTTGTGTATCTTAAGTGTAAGAATTAAATAAAAACTTTTTTAAAAATTACTCTATGTAAGAGTTAATTTATCTGGCGACCGTGACAGGACAATCAGCTTTTTCTGTTAACCTGAAAAAACAAGTAAGGGGAAAAACTATCGTCTTCGTGAGTGACAGAGTGAAGTGTTACTACGAACATTCAAGAAATAAGTACCTTTCAAAGAAAAGGGAAAAAATTAATATAAAAAGTATCCTTCATAAAAGGAGAAAAATCAAAAAATATCCTTAAATAAGAAGGAGAAAAAGTGTACAAAAAAAACAATATTTTTTTAAAAATAGTGGAAAAAAAGTGAAAGAAAAATTAAAATTTTTTTTAAATGGAAAAACAACCCGATATTGAGAAAGCTAAAGAACTCATAGTGAGGGTTAACAAAATTAAAAAAGTATTCAAGGAATACCAAGAAGACGTTGAGAACAACAACGTCTAGTGAAAAAATAAAAATAAAAAAACTAATCCTTGTGCTAGTAAGAAAAAAATAAATAAATAAAAAGCAAACAAAAGTGTTATTAATAAATAATAAAAAAAAATAAAAATAAAAAAATAAAAAAAAACATTAACAAAAATTAAAAACAAATAAGATCACCAGTACAACCCGAGAAGCAGCCGAGTACAGACAACATCAAGCAGCAGTAGAAGCATAATATTATAAGTAAGACATTTTACGCTTAAGAATCTAATTAAAATATAAATTATTAAATTATGAATTAACATTTTTTATAAAAATCATTTGTGAAACGCATTTTTATAAAGTCTTTAAAACTGGACGATTTATTAAGAAAATTTAACAATTTGAATATAAGACAAAAACAATTAGAAAACGAAGAAAACAAAATGCCTGTAACACAGGAGGTGCAAGATTTAGTTTCTCAGCTATTAGCTGAACAATCAGTTTCCCTACGTGCGGAAATTAATCAATTAAAAACGACTTTAGAGGCCGTGACAAACTCAAATTTAGTGACAGAATACGAAAAACAAACTATAACAGACGGAGTAGAGTGTAACGAGACACTCGATGTTATTAGATCTTTGCCTGAGTTTTCAGGGCAAAACTTAAATTCCTATGTAAGTTGGCGGGAAGCCGCACACAACTCGATTTCGTTATACAATAAAGGAAGTAGAAAGTATTTCGCTGCATTGACCATATTTCGAAACAAAATAACACATAACGCTAACGACATACTGACGAACCACGGTACTGTCTTGAATTTCGACGCAATTATATCACGTCTCGATTTCGCTTATGCAGATAAAAGACCAGCTCACGTTATAGAGCAAGAATTGAGTGTATTACGACAAGGTAATACTAGTCTGATAGATTATTACAATCTCGTGAACGTAAAATTAACACTACTTATTAATAAAACCATTATGTCTCATGGTAACGACTCGCCCTTAACAAAGGAATTGAATAACGCTCATCGACGAAATGCTCTCCGAGTATTCATAACGGGATTAAATCCTCCATTGTCCAACATACTATTTTCTCTCTCTCCCGACGATCTACCTTGCGCTTTAGCGAAAGCACAAGAGCTAGAATCTAATAATATACGAACACAATTTGCTCTACAATTCAGCAGAGCTCATGCTAACTCACATTCCACTGACTCAAAAGCTCAGAATACATTAAGATTTCCTCCAAGGAATCAGCATAATAATAACCAACATAGGAAACCAGAACCTATGGATTTAGGCAGTTCTGCCCATAGGCCAATAACTTGGCACGAACAAAAACGATTCGAAAATCAGAAAAGACAATACAACCCCTTTAACCAAAACCATGTTAATAATAATTTCCAAAACAACCAGCCTCGATGGCAAAAACCAACATTTAATACGTTCAACAACCCCCAAAGACCAATATTTAAAAGAGAACGTAACGACAGTCTGCAACAAAGTTTGCAAAAACCCCCCCAGAAGATGGAACGAATTAACAATCTGAATGAGGAAAAAGAAACTTTTTTAGATCCGCGCACGGACTACCCCATATACGAAGAATAATTAATAACAAACGAATTAAAATTTTAATAGATACCGGAGCTAGTTGTAACTACTGTAAAGCAGGTATCCTCGATTTTCGACAGAAACTAATAATAAAAAAGAAAGCAATAACGGTTAACTCCGAAATTATAATAGAATATTTTTATGAAGCTAGAATTTTTGACCAAATAATAAGAGTATATGAAATAAAAGATTTAGAATACGACATTCTAATAGGTAGTAAGACGTTAAGACAGGTAGGAGCAAATATAGATTACGCTAACGATTTGCTCATAATAAATAATAAAAGAGAAAGACTCTTTTATGAAGATTTCCCTAATTTACATAATATAACAAATTTAAATATAGAAGATTTGAGATCTAAGGTTATCTCATACATACAACGGGAACATAAAGATATAAATACAAATCTGCCATTTAGAACAGATGTAGTTGCTGAGATAAGAATTACAACAGATAAAGCGATATGGTCAAAACAATACCCATATCCTCTCAGTGTGAATAATTTTGTCAATAAAGAAATTGAGAAATTGTTAAAGAATAATATAATTCGCCCGAGTAAATCGCCATATAACAGTCCAGTTTGGGTCGTTCCCAAAAAAGGATTTAATGAAGATGGCACAGCAAAACATAGAATGGTGATTGATTTTAAGAAATTAAATGAGAATACCATATCTGACAAATATCCGATTCCAGATACAAACGTCATACTGAGTAATTTAGGTAAAGCCAAATATTTCAGTTCTATTGATTTAGAATCAGGGTTTCATCAAATAAAGATGAAAACTCAAGACATAGAAAAGACAAGTTTCAGTATAAATAACGGTAAATACGAATATTTAAGATTACCATTCGGTTTGAAAAATGCACCGAGTATTTTTCAAAGAGCTATGGATGACATACTACGTCCACATATAGGAAAGTTCTGCCATGTGTATATTGATGACATCATCATATTTTCAAATACATTACAAGAACATACCACACATATCTTTACGATAATTAATACGCTTAAAGAAGCGCATATGAAAATATCTTTAGAAAAAAGTTCGTTTTATAACGATCAAATTGAGTTTTTAGGTTATGTGGTAGCACATAATATCATTAAGACTAACAGTAATAAAGTAAAAACGATAAACGAATATCCATTACCAACTACTTTAAGGCAGTTACGGAGTTTCCTAGGAATGATTGGATATTATAGAAAGTTTATAAAAAATTACGCTCAGATTTCAAAACCACTAACAAAGTATTTGTCAAGTGAAAACGGTCAAGTTTCCACGCACGTTGCAAAGAAAACGGTAGTAAATCTAGATGAGAGTGCAATTCAAGCTTTCAAAACATTGAAGGAACACCTTCAATCCCAGGTTGAACTAAATCAACCAGATTATACGAAAAAATTTGTTCTGACAACAGATGCGTCTGACGATGCAGTGGGAGCAGTATTATCTCAAGATAATAAACCCATAACTTTCATTAGTAAAACACTAGATAGTACAGAACGATCATATGCGGCAAATGAAAAAGAACTATATGCGATAGTTTATGCCTTAAAAAATCTAAGAAATTACTTATATGGTGTTACGAATTTAGAGATCCATACGGATCATCAACCCCTAACGTTTGCGGTTTCAAAAAGAAATCCTAATGCTAAAATGAAGCGATGGCACAATTTCATAGAAGAATATGCCCCAAAAATAATTTACAAACCGGGAGCTACAAATGTAGTTGCAGATGCTCTTTCAAGACAAAATCTAAATCACCTAACGGATAGTTCTTCATCCGGTGCTACCCAGCATTCCGCAGAAAGCAGTGATAACGAAGAAATAAAAGAAACAACGAAGCCATTAAACCAGTTTAAACAACAAATTTTACTTAGCAAAAACCGCTTTACAATACATGAACAAGTAAGAAACTTTGGTAGAACAAGACATATAATAGAATACGATACATTAGAAAACTTAAAGACAATATTAAAAGAATTTATTCAACCAGGAGTAGTAGCAATCTACTGCACACCAGAGGACTTATATGAAATAAAAACTATGATAAAAGTAACCTTTAACAATCGTTTTTTGTATACGAAATTATTTCCTCTAGATATAACAAATAAAGACGATCAAGCAATGATAATCGAGCAAACTCATACCAGAGCTCATAGGAATCATAGAGAAAATGTTAAACAAATTTATAGTTCATATTATTGGCCACAAATGGAAAAGGAATTTAAGGAGTTTGTACGAAATTGCGAGATATGCAATAAAAATAAATACGACAGACACCCACAAAAAATACAAATTGGAGAGGCTCCAATTCCAAAGAAGGAGGGGGAACATGTACACCTAGACATATTTTTTGCCCAAAATTTAAAATTTATAACATGCATCGATTCATACTCAAAATTTTTATTCATAAAAAATATAGAGGATAAGACAAAATTAGATGAAAAAGTATTAGAGATACTTCAGGCTTTCCCTGAAGCAAAGCATATCACAGTTGACAATGAACCAGGTTTTTCCACACCTCAATTCAAGACTCTTATGCAAAGATTAGGAATAATTATTTACTATTGCGATCCACATCACAGTTCCACGAATGGACAAGTTGAAAGAGTACATTCAACTTTGATCGAAATAGCTAGATGTCTTAAACAAGAATTTAGTTTAATAAGTGACTTAGAATCCATATTTAGATCCGCCCACCAATACAATAAAACCATACATTCAGTGACAAATGAAAAGCCTTACGAAATACTGTATAACAAGAAAACACATGACAATATACCTAACAGACTTTCAGAAGCACAAGGAAAAATGCTTCAGACCCATAACAGGAAAAGAAATACCAAAGAGTATAGACCAAACCAAATAATTTACGAGAAAATCGCAGGTTGTAGAAATAAGCTTTTACCTAGATATAAGAAACAAAAAGTTAAAGAAGATTTAGGAAGGAATATAGTTATTCATAAGAATAATAGAATTATACATAAGGATAATATTAAAACATAATTTTCATTTCAGAAAATGACTATCTTAATAATATTAACGACAATTATCACTATTGCATCATGCGAAATCATTGACTACACTAGGGAAGACTACGTATTAATAGAGAACGGAGACGCAGTCATATACGAAAATTACGGAGACATATTTCATGTTATTAACTTGACATATTACAAAACTATTTTAGAAACTAACAGAAATATACTAAACGAAAGATTAGGGTACAAAACAATTAATTCGCATAACTCTTCTGTTTACGTAAAAATGAATGAAGACGTAGACATTGATCTTATTGAAATATTATTAAGTCAGTTAGAAATTAAAAATATTAGAAAAAGAAGAGGTATCAATGAATTAGGAACCTTATGGAAGTGGATTGCTGGAACACCAGACCACGATGACCATTTATTTGTTACAAATAAACTTTCAGAATTAATAGAAAACAATAACAAGCAATTTATGATAAACTCAGAAATATTTAAGACTATTGACGAATTAAAACAGATAGCTGTAATGACTAAAAGCGATTCAAAATCAAGAATTGCTAAACAAATAAATACATTTATAATAACTGAACTACAAAATACCATTCAGACAATTACTCTAGCTAAAGCTAAAATTTTAAACACAGGCATTTTAAATCTTAAAGACATGCAACAAATTATAAAACACGAACACGAAAGTATAACATTGACTGACCTTATGGACATATCAAAATTTAAAATTTTACAAAATAAAGATGCGATAGTTATTTATATAAAATACCCAATAGTCCAAAAAAATTGTAAACTTTATGAAACTAGAGCAATAAGTAAGAAAGATGGTAAATTGGAGATCGATAAAGAAATAGTCAAATGTAATAATACATTTTTTAATGTTGACAATTGTAAAATAGAATTAAGAAATACATTTTGTAAATTAAATTGGAAAAAATCTTGTTTATCCAAAATTCTAAATAAAGAAAATGGTAATTGTACTAAAATTAAAGAAAAGAATAAAAATATAGAAATAATTAAAGATGGTGCCATTTTGTTGTCAGGTAACCACACTGTGGATAACAACTCTATAGAAGGAGTTTATTTAATAATTTTTGAAAACAAAACGATAATAGATAATGTAACATATGAAAACCCAACTTCAAAAATTTGGAATTATATAAGAACAACTCATATAAACAATTATGTGATAACAAAATATATGGATTCAGACAATAAAGATCTGAAATTTGAAAATATAAATTTAATGTCAAAATTATCAAAACATATTGAAAACCATCCATTTTCCATTTTTCTATTAGTCATAATTATTGTCATAACATGTATAATTTTAAATAAATATATCAAGATACTATATCTAAGGAAACTTAATAAAAAACGAAACCAAGATGAAATCATGTTCGACAATATCAACAAGCGAGTCATACTTCTGACGAAACGTCTTGAAGAAGAAGCGGGACGTTCTTCCTAAAGAAAGAGGGGAGTTAAGGAGTCATAATTACCCAGTAATGGTAATTGAAATCGTGCCGAAGATGCAGAAATCACAAACAGCCTACAAGCACGTTCCGGGATCATATTACACCTATCCAGAATCCCGATGAGATCATCATCAACATACGGTTTCATAGTTTTAAGATAAGTAATTAGTCATAAGTAAGAACAAAAGAAATCTTAGTATAAATAGTGCTCTCCAGAGTATTTAGACTTCATGTACAATTCGCGTGTCATTTAGAGAACATCTTTGTGTATCTTAAGTGTAAGAATTAAATAAAAACTTTTTTAAAAATTACTCTATGTAAGAGTTAATTTATCTTGCATGGGGATTTATGAAGAATTATGTTTACGAAGTGGAAATAGTATTATTGGAACAACTGAAGGAACGAATTGAAGTCGCTGGAGTCAAATTGCAGGAAAATTTGTCAAGCATAAACTTATGTGAAGCCATTACAAGGAGATATAATCTATGCCTTCTAAACAATGGAGATCATATCGAGAATTTTTTATAAGTACTTCCAATAAAAAACATAGTAAAAATAAAAGGAATAAAAAAAACTAAAAAAAACTAAGATTAATGCTTCTTAAATTGCTTCGTTACAATAAAAATAAATGTTTTTCTTAGAAAAAGGTGGTTTTGGTTTTTTTTTAATTTCTTGAGAACGACATAAAATTTTTGCATCCGGTTTTCTTATTTAGACTTAAAATTAATAACAGCATTGAATTTTGAAATTAAAATTAGCACTTAATTACGTAAAATTTTGAAAAAAATTAATTTAAAATTTTTTTTTCAATTTTTTTTTTCAAAATTTTGACTTTGAAATATTAATTATTTCAAAAACTATTTCTTAGAATAGATTTATTTAAACACAGAATGAAAGAAAAAGTCATTGGCTTTTCAAAAACGTATCGCACAGCATTGTGAATGAAGCCGTTGATTTTAAATAATTTTTTTCCCATTTTAAGTCAGTTTTTTCGAAAATTGCCCCTCCCGGCTAAACGGAGGGGAATAGACCCCCCCCCCCTCCTATACGATTTTTTTCTTGTCTCAACGCAACCTACACGCCCTAGCATTTTGTCGCATTGCTCATGACTCACCCTGTATGTATTCGTTTTAGGAGTTTCTAGACATGCCTCTCTACTTCAGTCATCTATAAGTAGGTACTAAATAAGTGTCAAATCTGTCACAAATTAGTACCTAACTAGTTGAAACCACTTTTAAAATATGTTTTTTTTTATCAAAAAAAAATATTTTTTTAAATAAAAATGGAGTAGGTAGGTACGCCATCTCATAGTATTATGAATTTGTAACAAAAAATGATCCCTGAATTTTTACTTACCGTTAAGATATAGTTATAATAGTTTTTCGCGATTGGCACCTTATTATTTTTTTTTTTAAATATTAAAATTAAAATTATGAATGTAAAAAAATCATGCACATAATTCTCAAAATTCGAGGATGTTCTAAAAAAAACTATGGATTTTTTTTTGAATTTTTATCAAAAAAATAACTGCACGCGTAGCAAAAAAATTATTTTTTTTTAATGAAAGACATCGCCATTAACAACAAAACACTTATAAAAAATGTTATCAAAATTTATCGTATTTTTTTTTTTTAAAGTAGAATTATCGGCAACGCTTATATGGAAAGTACCGTTATTCTAATACCCAGTGCAAAAATAATAAATAAAGGGCACAACTTGCTCTTCCACGACTTGCTCTTGTGGCAAGTTACCTGAGGGTTTAAAGTACAAACGGAATATACGAAAAAATCGTATGAAATTTCTTTAAAAGATTTTAATCCATATCTTAAAAAGATTCAAACCAAAATCAAAGTATGCAGACATTTTTTTTAACTAAATATGAGTTTACCAAAAAAAATATTTTAAAATCGATGTTCCGGTTTTCGAAAAAATCGATTTTTTAAAAATATTTTTTCGAAAACTTTTTCTAAAAAAAAGTTAGTACGCAGGTTTCTAAACTTAATTAAACAATTAAACTAAATTTCATAAAAATCCGTCAATGATTACTCGGGTAATACACGAGTATTTTTTGGACCGGGTACCCGGGTAGTTGTAGAACCCGGGTATTACCCGGTTAAAACCAAGAGCTCTAGTTGAAATCGTTAGAGCCGCGTTTTCGAGAAAAATAAAGTTTTCGATTACCGATTCAAATTAGCTTCGATAGCCGTTATATGGCAGGTACCGTTATTTTTAGACTTAGTGACATAAAAAAAAATTTGGGCGTATTACCCTAAAAACCATACATACCAAGTTTGATGTAAATCGGCCCACCCGTTTAGGCTGTAGGTGCTGAGACAGACAGACAGACAGACGGACAGAATCGCCGGACCCACTTTTTCGACTTTTATAGCATCGTAATGTCATGTTTGATTTTTATCTCAAAAGTTTTTTTTTGCACGAATCCGAGACTTGCCTTTTAACTACGGTGAACATTCGTCCCGTATTTCCCGGGACAGTCCTGTATTTGAGTAGTCTGTCCCGGATTTTTATTTAGGAAGTACATTACGTACAAATGTCCCGTATTCAATATTCAGTCCCGTACCTATTTGTCCCGTATTTGCATATTTATTTTTAATATTATGTATATTATTTAAATATTGTACTATTTAGCAGAACTCAAAGTTTCGTGTCAATATTCAAAAGTGTATAGTGAAATAAGACTACCTATGTTTTTAATTGAATGCATATAGGTACGTACATAAATAGGTTCACCAATAAATTGTTGTATTTGTACGTATGTTTCTTATACCCAAGTTATTGAGACGTATTAATTTGCACTGTGCGCGGTGCGAGGAATTAAGGCGATAAGGAAGGAGTGAAAGTACCTGAATTCGGTTGGTGGTGTTGTTTGGAAGCACAGCATCGTGGATTGTTGGAGAAATTATACTTTTTAAGATCAGCACGACTGACAAGAAGTATATCCTGTCAACGACAAATCTCTCCTGTTATACTAACGCCACCTGCTGGTAGATAGGGTTTCCAAGTAACTAACATACTGAAGTGAAAAAGCACAGGGTGATACAAATAAAATCTGATATAGCAAAAATTACATCACAGTTTAGTTGATCGTTTATATTTCCTAGGAAAATTAAAGGAAAATAGTCAGACTCGAATCAAATCTCAGAACAAGAGTGCTGCCAGATCGACTTTTCTTGGAAAACGTAAAAATGAGTCTAGAGGAAATTATAAGGGAAATAAAAATACCAAACAAGAATTAAAAAATGATATTGAAGTCTCAAAAAATAGTATGGAAACAAAAATAGATCAAATATCAAGAGGAATTGCAGCAATAAAACAAAAACAAGAAGAACAAGACAGAAAAATCACACGAATAGATAGAATGTTGAGAAGGAAAAATATAATCTTCTCGAACATAGGTGAAGTAGAAGATAATGTGGATGAGCTCGAAAGGTTTATTATCGAACTAGTCACTAATGACTTGGGAGTGGATTTAGATACACGAGACATTGATTTTATCTACAGACTTGGTAAGAAAGGGAACAAAAGCAGACCTATAATGGTAGGCTTACTAACGCTTAAGAAAAAAGATGAAATTATGAAAAATAAAATAAAACTTCGTCAAAAAAGTGGAAATCCAATTTACTTAAGGGATGATTTGTCCAAGGAAGATGCAGAAATGAAAAAAGAAGAACGCGTTTCAAGAGGACAAAAGGAAAAGGCAAAAACCCATGGATCTGGATCTGAAAAACTTAAAAGAAACGGATCTAATGATGAACCTGAGACAAGTTCTAATAGAAACAGGAAATCACCTAACAGGTCGAAAACAGCAAAAGGACCTATCTCGCCTCATGGAAAGAAGAGCAAAACAAAAGACACCACAACAACTGGAAAACCAAAGACTTTAGATAAGTTTTTTAAAATAAGAAGTTCGGCATCAGAATCTTCTGTATACGAAACTGATCGTGAAGATCAAACACAATGAAGTGCAAAGCACGGGCAAAAGAATCTTGAATCGAAACGGAATTTAAAGCAACGAATAACAACGAATACAAAACTAAAACGATTTAAAAACAAAGAAAAAGGAAAAACTCATCCAATCCGGTTGGCCACCGTGGATGATAACGGCCAAAACCCTCCATTAAATAAATTAAATAATGAACCAAATCATACAAAACTTCCGGCACACAAATCACCAACAACCGATCATACTTCACCATCACCATCAGCACCAATACCACCACCACCATCTCCACCACCACCACAACCATCAACTCCAAATTTTTCGTATACAAAACAACAAAATGAAATATATGTATGTACCTATAATGCCAGATCGCTACTATCAGAAGAGAGGATGAACGAATTTGATAATGCAAGAGAAAAGATTAAGTGGGATATTATTGGACTAGCTGAAGTACGAAGATTTGGAGAAGAAATTGTGGAAACCAAGGAAGGACACATTCTCTCATATATCGGGCAGACTAAGGGGCAATTTGGAGTAGGGCTTTTAGTACATGAGCGCTGGAAAAAATCTATAATAGAAATAAAAGGATATAGCGAAAGAATTATCGGAATGAAGATTCGAATTCGGAAAGTCAAAGCGGCTATCATACAAGTATATGCTCCAACAAATAGAGCTTCGATTGAAACACTTGAGAGATTCTACAAAACTTTGGATTTAGCTGTCAATGAACTCAGGTCGGAATTACTGGTAGTTATGGGTGAATTTAATGCACGTATTGGATTTAGACAACCAGGAGAAGAACCACTAATGTGCCCATTTGGGTACGGAGAGAGAAATGATCGAGGGGAGAGGATGGTACAATGGTTGTGGCAACATAAACTCACTGTAACAAACTCACTCTTCAAGAAAAATGATAGCAGGATGTGGACATGGATCTCACCGGACCGGCAGCATAAGAATCAATACGATTTTATCCATAGTAATAACAGACTAATGTTCCAAGATGTTGATGTATTGAATCAGTTTAACTACGATTCAGATCACAGGATGGTAAGAAGCAAGTTAGTGATCAATCATAAAACTAGAAAGCTTAATAAAAATATCGAAAAGATACTGGAAAAAAACCCCAACCAAATTCAAATGGTGAACTACAACAAAGAGTTAAAACTACGCCATGATATTCTAAAGGAAACAAAGGGTAAATAGAACATTACAAGAAAAATACGACCAGTTCGAAAAAACTTTTAAAGCTATATCACTTAAGCATATCTTTAAAACTCAGGAAAGCAAGAAAGAACATAAAATATCAGTCATCACACAAGATATGATAAAAAGAAGAGAAGTCTTAAGAAAAATTGGAAACATTTCACAAAATGAAAAGATGGAGCTGAGAACCCTAAGCAAAGAGATAAGAAAAAGAAGCAA
Organism: Baccha elongata; assembly: GCA_951217065.1. Taxonomy (NCBI): domain Eukaryota; kingdom Metazoa; phylum Arthropoda; class Insecta; order Diptera; family Syrphidae; genus Baccha; species Baccha elongata. The sequence continues at coordinate 60,339,661 of OX578274.1, forward strand.
ACAAGAAATAAGAGAATACAATGAAAAAAATATTAAAAATATTTTGGAAAGTACATACTAAATCGATTAAAAAAGTTAAACAATCAATGAAATTAGATAAAGAGTGGGTTTTAGGTGTAACAAAAAACAACAAAAAGATTCTCAACAGAAAGAAAATAAACGAACTTGCAACTGAATTCTACAAGGACTTATACTCCAACGATCTTCAAAGTACAAACTTCTTAGACAACAGAAATCTAGAGCAGAGGTTGAGTGAAGAATTTGAAGAAATTTTACCTTTCCTAAAAGAAGAATTAAAAAGTACTATAATAGAACTTGGGAACGAAAAGAACAAAGGTAGTGATGGGATCGAAGCCGAAATACTGAAATTTGGAATTGAAACATCTTCAGAATGGTTAAAAGAGATTTTCAACGAAATAGTAGATACAGGAGAAATTCCAATTCAGTGGACAAAGTCTTACATCACGCTGATGCATAAAAAAGGTAAAAAAGATGACATCAACAACTATCGACCAATAAGTACAATATCAAATATTTACAAAATCTTTAGAAGCCTGGAAGTAGACCTTTAGAAGGCTGGAAGTAGACCTAAACCAACATCAACCTGTGGAGCAAGCAGGTTTTAGGTCAGGTTTCTCAACTATGGACCACCTTCAAGCAGTTAATCAAATCATTGAGAAAAGTAAAGAGTACCGATTACCTGTTTATTTTGTTTTTATTGATTTCAAAAAGGCCTTTGATACAATCAATCAAAACTTTATGTGGAATGCAATTCTCAACCAAGGTGTGAATGGTCGCTGGGTGAAAATTCTCAAAAACATTTATGACTCTTCTACTGCGCAAATAAAAACTGAATTCTTTGGAGAGCCATTTAAACTGCAAAGTGGAAGAAAACAAGGAGATCCAATCTCACCACCTTTTTTCGCAGCTACTCTAGAAGATTGCTTTCGAAAATTAGAATGGGAAAACATTGGAATACAAATCAATGGAAAATATCTTTCAAATCTGAGGTTTGCTGATGATATCATTCTTATGAGTGATAACCCTGAAGATGTTCAGAAACTAGTTAATGAACTTTTGGCTGAATGTAACAACGCAGGTCTTCACGCTAACATTAACAAAACAAAAGTTATGACAAATGTGGTCAGAACACCTGTATACCATAATGGAGAGACTTTGGAATACGTGGAGGACTTCATATACTTGGGACAAATAGTGTCATTCGAAAGAAGAGAAGAGAAGGAGATCTGTCGAAGAATAACGAACGGTTGGAGGCAATTCTGGGACATTAAACCTATGCTGGACTCAAATATCTCAAAGGCTACAAAAAAGTAATCTTCGATTCAACAGTATTACCAGTGCTTACTTATGGGTCTCAAACATGGAGTAACAACGAGGCGTTGAAAAAAAAGCTGGCAACGACTCAGAGATCGATGGAAAGAGCCACCCTAAGTATCAGAAGATCTCAGCGGATAAGAAACGTTAACATACGAAGATGGACAGGGTTTGAAGATGTAGGTAAGAAGACAAAGAAACTAAAATGGGAATGGGCAGGACATGTCATGAGAAAACTGGATGGGAGATGGTCAAAAGAATGCACTGAGTGGACACCTTTATATGCTACCCGACTAGTCGGTCGCCAACCAAAAAGATGGAGAGACGAACTCGTTGTTTTCGACAGACTATGGTTCCGGAAAACACACGACAGAAACGATTGGAGAATAATGGGGGAGGCTTTTGCCTGTGCATAAATGTATTTATACTATTTAAAACAATTTTTACTTAAAATTTGAAAAAAAAAAAAACAAGAATTGTATCTAAATATTAATACATAATGAAAAACCAAATTGAAATGTAATTAGTATTAAGGCAGTATAGCTAATAAATAATAATAATAATAATTTGTACGTTCTAGTAGGGACTGATTTGGTGTAGTAGTTCAGTAAATAAAAAGCACGACTCGGCCGCATAAACCGTTTTATTAACAGCACTACAAATATAACCTTTACTATAGCCTCGTTTTTTACAAGTCCATATAGACATGTGTGAAAAAAACGACATTACCGACGTTCCCATATAACCACATGAAATTGTGTCGGTAACGCAATAATCTATATGGACAGCAAAGTCCCGATAATTATCGAGAGTTAGCTAAGGCTAAGTCTTTATGGACTTATGTTGTTGAATTACGACAGTTGTCGTTTTTTTCACAAAAGTATATGAACTTGCACAAAGCAAGGCTTATAAGTTTTAGCAAAATTGTTTGAGCAATTTTCGAGAAAATTTGGAAAATTTAATTTGTGCAAGGACGCACATCAAACAACAGTTTTGATTAATGCCTCGAATTTTACTTGCCCTTTTGAGCAAATACAAAAAAACATTTTGAATTATGATTCTGCCTCTGGTAACTTTATTTTTTTCGGTCCCGGGTTCGGCTTTGAAAAATATGGTCACTGTACTTATAATACCTATAGAGCAAGTAAAAAAGCGTCTTACCTATCATCGTTATGTAATGTTTGATTGTTATCTCAAAACTTTTTTTCTTAAAGATAGATGGATAGATATCTATTGTGCCCATTAAAAAATGTACATTTCTTTTTACAAATTAAAAGTCATTCCACAGTACAGAGATATAAATACTGAGAAATACAATACATTTTTTGATTTGAAATTGCTTAACTTGTAATATCAAAATACGAAGGAAAAATATGGAATAAAAAGAACCTTCACTTAAATGGCTATGTTTTACGTTTTATGTTTTCAACATAATTAGAAAATTGGGAATGAAATAAATAATAAAGATTCCTACATTACATATCGTCGCCCTATTATTGAAGTGCCGTAAATGCCAAATCTCGTTTTTTGAACTTGGTATGCAGTCTTATGTTTTCGGGTGCGCTCTTTTCAAATCTGTTATCTGTTCTAATTGGTGAGATATTTGACGTTAACGAAAAATGGTTGGCATATACGTCAAATTTCCCAAGGAGTTTATATTACGTTTTTAGTATTGAAATGCCGTATGTTTTCGATTTTTTGAAGTACGTGTATGGACCAAAAAGAAACTGTTGATTTTGGTGGCGTATACGGCAAACTCATTTTGAACAAAAATGTAAATATTTTTAAAACTAAAACATGCGGAAGGTTTCTGATAACAACTATTAAAAGAGAATTTACAAACAGATACTGTGTAAAAAAATTAAAAAAATCCTTCGGTCAGTTTTTCCACACTAGACTGCCAAACCTTTAAATGCGATTTCCCAAAAATGTAAAAATGACGTTTACGGCACTTCAATACTAGGGCGACGATATGTTTTGTTTATAGATAAATATATTAAAAAATATCACAGAAAAGGGGTTGTTTAAATAGAATTAAAGTAAATTAATAAATAAATTGGTAAATATAAATAACAAACGACAAGATACATAGTTGGTTAATAATAAGACAAACAAAAAAAAATATATTTATAGTAGGTACTGTAATGAATTATAGTAACATTTTCGATGAAATGTTTTGATAAATTTTAATTATTTTTCAATTTAAAAAAAATCGTTATCACCAAATCCCCGTTATGTGTATTTTTGGCTAAAAACGTAAAATGCAGTAATATTTACAGCACTATAAATATAACGTTCACTAAGTTTTATCAAAATAAATAAATAAATAAATAAATAAATAAATAAATAAAATAAATAAAATCGTTAGTCGTTTTCGAGAAATTTTTTAAAAGCTTAAACGTACCGGGTTAAAAAGAATAATCACCAAAAAATACTACACTCAAATTTTGAAGAAAATCCGTTCAGTCTGAAGATCGGGAAAATAATGTTCTAAAACCTTGATTTTATTAGACGAAACCAATACTTGCCCTATTGAGCAGGTAACAAAAACAAGAAACAAACAATTATGGGATTAAATTACTACAAGGACAGTTTTTAGTCAAACCTAACGTTGCGATGATAGAGTAGATATCAATAGCTGTATTTTACTATCCCCTCAGATCTGATCCGGATTGGATTTGCGTCGCAAAAAACAACAACACAAGACCCAGCTTTGTTTCTAGATCTTGCAAAATTCCAATCCGTCCCGGATCAGAGGGGATAATAAAATACGGCTAATATGAAAGAAATAACGGATAACTAAATCCCTATTTTATATAGAGAGAGATTATGACAAAAATACCTCGACAATTCGAGATTTATGGCATTAGAAATTTTGTCATTCAAGATCTTGTGCCTTTCACCAAAAAACTGGGTTTCGTCAACAATTTACAAAAAAAAAATCAACAAAGTTGTATTTAGGCGGATACTCGATCTTATTTTGATGTAACTACGTCCCAAATTTTCAATCGGGACATTAACATTAACACATTATACATTTCATTAATAAATAACACAAATAAAGGAGGTCCAATGTGGCTCCCTTGGGGAATACCAGAGTACACTTATATATTAGTTTGGATACTTTTTGCTTAAAAAGCACACATTGAGTTCTTTCACCGAAATAGGATGTAAACAGCACTAAGAACCAATCAAATATTAAATAATATTTTTTTAAAGACAGATCAAAACTTAAGGTGCATTTAAGCATTTTTAAAAAAACACCACCGGTAGACTACGAATAAAAGGTGTATTTATTTAAACAAATTGGCAAAAACTGTGGGTTAAAAAGTCAGGTCTTAAGAAATTCTCTATGAATACGGCTCATTGATTGGGGCATATTCATAGTTGATTTTAAACAACAGTTTTGCTTAGACTGTGTTTAACAATATAATTTAAATAGAATAAACTCCAGTTTTTCTTAAAAACAACTTAAACAATGTCAATGAACCTTACTAATAATCATAATCAAATTTAGTAACAGCTTAAATAAAAATCTCAAAAGTTAACGAAAATTTCGGTGCAAATTTTGTCTAAGGTGTGGAAATTTTATTTAAACTGTCATTAAATTTGATTATTAGTAACACGGTGTCTCCACGATCTAGATTTCATAGAATGCAAGATAGCATTCTATTAAAATTGCCTATGGAGACCGCAGAGAGTATTCTATGAAAAATTTCTAGCAATATATTGCTCAGCTCACAGCATGCTATAGATAGTATTCTATGAGCTGTCATTTTTATATTGACTTTTCTGTTTTCTTTGTATTTGGAATGAAATAGTATGAAATAGTAAGCTATCAAATGCCCACCATACATTTTATAGCATTCTAGCAATCTTTCTTTCTATGGAAAGTGACAGATGGTAATCTATGAAATCTTGCTCGTGGAGACACGTGTTACTAACGAAAAAAAAATGTTAGATAACAATTTAACATGATATTACAATTATTATAGAGAAGAATACAAATGTTGGTCCGGAACGCGATAAACAGAAATAGAAGGTATGCTCACTCAAGATAGTCGTATCGCCATTTTGTCGATTTCGCAGATGATAGTGACGTCACTATTATCTTTGACTATTATTTTATGTCTTATGTGATGACTGTTTTATAAAATTAAGCATTTAAATCAATAAATTTTAAGTGATAATAACTACGAGAAATGAAAAAATGAAATGAAATATTTTTACTTGTGATTTTTTTTATTTTTAGACATAACCAGATAATAGTGACGTCACGCAACGAAGTGAGCATACCTTGTATCTGTTTATCGTTTGTCCGGAATATCTGTCTGTCTGTCAGTGTGGTTGTATCGGTAACTTCATGAATATGCTTATTTGTCTCGAAAACAAAATTTTTTCAAGCTCGGAGCAGTCAGTGCACTGAACTATCAAAAATAGATCTGTTTTTCTTTTTTCAATCAGAGCTTACTCGGAGCGCGCTCTATGAGATCAGTATAAAATCATAGAGAGGAAGAAGTACGAAACAGAGCGCGGGCAACTTTATGTAGTGTTGATGTTTTTTGACAGATTGAGAGCTTGTTTTTACATTCTAATTCTATTCTACTCATATCATATGACAGTGATTTACATAAACAAATCAGAGCGCTGGGATTGTACTCTGCTCAGAGCATACCCGATAAGCTCACTGCTCAGGCCAGGCCCTACTCCGTACTCTGCTCAGAGCTAAAAAAGAAAAACGCATTTTCTTGAAAAATAATTGGAGACACCCTATTTTGTAGGTAATTGTTTTCTTGTGATGCAAACAAAAATGTTG